>CM039518.1:1136651-1190024 GCA_022433055.1 Begonia peltatifolia
CTCTCTCTCTCTCTCTCTCTCTCTCTCTCTCTCTCTGTTTATTATAAATAAATGAAAGACTAATTTCTCATTATAGTTGATCATCTTCTTTACCAACATTGTGAAGATACTCAGTGAAGAAGGACATATCCAACTTCTAACGCATTCAGTAATGGTATTTTTCGTTGTTCACTGTCTCTCTCTAAACTTCTCATCTTCCTTTGGTATGTCATTCTAACACGTTGATAGATTGTCTCTCTACCTCTGAACAGAACAATCAAATTCATCTGAGAAAGACCGTGTCTGAAGCAGCAGCAGAGGTAGAGAGATACACCAGGATAGACCGTTTCCAAATCCTCGGCAAAATAGAAGAAGTGAAGCAAGTGGAATGCGTTTGTTGTGGGTTACAAGAAGATTGCACTCTCTCCTACATCGTACAGATCGAAGAATCATTCTCCGGAAAATGGGTATGTGGGCTTTGTTCAGAAGCAGTGAAGGAGATATTGAATAGGCCTGGGCGAAAAATGGCCATGAAAGACGCAGTAAGCTTTCATAAAGAATTTTGCCAAAGTTTCAACAGTACCACCAGGCTCAACCCAAAGCTCTCTCTTACGTTCGCGAGGAGAGAGATAGCTAAACGAAGCTCTGAGAATCGAAAGACTAAAAACATTGCCGCCATATCCAGGATTGCGCGAAGCTCTAGTTGCGTTCCAAGAATAAATTTTAAAAACTGATTAGGCGTTGATTTATTAGCTTTTAATTGATAATCTCGATCTCTTTTATCAAAAGTTAATATTGTCAGGCTCTGTCCTAATAACAACAGTGATGATGTCTAGAAATTGTTTTATAATAATAAGGTAAGCAAACAAACATAAAGATTAATTGCTATTTCTTATGGACTCACATCACATTTACTTTTTTTTTTTTTAATATTTATTGATGTATTAAATAATAATTGATATAATTAATAAATAAATTAAATATTTATAATTTATTATATTAATTACATTTATTATTGTTTAACGCATTAATAAGTATTTTTAAAAAATAAAAATAACATTATTTTTTATAAAATAGTTATATTTTAAAAATAAATTTTGACAGGCTCAAGACTCGCTGCGCTTTAATTGGGCAATAACCCAGATTGTAATCTCACAATTTCAACAAAAATAATATTATAAATATTTAACTAATAATTATTATTTTTTGGGTTAAGATTTAACTAATTATTTACTCTGTAGAAGACTATATCAATGCAATAATTATATTTTGAGGTGGGCCCAATCCACTATCTCAAACCCTAGGAACTCATATTGAGTGAAGAAATCTCAATTGAAAAATGTCTTCCACACGTGCAAATCTCTCTTACTCTTAGGGTTAGGGTTTTGAAGAGATGGTGTATTTATGGTCCCATGGTTGGACCATGCTATCATCCTTTTTTCTTAAAAACAAAATGCATGTGAGTTTTGATTCACTTCAATCCCAATTCAGTGGTAGGGTCTGCATTTGATGGTGATTTCATGGACCCTTTTTTGAACTTCTTCGAACCCGATAAGACTCAATATGCCTTAATTATACCAGCTTCTAAACTCGAGAGTTGCGTTGGCCTTCTCATTTTCATCTTGCCTTAATCGTGAGTCGTGACATATGCAACATCAAGATTTTCACAAAAAAAAAATACAATTATCGACTTTATTCTGAAGCTTTATTTTAAAAGACATTACACTAATTAAACATAAGATTTTATTTATGACCACGTCTTAAAACTATATCTCAAGAAGCGGAGGTTGTGATATTATTACTTGATTTTGGTTACAAGCCCTCGCAAACATGAGCTATCACTATCGTCCCTAAGAGTGTCTTGACATTCCCATCAGCAACATTTGCGTTTTTTTTTTTTGCTGTGATATCGTTCTTCCATGTCTACAAAAGATTACAATATTGTTTTTTGGATGTAACTTGCCTAACTTTGTTCTTAAACTTTACGACCAATTCAAAAGGTTCGATTAATGATATCTAAACTAATCAAAGTAGTAAAGTGAGATTAGTGAATGAATTGGTCCACCATCTTAAGTTAACAATTAAAGCCCTTTGGTGCTACTTACCACTGATCAAGTGTCGTCACGCACACCTAACTCTCTTTATTAATTTCCGAAAAAATGGAAACTTTCTTCTCGAAGGTTTCAGATACTGTCTACATATCACGTATAGTATTAAGTAGAAAGTTCAAGATCTAAATTTGGTTTTAGCAGTAAAAGCTGATAGACTTTTCAATGTTTTATTGGGTTGGAAATAAATAGAATTCATTAGCATGACAATGCTTCATGTCAATTGGCTGGAATTAGTCTGATCTCGTCTACTATTATTTGACGAAATCCACCAAGAAAAATAAGTCTAGTCCATGATCTATGGGAATAAAACTAAATACATCAAAATAATGTCCAAAAAGTTATGCGAACCCTAGTCAAAACTTGAATTATGCAATCAGAGACATGGAAAGTAGTCAACTTTATATGGGCATACATGCATGCACAGTTAGTGGGTTACAGTCTATAGCATAGGCTGGTAGGGTTAGACCAAACAGTGGTTTAACGTACAATAATTTGATTAGTTTGGATCGGCTATAATTCTTGGAACTATTGGAAGTACTGAACAAGTTCCTGTGTAATGATGAAGGAGATATTCTTAATGGGACATTCATTCCTGCCATTAAAGAGGTGGGATAAATAAATAATTAAAAAGAAAAAAGGGTTGTCATAAAGAGTTTTATCTAGTGTTCATCTTTATTGACGGAGGAAAAAGCCTTTTCTTAATCTAAAGTTGGTTTTTGCCAACCCCACCATGTTAATTTCATCCCCTTTTGTCCCCGTTTATAATGGTGAAAAGAGTAATCTTAAGACAGATTTAATAAATTTAACTTAACTACATGTTGAGATTTTATTTGGAACGATAGAAAACGAAGATACACAATAGGTGTTGAGAATCAAACAGTAATAATTGAAAAAAATAAAAATAAATACAGAAAGTAAAGACATCAATATTTACATGAAAAATTTTAGACGAAAAAAAATAACGGACAGAAGAGAAATTCATTATATTGAAATCAAGTTACAAGTGAATTTTAAAACTTAATAATCAATAAATAAAAAAAATATTTGACTCAACTTAACTTGAATTTGAGTCACACCGAACTCTGACAATTTTCATGTTAGTACGAATTTCATATAAGAGATCTGACATAAATTACTCGACTCAATCCAAAGAGAATTCAAAATTATGAAAAAGTTGCAACTTTCATGATTTTTTTTGCAGTTATAATATATGGAATAACAAATGAGAAAATGAAGAATAAAGAATAAAGGTAGTAGGATTAGGGTTTATAAAAACAAAGTGGGTGGACGTTGGGGGTAGTGTGGAAGTGGAAGTGGAAGATGAGATGAAAGATCGTAAAACCCTAGAAAATGGAGATGATCAAAGCATGCTGCGAATGAAAAGGACAACACACTGTATATTCCTTCGAGAAAGAGACTCTGGGTCCCATTAAAGCACACAAAAAAAATGTAGAGAGAGAAGGAGAGAAGGGAGTGTTCGTGCACGAGCAATGGCATTGGTACATGTAACGTAAAGACAGTCAACTTTTTCTTTTCATTCCCCTTCTCTGAACTTTCTCTCTCTACATTTTCATGCTAAACAAACACCCCAACCCACTTCTGTTCTTCTCCTTCTCGTCTGCCTTCTCTGTGGAGTCCTTCTCTTACGTGCTTGGAGTTGCGGAGAGAGCTTCTTAACACTATTCTCTCACTAAAAAGACTTTCTCTCTCTTCTGAAAGTCTAGAATCCCAATGTATTTATAAAAAAAGAGTTAAAATCAATTTAAAATGCATAGTACATTACTTAATTTAATTATTCCATCAACGGTAAACTTTAACTTCTAAAACCTACTAGTATCAAAATCCTAAGGATTGATCTCGAAAAATAGGGGACCGATCTTCATGTTCCAAGATTGGAGGGCTGGTACAAGAGAACGACTCACTCATTCATTATTTATTTTATAAATTAATTTTAAAAAATATTATATTTACTTGAAATTTTTATCACGTCATCGAAAAATAATTTGAAAATTTTGTATTTTTTTTAATATTTATGTGATTTATTATAATTATTTTACATATATTTTATAAAATAATTTATTAAAATTACAATAAATCGTACAAACGTTAAAAAATCATAAAAATTTTCATATGATTTTTTCACTATATAGTAAAATTTCAAGTAAACATAGTATAATTTAGTATTTTTTTAAAATAAAAATTATAGTTCATGAGATAATATAAAAAAAACTTTGTATTTTAGAGTTTGCATTTGATTTTAACTCATAAAAAAATAAAAAGAAGAAACCAGAAAGGGGAAAGGGTTGAAGCATATAATTCCCTTTTTGCATGCTTTAGAACTTCTTCCCACTCTCTCCCTCTATCTCAACTTGCACTCACTTTTGTTTGTTTCACTTCCACATTATATTGTATTTTATGTCACTCCATTTATATTCTGGTTCAAAGAAACAAACCCCACACCGTCGTCGTCATCATCATCCCTTTAATATAATTTATTTATTTTATTTAAATTCTAATAATATCATTTATACTTACGCAAAAAGGATAATCTTTTTAATATGTTTTCATGAAATATTCCATCTTATACATTCATATTAGTCACATTCATTGTCCCTAAGGTTGTTTGATCAATCATTCTATCAAAATTATCTGTATCATCTTAAATTTATTATTTATTTTCAAAAAAGATTAATTATTTTAAATATTTATTAATTAGAATAATAATTAAGATAATTTATAAATAATTAAATGAATACATAAATTCATCAATCCATAAAATCGATACATGGGACGGAAAATTGGAACGCATAATTAAGAGTAAACTATTGGAGACTGTTAGTGAAATTACATAAAACTTGACTACTAGGTTGAGTTAGTGTGATTCATAGGGGTAGGAAGGGAAACGTGATCTAGTCATCATCCAAATTCAGTCAAAGGACGTTATCCGACAAAATCCCAGACTTTGTTTTTCCAACATCTATCCCTAGTTGCTTGTCAACTATTCATTTTATAACTGCATTTTAAAGGCCAACTCCAGGAGCTATTTCGTAATTATACCCTGATTTCAGCCCACTTTCCAGCTACCTCTACTCTTTCTTCTATTTATACTCCCTCGTCATCTTCCTCCTTTCTTCGCCTTGTTTCTCTGAATCCAAGCTTTTCTTTGTTCCGTTATTTTGTCAAAGGTTGATGACAGCTGACTGAGTTTATTATAGCGGAGGGCTTACCATGGACGGACCTCGGATAGGTCTCTTCCTGTTCATGCTCTTTATCTTTCTAGGATCTTCCATTGGCGATGAACTTGAGTTTCTTTTGTCTTTCAAAGCTTCACTCGATGACCCTTCTGGCTTTCTCTCCGACTGGAACAACTCCTCAGATTTATGTAACTGGAATGGTGTCGTCTGTTACAATCTATCTGCTGTTCATGCAATTGAGCTTTCCGGGAAGAACATCTCCGGCAAGATTTCTCCCTCCATATTCCGGTTATTGTACGTTGAAACTGTTGATCTGTCCAATAATCAGCTCGTCGGGGAAATTCCGACCAATGTTTTCTCTTGCTCTTCGCTTCGATTTCTCAATCTCAGTGATAATAATTTGACGGGGCCACTGCCGATCGGTTCTAGTTCTGTCCTGAAAAAGCTTGATTTTTCGAACAATATGCTTTCAGGTACGATTTCCAGTGATATTGGAATGTTTTCTAGTCTAGAATTTCTCAATCTAGGAGGGAATATTTTGGTGGGGAATATTCCGAATTCTATAGTGAATATCACCGGATTGCAAGTTCTTACGTTGGCTTCAAACCAGTTGGTCGGAGAGATTCCTACTGAAGTTGGTCGGATGAAGAATTTGAAGTGGATTTACTTGGGGTATAATAATCTTTCTGGTGAAATACCCAAAGAGATTGGCGAATTGAATTCTCTTGATCATCTTGACCTTGTTTACAACAGACTCAACGGAGAAATTCCTTCGTCGATGGGGAACCTAAATGAGCTCCGATATCTTTTCCTCTATCAAAACAATCTCACCGGTTCAGTTCCTCGGTCAATTTTCAGACTCAGAAAACTGATTTCGCTTGATTTAAGCGACAATTTTCTCTCCGGCGAGATTCCTGAAAATATAATTAAGATGCAATCTTTGGAGATTTTTCAACTCTTCGGCAATAACTTCAGTGGAAGAATTCCGACGGCTTTAGTTTCCCTTCCCCGTCTTCAGGTTCTTCAGCTATGGTCGAATAGATTCTACGGGGAAATTCCGCAACTGCTTGGCAAGCAAAATAATCTCACTGTTCTCGACCTATCCACCAACAATCTCACCGGCAAAATTCCTGATACGCTCTGCAATTCAGGTCATCTCATCAAACTTATCCTCTTCTCAAATTCTCTCAACGGTGAACTCCCCAGGAGTCTTGGTGCTTGCAAAAGCTTGCAGAGGGTTCGTCTTCAAAATAATCAATTTTCCGGTGAATTACCGCCAGAATTCACGAAACTGCCACTTCTTTATTTCTTGGATATCTCCGGCAACAGTCTTTCGGGAAGTATCGACGGCCATGGATGGGATACCCCGGCGCTACAAATGCTCAGCTTAGCAAAAAATAACTTTTCAGGAAATCTACCCGAGTTTTACAGAAGCGAGAAGCTCGACAAGGTAGACTTATCGGGAAATGATTTTTCTGGTTCCATCTCTCCGAGTCTTAACGGCTTAACGGAGATAATGCAGTTGAACTTAAGCCATAACAAGCTCTTCGGTAAAATCCCAAAAGAATTATCTTCCTACAAGAAGATGGTTAGCTTAGACCTCAGCCACAATCTTCTCACCGGCCAATTACCTCTTAGCTTGGGAGAAATGCCAGTTCTCAGTCTGCTCGATTTGTCCGAGAACAAATTGTACGGCGAAATCCCGACGATATTAGGCCAAGTTGCATCGCTTGTACAAGTTAACATCTCTCACAACCACTTCACCGGAAGCTTGCCGTCCACCGGAGCATTTTTGGCAATTAACGCTAGCGCAGTCGCGGGTAATGATCTATGTGGCGGTGAACCTACCAGTGGATTACCGCCATGCAAAAGCCTTGAAAAAAACCCAATTTGGTGGTTTATACTCACCTGTTTCTTGGCTGTGCTAGCCGCCTTCGTCGTCGCCGGTTATGTTGTCTTTTTTCTACGGCGGAGAAAGGAGCAGATAGAGCTGAGACGGGTGGAAAACGAGGATGGGATATGGGAACTCCATTTTTTCGATTCAAAAATCTCGAAGATTCTCACCGTCGACTTTATTTTATCGTCGGCGAGAGACGCCAACGTCATTTCAAGAGAAAAAGAAGGGGTTTCGTATTTGGTGAAATCCATAGCCAATGACCAGGAATTCGTAGCCAAGGAAATACGACAGAGCGATTCCAATTCAAACGTCCTTTCTATTTTTTGGTCTGAAATTTTTAAGTTCGGGAAGCTTCGTCATCCCAACGTCGTCAAATTAATGGGAATTTGTCGATCTGAAAAGGCTTCGTTCTTGGTTTATGAACGCGAACAAGGAAACTATCTGAGCGAAATTATAAGGAGTTTAAGCTGGGAGGGTCGTCGAAAAGCAGCCATTGGTATTGCTAGAGCTTTACGTGTTCTACACTGTCATTATTCTCCTTGTTTTATAGCCGGAAATCTATCTCCGAACAAAATAATCGTCGACGGTGAAGGTGAGCCCCAACTCCTACCATGTCCTCCGGCAAAAGACTTTGTTACTGCTTCAAGCTACTCTGCTCCAGGTATTTATTCATATATGGATACGTTGTCGTTTAAAAACATGCATGCATTTACGTGTAATTCTCACTCTGCCTTGCGTTACAGAGGCAAAAGAAAGCAAAGCCATAACCGAGAAGAGTAACGTCTATGGATTTGGACTCCTCCTCATCGAATTACTGTCCGGAAAAACTCCGGCCGATCATTCTCATCTCGGTGGCCATAGAGGCGTCATCGAGTGGGCCCGATATTGTTACTCAGACTGCAATTTGGACTCGTGGGTCGATCAGAGAACGAGAGGGAGCAACGTGGGGATCAATCATAACGAGATGGCGGAGATGATGAAACTAGCACTCCAATGCACGGCGGACGATCCGGTGGCAAGGCCATACTCCGGCGATGCCTGCAAAACCCTAGAAACTTTGTTGAAGACGACGACCTCTTGCATTCCCTTTTCCATATCCGTTCTTTAGTTTTGGCTTGTTTTTAAATGTAAAATGTTTTCAGAACGTTAAAAAATAGAAATGTAGATAAAGGTAATTAGCAAACAGCCCGACTGTAGCTATGAGTTTACTTCGTCTTCAACATCGTTTTGTCTATTTTCTCTCTCTTTCTTCTTTCAGATTTACTGTACATATTAACCAATATATGACCTTATGTTCATCATCTTCAAGATTTGAAAAAATGGACTGTAATTTTGAATTCAGCGAAGATGGGAGGACTTGGTCTGTAACCAAGACAGAAACTTTAAGGAAGATGATAGGTTTAAAAGAACATATCACATGTCAACAGAGACAAACGAAACAGCTCACAGAGACGGTCAATAGCATCTCAGAAACACTCTTTTTGCACCCACTTTCAAAGGGACAGCCGATCTGCTAATTGGCTACACCATTTGTCGGAAAAAAAGAGCGGGCTTTAGAACCGCAGCCACAACAAAATCCAACATCTACAATACAATCTTGCAGCTTCTTCTGTAAAAAGCCATTTTAGACACTGCCCAAAAAAAAAAGGAAAAGCTTCAGATTTCAATGTTTTATCCCATCCCTCCTAGTCTAACATTAACACAATTTAGTAAAGTTAAAAAGGTAAAATAAAACTCTTAAAAACTGTTATCATCTCATGCTTTTCGTCCCCTCTTCGAAATCATAATCATAAGTTTAAATATTGAGGCTACTGCGCATGATCCACCGCCGGAGATGTCTGAAAAAGTAAACCATTTGGATGTGAGTTTTCTTCTGCTGTCCAACCAAGCTTAGCCACAGCCTTTTACTTTACTTTGGTTCCAGGGTCAATCATGTTCTTTAATTTCGGGTTTCTCTAAGAATACATTTAGTATGTCGTAAAGACATGCTTTTCTCGTTCTGTTGGATATTCCTGTTTGAGCAATGATGGGAGTAACAAGAGATCTTCTCTTTTGTAGAAGATTCGACCCCAAAAGACAAGTCCAAACAGATTAGCATAAACTAGCTGACATTTTGCGAGAAGCCATAGCCAACCCAGCTAAATCCTGCTGGCAGAGACATGATTTTTAAAGTGGGGTTCTTCTTAAAAGCCTAAAAAAACCGTCAATTACAGCCATTCCTTGGAGACCATGCAAAAAAGCTTCTTTCCCTTTGGCTTTCTCCTCTCGAAAAGCTCTCTTTTTTCCTCTTGATTCAATGGAAAAAGGAGCAAGACCTGCTCGACAATGATGATGATGATGATGATTTAGGGTTTTCCCTTCTTCTTTCGTTTGCTTTGGCCATTGTCTGTGTTTCTTTGACTCCAGACTGATGATCTGGATGTTTATTTGCTTCTGATTATATAAATGTTTTTATTAGTCATAATGGGATACACGTGCATTTTATCAACAACCCACCGTATCGTCCGTCTGAGTTGGATATGTTTATAATTAAAACTAAAAATCTCAGAAATGAAACAGCAATCTACAGAAATTTGTCGTGGACTGACTAATTATTGACTCTGACTTGACGTGAAGTAATTTATTTACATGACCCTTTTGCCAATAACTAGCAAGTGAAATCAAGTTTATTTATTTTTAATTGATTTCTAAATATTTTAAATTACTGTGATTGATAAACAAGGACGGGCATTTTTGTACTTGGACTCTCCCTATGCTCCCGATGTAAATATTATTCTTTTTTTTTTTTTTTGTAAATTAACCCAAAATATGTTATATTAAATAGTCATTATATAAATTATTTAATTTTTATTCTTTCAATAAATATGAAATTAATCACCTTCCTTTGTCTGGATTTAATCTTTACAGTCAATAAAATTTAAATTGTTCTCCGTGGGTCACGTCATCGCTTCTGTAGATTTCTTGAAAGAACATGTCCAATGAATTAGCTGGTAAGAGGTTGATTCCTCCAACAGTTTCACTCAGAAGATTGAGTGCATCAATCAGAAAAGTGGGTCCAAAAGAATAGGCCGTGTCCGCCCAATTTAAGAAAGTTGTTTGACTCCATCCCCGTTCAATTCACTCCTAATGATAATGCTCGTTTACTGTAAAACTTCACTTCATACCAAACATATCTGGGCAGAATGCTGACGCCTGTTTGAGAAATACGAGGAAATAAGAGCACCGAAACGACATGACTCCGTCAACTCTGTCTAGCTGTCTTCCTCAATCAAAACAATCATATTGTTCAACAGCTACTGCCTAAGAAGAATTTTGATTTCTACGGTGTGTTGTGGTATGATTGGACTGTTACATTATGATCCTCCAATAATGAATTATTTGAAGACTTGCTATGAAAAAATGAGGCTCTGATGTAAACTGAGAAAATACTTTGGAATATTTTTCTTTTCGTCGAATATTTGAGATCGAACAGACCGAACGGAACCATTAATTCCAGAACTAAGTAAATGAAAAAAAAAAAAAGACAAACTAGTGCTTGAGGGAGAATTGAAAGACCTGTCTAAATGTGTCTATCTTCCTACTTTGAAGGCTAATTTTCTGCAAAAGACCAGTTGATGAACATGAAGCAGATGCACTGAACATTTTCTTCTTCATTCAGCACCTTCCAAGCCACTGCTCGGTCGTAGGAAACCGGCCGGCCCATGCTAGACAAGCAGAAACCGCCTGGAAGACAGACAAAACCCTGCAGAAGAAAAGAAATATAATTAAGAAAATGTTTGATTAAAATGCATATTTGCAATTATTAGTCAGAACTAGGTATACCTGCTCCAGTATGTGGGGGAACTCAGAGAAAAAGGTCTTTTTTCCATTGTCATCAAAGATCATTTCCAGAGTTATGCCATTCAGAGCTATTGAGGTTGTCTCTAGCATGTCTAGTCCTGCCTGATTTGCAAATGTAAAAACTGGAAGTGCCTGCATTGTTCAAGACAGAAATTGAAGATTATACGACTGAGAATGGCAAAAAATTTCTTTTACTTGGGTAGGAAGAGAGAGAGAGAGAGAGAGAGAGAGAGAGAAGTACCTTCAAAGAGCAGCACATAACTGCGTCGGAGTGATGCCAAAGGGTTCTCAGAAGAGAATCTCTTTCTTCATTCTTCAAGAGTTCCACCCCTAAAAAGCACCTGCCAAAACATCCTTAAATTTTATCTTTTATGAAAAAAAATCAAACAGTTTTTGAAAATACTCGTACCGGTCAATGTTTCCAACCTGTAACTATGGCAGATCCATCGGGTGAGTGTGAGAGCTTGGGGAGTTTGAGGTGGGGAATAAAGAGGAGAGAAAGAGCTAAAACCAGGAGGTGAAAGAGCGAAAGCCACACGCTGGACAGAAGCTATAATGCTCCGCACATACTGCCTAGCCATGGCTGACACATTCTCTTGAAGATGAACGTCAAATGCAAATTGGAAGGCAATTGTCATCACGGATTTTGATTTTCCGTATCGTCCACCACAATTTCCCAGCCCTTTGTTTCCTTCCTTTCCAACATCAAGAGCTGATGTAAGATCAAGCGTTCGGTTTGGACTTGAGGCATCCTAAATCAATAAAGCATATCATTTCAAAATACTATGTAATATTCAAACTTCTAGAGATTCCACGTACTAAATTCATAAATATTTAGTTACCTTCATAGAATCAAGAGAAATTATGCGAAACCCAGAAGATAAAATAGGGGCATCGTCGGGAAAGGGAGCATCAATGGGAGAAAAGATGAGTTCAGCACAAGCGCCGATAGAATTCTCATCCACTCCACTGCAAAGCTGGCAATGCACGAAAAAATATAGTGAGATTGCGAGCGATTCAATGATGGAAATGCTCGATATTCTTATTTTAATTATTCTTACTTGAAGAAAAAAGATGTCGCCAGGCATGAGGATGTCATCTCGATAATGACCAATATTTTCAATTTTAATCACTTCTACAAACTGTTTCAACAGCCAAATCTCATCATATTTGAAGTGAAAATAAAGAAAAAAGTGAGTAAATGGTCCAATGATTTGATACAAAAAACAAATATTACTTGCCTCTTCTTGTTCAATGATGTTAGCAAGTGGAAGAATAACCTGCCCGCCATATGCTCCGAGCTGAGTACTAGGTAAGGCAACACATGGACTCATTTTAATCGATGCAGCTGAATAAGCATCAATGCTACTATCTGCCCATTCGGATCGGTTTTCTCGAAGAAATCTAAGAAGAATTGTTGGAGGCACATCCTTCCAGAGTAAACAAAAAAAGAGGAATCATTAATTAAAGAGTAAAGACTGATTAATCCTCAATGCAGAATCCATTGTTTTGTGCCATTTTTTTTTTCAGAAATTTCAGAAAATATTCATCATTTATCATGTCACAGAATGGCGAAATGATTACTTGAAATAACACGGAAGCTTTGGCGCAGAGAACTGCACAGCCTGTGGATGGGAAGCCATTGGCGTAAGACAGAGCTCCTCCCATCATCTTGGTAGGGGATGAGTTGACAAGAAGAGTAACATCATCGGCCCCATCAGATTCTAGCACAGACCATCCCTCGGATGTGAACCCATTAATGGCTTCGTTAAAACCCCTACTTAATTTCTGGCAAAGGTTACGCAGAGCAGTAGGCTTTCTTCCCCATCCAGAGACATTCGGCTGAGAAATCTCTTGAGATATCTGCCTCAGTAGCCGAAAAGCCTATACAACAACAAAAAAAGAAAAACAAGTTTCCTTTCAAAATCGACATCTTCATCATCGTTTGCTAAGTACTCAGAAACTCGGACTAAATTACTTACTGCCATGGTGGTCTTCTGAGCAAGCAGAGTAGACGACTGGTATAGAGGGCGTAACACTTCAGGCACGTTCCAAGGCTGTTGTCAAGTAAATGAGAATTCTAAATTTTGATAGGAAAAGCAAAGTAAGAGACAAAATACATTTTTTTTACCTCTAAATCCATATGATCAACTATATGAATAACGGATCCTCCCCCTTCACATGGTCGAATCAAACACCCACTTGGGAACATTTCGGCTCGAACAAAATTCTGTACTGGTGGCATGCTTGGACCATTCTGATTATTCTTGAGTGATCTTTCACAGACCTATATTTCATTGAGTTAATCTCGATAGAATCTTTTATTTCATAATCTGAATTGGAATATGCAGAATTACTTACCACAAGACTGCCATCTTCCAAAACAGAAGTGTAGCGGAGCAACCAGAAATCACGAGCCGGGGCCAGTGTTGTCGGTGAGTAGAGCTAGGACAAGGCACAATTTGCATGGAACAATTGAGAAAACGTCTAAACAAAAAAGGTAAAAGATACTTTTTGCTCTTAAAATACAAGGATCAGACATTTTCTCTTGCACTTATAACTGCAGTAATTACTTCAAAATGTTAGTTTAGGCAGAGATTTGAACATTCTGTCCAATTCAGCCAAATTTTTCATTGGAGAGTACAAGTATCGTCAAGCTTATTAAAACAAATGTTTCAATTTTTAAGAATGTGGTTTCAATTTTATGTTCCAGAAAGACTAAATGATTTTGTTTCTCTATAAAAAAGTGTTGATTTTGGGTGAAAAAAAATGAACAAAAACCGAAAATATGAGAATTTTTCAACAAGCACGTGCTCATCTCATAAAATAGCAAATTTCAAAGAATCGGGTTCACATTTCAATGAGAACAAGAGTTGATAGAACAATTGCTTTGATTAAAAGTTTAGAAGGTCAGTGCACCATTAGGCGCATCATAGTTCAAGAGAAAAATATATTTTAGCCAAAAAAAGATTGATCTCTATCTACCTGCATGTAAAGAAGTTCAATGGTTCCACCATTTCCTGTGGACAACACATTTAGAACATCCACTGCTCGGCAATCTCGAAACCACAAAGGCCGATCTTTGATGATTTCAACAACCTGTTCAACAACAATATTAGTTCAATGAAAACATATCATTATTTGATTGAATTATGAAAGAAAAGATAAAAATCATTACCCTAGTTGGTTCTAAGCCAACAAGGCCACATGCTCGAGCTGCTACTCCAGCAGAACTAGGAGAAATAGCAACGATTCCAATGGAATCCGGACCAGGCTGCACAGATTTTTTTTCCCTTTTAAGATTATTAAACAGGCATTTATGCAAAATACAGTAAACAAAAAAGGATCAATTTAAAGAAAGCAGCAAAAGGGATATGTTCATTATATACTTTAATTTCGGAGAAAGGCAAAGAGCTTAATGAAACATTTATAACAAGGATAGAAAAACTTTGACAGATTTTCTTAATTTAAAAAGATGAGGTTTAATATGAGAAGTAGATATGTGTCGATCGGATTTCGGGTGTCTGAATCTGTAAATCTTAACTAGAACAGTCTAAACTTTAGAAATGCTTAATGCACGTTGCTTGAAAGATTGGCAAAGCTCATGAAATTTCCTTGAAAATTGCAAAGAAAGTTTAAGAAATGGGAATTGGTGGTGGGGCAATAGAATAAAGAAAGCAAAAGGTAAACCTTCATCCCAGGCAATTGGACCCACTCCACAGCAGTTCCAGTAGCCTTTGAAATAAACTCTGTTAAAGTCTCCTCCGCAATGGACAAAAGTCTAGAAAACAAACAAGCACAGTCTTCATAAACAAACAGTAGAAAAAATATCACATCTTTCTTTGGTGACAGAAAAATCCCACTCACCCTGCTGGGCTGGCATCCTTTAATGGATGCTGAGAAGTTTGATGGTGTTGACCACTTGTTACCACCGATTCACAGCTTGTGTCGTTGGTGGCTAGAGTAGCCTGCAAGATAAAAAATTTGATTCAAAATTCAAACTCGAAATACCCATTTTTAATCCATCTTTGTGGGAAAGCAAGAAAATTTTAACGGATTACATTGTGAGTCTGCTGGCGAAAAAAGGTGTTGTCGTACACCAGCTGTGATACTTGTTTCTGCAAACGATCGTTTTCCTCCATTAAAAGCCTATTCATGGCTGTTAGCTTCTTGTTCACTGCTTGCAGTCGCGACGACTCTTTTCGTTGCTTCTCTCTACATCTGTTGATAAGGACGACATAAACACTCTCGATGATTAACACCCATCATACAAAGATCTAAAATTTCTTCGAAATAAACTAGAAAAATGGGTGTTTCTTCTGATTTCTGTGGCAGTCTTAATCAAGAAAGAAATTTGACCTTCTGTTCTGGAACCAAACTTTAATTTGCTTGGGCTCGATGTTGCATAGAATGGGGCATTCTCTGATAAGCTGTTGGCGACGAATAGAACTGGGTTTGGGGCATTCATAATAAACCCTCTCTAGGGCTTCTACTTGTTCAGGTGTGTACCTTACATACTTCCCGTTGTCCATTGATATCTTATTTGCATCCTTACTGGAGGAAGTGACAGCCATTATCCCCACTACAAATTTAAAAAAAAAAAAGAGGAAGCTCAATCGAATATGATGCAACCAATTTTCTCGAAACCAGCAGGGAAGACCAAAGAGCTTACCCTTTTGATGAAAATGGAAGAGCCAAAGCTACGAAAACTGCCCTTCCTCTTTCCGACTCATGTCCGCGGCCTTAAAAGGCCATAACAGAGGAGGAGGAACAAAGATTGCAGTTTCTTCTGATATGGGTAGCTTTTGTCGTTGTTTGAATTTTGGGGGGACGTCTTAAACTGGAAATGAGCATAATCGGAAAAAACGAATCGATATAAGGAAAAACAGGAAAGAGTGGAGGAGTGGGAAGATTCAAGAAAAATAAAAGGTTTAAAGAGAAACCTCAAAGAATCACAGAGGACGAGCGACAAACCAGAACATTCTTCCTTGTCACATCATCTTCTTCATTTCTGTGTGTTTCGCTTATATTTCTGTTGCTTTTCTGCTTTTTACTGTTTCCCCTCTGCTTCTCTGTCCTCAACACTCCTCTCTCTCTCCTCTGTGTTTCCCACTCTGAATGTCTCGTCTAAATCTAATAGCTCATGCATGGCTCTTCTTCCTAGTTCATGTCTTAAACCGCATAAAGAAATAGTCACCCAATTGAAATTAAATTTTAAAAGGCAAAACAAATGATGTTTGGTGAATTATAAATTAAAAAATATGCGAATTACTTGAACAAAAATTGTAATCGCTCAACGTGGTTTGATTAATCTCTGACTGCGGAGTGAAATTAGATTAATTAATTAAACCACTAACTCTTCCACTCCCTTGCAAATCGCAAAAGCTAAATATAATCTCCTGTTTATAATTCACCCAATGATGAGTCGACATGTGTCACGAAGGGAATATGTAGCGTGAGCCTGACCTCAGCAGAACGTCTCCGTGGGAGCGGGGTCCACGAAGAAGAGTGTTGGCCAACGCACGCGTGAAACCACGGATCCATAACTTTACAACCTAAAAGTGGTGGTGCTTAGCGCCACTAATGTCTTTTTTATTTAAAATTTAATTACAAATCAGGTCTTATCCACGGCCCTCTATTTTAATACGATTTAAATTTCTATTTTTAACTTTATATTTACAATAAAAATATAAATCCGCGTTATTTTTTTAATAAAAGTTTAATTAGAGTTTATTTTTTTTTAAAAAAAAAAACATTGCTTTTAACTACTAGTAAAATACCATCATCTTTCGGCGTGTCAGAGATGAGTTTGCGCCAATATCAGAGACATTCTATGATTCTAGTAGATGGGAATAAAGGGCTGAAACGTAAATTCCACTTCTTTCATATTATCAGCCGACAACAAATAAGCGTTGGGGCCCATAGCCTGCCATTCGGACACACGCTGCCAGGTGGGAGCTAGTGATTCGGCGCTTATCGCCCCACTCTCCCTTCAACATTAAACAAATGTTTTTTGAAAACAGAATCTTCGGCGGCGGTTCTTTATGGCGGGGTCGGTTTCCGTTCAATATTCGTAAGCAAGCAACTACGGGGGGTCGCCCCATCATTCGAGCGACGTGTCGTAACTCGTGATCTAGTGCTTTCCTCTTTCAGTGTATCCTCTCACACACTAAATGGAAACGCTGGAATTTAATTCATTTTCCAATTTGCAATGTCTGAACTAAGATCTTAACAAAACAAGGGGGAAAAAATAGCTGTTAGTTCGACAATCTAATCTAACCAAGTGTTGAAGATAGATTCTGGAATGATCAAATTGACAAATCGATCCGGAAAAGAAATACAAATTGGTGAGAATGAATGTGTTTACGTTTATTTACCATTCACGTACTCAAGAAGAATGCGGTCGAGTTCGAAATGCTGACAAAGAAGTTTCTGCAGGAAACCATAAAAGTAAAGACATTATTTACAAAATCCAATTAAATTTACCTGATAGAATCAATAATTACAGGAGTAGATCCACACGAGAAGCATTGGTCATTTAGGCAATTTATCCAAAGTAGATAACACTAGGGATTGGATTAGAATAAAATAAACTAAGGTTTTGAGTTATGATAGGTATACAGTTGTTTATCAACAATGTAACAGTGCGGAGGTTTCATTGGTTAAGTAAATGAAGAAAAATAAATGACCAAAATATTGACCATTGAAAACTTAACAGCACCATGTCAAGTCACAAGAAACTACGTCAATAAAATGTCTACATAGCACATTTCTAAAGATGCATTTAGTCCAATAATCAAGACTGTTGCTTTGAGATTTGTTAATGGTTTTCAACTTTTCCATGGTATAGCTGTAAAGAACATAAAAAGGGTAATTACCCTAGTTATAGAGGGAGGCGGTTTTGCTTCGAAATCATAATCCGGAAAGCGTGCAATTTCAGATGCTTTCTCAAATAGGATGTATGTAGGAAGATGGCTGCTGCCGCTACCTGCTAATTTGACATTTCTTAGTTATCTTTATAAAATAATGGAAAGCGACCATGAAAGTCTGAGGAAAGAATTAAAGTTTAAAAAAGTGCAAGCAAATACCACCAATTGATATTCCAAATTTTTCAGCAACATTAGGAAAGACGCCTAGATCAACTATTCCAAATGACAAATTTTTGTTTGAGTATCTGCACAAGCAAACAGGAGCTGAAAGTAAGGTATATAGTAAGCAAACGGTTCTTTCTCTCTCTCTCTCTCTCCCTCTTCCTCCCTCCTTCTCCCTCTCTATAGCTCAAAGTTAGAGAGAGATGAATCATACGTAATTGATAGCTCAGGAAAGCAGCTGCTTGCACGTATACAATCGGCAGAGAAGGAAGCACGAAATTCGACCTGCAGAATCCAAATGAACATCCTCACACACATATTCACTTCGCTTTGTGTCAATGTGCTTGAGTGTATATAAATACAAGCATTTATATAGTCACTAAGTATGCTAGCTAGTGGCAATCAAGCCAGAGAACTGTTGTATTGGAAAGAGCCTCAAAAGAGTACTCGTGGCTGAGTGTTCCATAGACAAATCTTGGAAACCAACTCAAGAGCGAACCAAGAGACTAAAGCTATTAGATGAAGCCTTTTCTTGAACTCACAAAACAAAACAAAAGTCCTCTAATCATTTTCATCCTGCATTTTATCGAAAACCTTTTACCATTCTACTGAAACGGATCTGTTTCATAATTTCATTTGCTGATAAAAAGAAATCATATCCTTGACATGCTAAACAAAACTTTGGAAAAATGGCAAGGTTCGCACTTGGCTTTGCAAAATATGTGAGATCATTCTATTAGGAGCAGCTTAAATAGACTAAGATAAAATAAGGATAATGGAAAATATGAAACCCATTCAGCATAAAGAATAGGAAGGAAAAGTATGTAGAATGAACCAGCCAATATCTTGATGTGTTGCTTTCGGTCAGCAAGGATTCCAGCTGCAATGGGGTTAATTTACTACAAGTACCTATAAAGATCCATTTATGATTTCTCAATTCAATAAGACATTACTTGCACATTTGTCTAGTCAGTTTTTAAATTCAAAAACTCATCCACAACATTGACAATACTTGCATCTACAATCCAATAGTTCACTTCTTCATTTCTAAGCGCAAAAAAGCACCTATGTTACAAGATAAACCAATATGAATCCAACCTGTTTTCTTTACCTAGTTTTTGGAAAAGAGGCTGTTGAGTAAATATATGAATTGCTGCACAAACAAAAAACAATAATTAAGTGACATTTAATCAATCAGACTAAACTTATCAATATATAAACAAATCATTTCACATGGTTCTCCAAAGAGCAGAAAAACAGATGAGATACATTGCTCTCTTCTTTTTCAATGGCCTCCAAAGTTCAAGATGTCTAATATAAACTAAAAAAGAGCACAACAAAAACACATGCCTGCAAATAAAGCCATGTACCAGAGAGCCAGGTGATAGTCCATTATCAGAGTAAGGGCAACAAATAGAATCTGGGCAATAAGATACAAAACCAAAAGCTCAATAAAACCTTTCGTCACATAAAAATATGAAAAACAACAAAATTAGCTGAAAATTGAAAAAATTAACGAACTTATATAGTTCCTAACCAAAATTTTAAACAACTGACTCCTACAAATGGAGCATCATTGCAATATGTAACGTTTTCACCGGATGCTTTTACAGCTCGTCAAAATGAAGGTATAATAGCCAAATAAAACATCCTTATAATATAAAGTATAGAAGAATGCAAGAGAAATCACCACCTTGGCATAAAGCAGCATATCAGCGATAAGAGCCTCCCACGTTTCTTTTCTTACCATCTGCATTAAATGAATTTCACATCAGAATTAACAAGCAACTAAAAGCTTCAATCCAATGAAATTATCAAATAACTGATGCATCAAATTGTCTTCAACTAGCAAGACTAGCAGCGCTAAGTTCTACAGTTTTCAGTTTGTATTACTCCTCCATGCAAGTTACCTAATTTGCTCAAATCATTTTTATTCTGCAAATTATTTAATTAAAATGATAATTTCGACAAGTGGAATTTAAAAAACTTAGCGTACTAAAACACAATTTTGTTGACTACTAGACTTCACATAGAACATGTAGACAAAAACTCTAAGTCTGAATTTATCAGAAAGGCAGAAAAATAGCAACGTATACGGAATATTCAATAATTACAATACCTTCACAAGAGACAACGCAGAATATGCCAAAATCGCTTGAATTTCCTGAAAATACGAAAGCGAGTTATAACTAATGGCTTTCAGAAACCTTGCATTATACCCGAGAAGGTGAGAAAATATAAACGAGTACCCTACGAAAGAGACGAGAAGCGACGTTGGGAGAAATGGCCACGATCGCTGAGCTTCGAACGACTAAGTAAGAGAAGAAAGCCATGAAATGAGAGAGATAATACGGCTCGGACACCATCAGATTCAACCATTCCATCTCGACTTCAAATCACACTGACTCTGTTTGATGCATATGCCAAGCCGCCGCAGAAAACTATTGATAGACTCGATCTACCGCCAGTAGCAGAGAAACATTCATCTCCGCCGCAAATCACCAAAGCCAGAAAATAGAAAGTCAGGACCTGGGCTCTCAATTGAAGCTCCGGCCTGGTTCAAATCAGTTTGCTCGCATTATTAACACCAAAACGACACGTCGGGTAATAAAACGAATCGAATCACAATGGAAGAGGAAAGCACATGCTCTCAAGCTAATTATCCACCCAATATTGCCACGTGGCGTTGACCACGATTAGAAACATGTGCTGCTGACATGGCTATCACGTGAGGAGTGGACCTCACGTGGAAAAGTAGATAATTTAGAAAAGAAAAAGAAAAATCTCTGAAAAATCAAAACCTCCCTACGCAAGCAAACGACCGATACTCCCAGTCTAAGTTACACGTCACAATCCTTTTCTGGAAATTACAAATAATTAATAATAAATCATTAATTGGGTTTAGTAATCTTTTGTTTTCGTTATGGCCTAGTGCCATTAACTTAACGTTAGACGCGGTCTGGTCAGAAACAAGGTTCGAATTGTAATAACACATTAAAAACTGGGATTAAACTTTAAAAGCGCGATTGATTAACAAAATCATGGCACTAATTTTGGAGCGACAAAGCTGCGAGAGAGATCGATTCCTTAGGCTTTGTATTTTTACTCCTAATTACCCCCATTAATCTGCCGTAATTCAATTTACCTTTTAACTAGGTCAACAAATCGACGGTCGTGATTACTGATTAGTGTCGTGGTGTGATTTTATTCCGTCAAAACCCTTCTTCGTTCCTTGACAAAAAGAGTAATATGGTAACTTCGTTGCTTTATCTTCGTTGAAATCCTCCATTTTTTAGCAGTCCCTTGTCCCCTTCAGACGCCACGCCAGTTACTCTCTCTCTCTCTCTCTCTCTCTGCATATCATTTTTCCATCTCTTTCTCTCTCCTTCTTCGACCATAACTTATTATTCTAGTTTATCGGCCACATTTCTTCCTTCGCCGGAGTTAATGGAAGTTCCGGAGTATTTCCAGACCGATTTCCACTCGCAGTTGCTGAACGAAAGTCGCCACTCAGACACTAAGACGGCCGGATGTAACGACAGTTTTATCATCGAGGAACTCCTCGACTTCTCAAACGATGAAGTGGCATTGCTCGACGCTATTGGCCTCAATGTCAGCTCCGCTGACTCGTCCACCGTCTCCCTCCTCGACAGCTCCAATTCTTCTTCGTTTTCTGGCTGTGAACCAGCGTCTTTCCCCGGTGATTTTGCCGCTGACGTTCAATTCTCCAGCGATTTCTGTGTTGCGGTAATTGCTCCGTTATATGGGCAAGACATACAATGCCATTTATCGATTTAATCTGAATTTTCTTAAAAGTCAACACTGTTATATATTCAAACTGTATTTCTTGAGATTGCTAATATTTTTGCGATCCATATTTGTGTTAACAGTATGACGATTTAGCGGAGCTCGAATGGCTTTCGAATTTCGCTGAGGAATCATTCTCCCGCGAAGATTTGCAGAAGCTCCAGCTGATATCAGGCATGAAAGCAGTCCAACCCGACACCGGCAGAAACTTGCTGGTGTTCCACTCCGACGTGTCTATGCCGGCTAAGGCGCGTAGTAAGCGATCGCGTGCCGCGCCATGCACATGGACTTCTAGTCTCCCCTCACTTTCTCCGATGTTTTCATCCTCGGAAACTGACATTGTAGCTCCGGTGCCACCGAATCCCGCTAAAAAAGCAGGGAGAGCATTGCCAAACGGCAAGCCATTTCGCAACGGAGCATCGGAAAGAACGGGAGAGGGCCGGAAATGCCTGCATTGCAACACCGATCGGACGCCGCAGTGGCGAACAGGACCGATGGGTCCAAAGAGTCTCTGCAATGCTTGCGGCGTCCGGTTCAAATCCGGGAGACTGGTGCCGGAGTACCGGCCGGCAGCCAGCCCGACATTTGTGCTGACAAAGCACTCAAACTCGCATCGGAAAGTGATGGAGCTCCGTCATCAGAAGGAGATTAGACGAGCCCACCAAAATCACAACTTTCATGATCAGAACATGGAGTTTGATGCATCCAACAACGAAGACTAATCGATCAAACAGCATGCAGGCGCCGATTCAGTCATCTCGTCAAGATGGTAGCTTTCCAAGTTGGACGGAATTATTAGAAATTTGTCGCTAATCCAAATACGTTCACTCATTTTCTTATTTGCTAACGTTAACCTTCTTCCATTTTCACGTGTTTTCTGACTTTCCTCTGCGCAATCCCATATTCTATATTATCAACTTCTTCCTTTTTCTTTTCTCCGCAACTTGTTAAAACTCCATGAATTTCAGAGAAAGGTGTCGGCAAATTACGCGCAGAGAATGTTACTAATTCACGACATAATGTGTTAAATCCAGCATTTATAGCGTCCAAAAGGGTAAGTAACCTAATCCAACGTTTGATAATCCCCGAAATGAAAATCACGTGACTCTGTCAAGAGAGTGTAAACGAGGAGATTATTAGTATTTAATAGTAAGATTAAAGCAGTTTATGTAACCATGTTTGAGCTCTTCACGTGTCTCCCAGAATAACACCCTGTAGTTAAAAGGAAAATGCACTCAGTGAGTAGAAAGGATATAATAGATTAAAATTTACAAGTTCAAACAGCAGCAAGGGTAGTTGAATACTTGAATGCAGGAGGGATTAATAATATATTCATGGCTAATTAACAAAAAAAACACACCGCACTTGACTACGTATGACAGAGTAAAGGATAAAGTTCCAACGGCCAGAACAATATTTGATCTTGCCTAAGATAAATGCTGATCCTGGTCTTGAACTAGACTGGTAAAAGCTTCGAGACGAAGCTAACGCGGGATTTCAGTCATTTGTGTTGCATCGGAGACGAAGATCTGACCGGACTGGAACAGAGGAGAGCTGCGCTCCACGCAGTCGTTTTAGTTTCTTAAACATTAATTTTTCTACAAAACCCTCATAAATCAATTTAATTTTTAAATAGTTATTGAAAATATATTGTTTTATTAGTACCAATATTTAACCGAATTAAAATATTTATATTTTATTTAAACTATGAAATTTTTATTTAACTCATTTCAATCTATTAATCAAATAATTGAAGATGTTTTATTTAAACTAAGTATTTGACTAATTAACAAATGATGTTTATGAAAAAGTGCAATACTTAAATGTCATATTTTAAAGGTTAAAATGATTTTAATTCTTTATATTATCTATTATTATTTAATAACGTGATATGTATTAATTTATATAATTAATATGATAAATTATAAATAATTAATTGTATTAATAATCATTTCAACATAAAATAGAGAGTAGAATAGAATATAAAAATATTATTATTTTTTATTTTAATTTGGCTTCTTAGAAGAAGAATTTATAGACTGGAATCTCTGCGACAATCATTGTTGGGGAATAAGAATAAACCAGACGAGGAGAGTACGATCTCTACTTTTTGCTGTCATCACTCAGCTTCAGCTATGGCTGCTCTCGGGGACGACGAACTAGGCCAAATCCTCAAGTTGATTCGTTGCCATGATGATAGAAAAGCTTTCTCCCTTGTTTGCAAGCAATGGATGAGAGTGGAGGGGCTAACCCGATCGTCAATTCGAGTATCCGAATCCGATTATCTCCGTCGTCTGTTACCTAGATTCCCTAATTTGGTTTCTTTCGAATCATCCTCTTTTATCGCCGACGATCAACTCCAGTTCTTGGCTGAGACGTGCCCTAAAATCGAGGTTATCATCCTGAATTTCAAGAAACTGCGCGGAAATTATGATGGATTTGTTGAGCCATCGGATTTCGATGGGGTTGGGGATAAGGGAATTATCGCCTTGGCGAATGGATGTCTCGGCTTGAGGAAAGTTTTGCTGAGAAGGAGAAAGAAAATTGGCGATTTCGGAGTTTTCTCTCTCGCGAAAATTGCTCGGAATTTGACCTACTTGGATTTGGGGGGGTGCAATTTGATCACGGATGAGTCGCTGAAGGCGATTAGTTCTCTCAATTCGATTACGACGTTGAATCTGCAAGGGTGTTCGTGGATTACAGATGAGGGATTGGGTTTTCTGGCAACTGGATCTTCCTCGAGGAGCTTGAAAAGGCTGTTTATTTCAGAGTGTGATCGAGTAACTGATAAAGGAGTGTCGCTTTTGCAGCCAATGAGTTGCCTGGAGGAGGTAAACTTATCAGATTGCGGGCCAAAAATCACAGATATTGGAGGTGTAGCTCTTGCCGCCATTCCGGCTCTCAAAAGATTAAACATGGCGTGGTTGATCAACGTTTCCGATTCAACAATCATAGCGCTGGCGGAGAATTGCAGGAGCTTGAAGGCAATGGATTTAACAGGTTGCGAACTGGTAAGCGGAGCCGGAATCAAATCATTCAGCGGCCATGGGAGCTTAGAGGAGCTTGTGATGGCTTCATGTTTCAACATCAACGGGGATGACATAGAGCAGACGGTGCTCGGCTGCCGGACTCTGAAACACATTGTATTGGAGAAAGGGCTGAGAATGTGGATTCCGAATCAAATGATTGAAAACTTGAGCAGATTCTGCGACCTCCATTGGCGATGATCCAAGTTTCCATACTTCCTCAACAACTTCATCCCCGCAAAGTAAAGTTTCTCTCTTTCTTCTTCCCCACAAATTCATTGCTACTGTTGAGATTACCGGAACAGGACGACAACCGTCGTTAGAAATACAAATTGGAAAACCAATTCCTCCTAAATCTAGAATAATTTGCTGGTATCAAGAACATATAATACATTTAGTTGTGTGATTGTGACTTCAAAGTAGTCAAAATCCCATCAACTCTAGTACACCAGTTTTCTATTTTGGTATGCATACAAAAATGGAAGTCGATGATGGCTTAGACCCAAAACCAACCCAATTTATCAGGGTCGATAAGCCCACTATAGACAAGGGTCTGCCAATGGCCCTGTTGATACTGCCCCAACCAACACCAAAGAACAATTATTTAATCACCAGAAAGTTAAGTCCTGTTTGGTAGATTTTTTTATTAAAAAAGAACATCTTAAAATTCATGCTATTTTTTCAAAAGATGTATGGTCCAATAAGTATGCTCTCGTGACAAGTTATAAAATTTAATATGAAAAAATACTGTCAGGAAAATTACAACCGTGACTCAAATAGACGTGTAATGCATGCTCGTTAGCTTCCCCGAAAAGAATTCTGGGGATCAAATTCTAGCGCCATGGATTGATGTAAAAAAATGTTAGAACAAGGTTGTAGTTTGTAGCTCAAGGTTGTAGTTGAGTAAGCGTAACCTCAGTTTAACATGTTATACGAACAAACAAAGCAATGCTGACAACTTCCATCAATTTACTGATCCGAACATGTTTAGGCAGAGACATCTCCATCGCGTGTGTTCGTTGATTAGCCTGATTTTGAGCTACATTTTGTGTTGGATAACTGGAAACCAGTCGGGAAAAGAAAGAAAAATTCCCAGAGAATATTAATAAACAAAGAGGAGCATTAGTAAAACTTACTGGTCGGCATGTGAGGGTGTTTGGACAGAGGGAAAATGCTCAAGAAAGTAAGCTTGCCGACAGCTTCAAGACGAGGAAAAAGAGAAGAGTAAAACTTTTGAGCGCCTACATTTTACCCACAAATCACGCGACTATGTCGTTGACGACACAGGTCCAGTCTCTCCGTTCATGTCTCCGGCGAACGACCCCCCCGCCACTGCGGACTCCCCGATCTCCTACGAAACAGTAAACACACTTGGGATAACCAAGCCCACCATTTTTCTACCAACACATCCTTGTACGGTATGAAATATTCGTTCTCCCGACGAGTCGCCATCATCGCATGCGAGCGCACAGATCCGACGGCTAATAACTCGTCACGTTGAAGATTATGATTGACTGCCGACATGAACCGTCACTGTTTCTGAGTTTGTCCGAATCTTGTTGGAACTCATAATATCTTCCCTGCCCCCCACCAACAGTGCGCAAAATTAGTTTCCAATTTCACAAAAATTATAGTAAAAAAAAAAAGATAATGTAAAATGAGAATAATTATAATATAACGTTACCCTCTTAACCTAGTCAGAACCACTTATATTATTAATTATACTCGTCGTTGTTTTATGAATAAAGTCATCTAGAGAAAGTTTCAAATATAAATTCTTAATTTTGATAATATATAATTTTCTATGATGGTATAAAAAATTAATATATTGACTTCAGCAAAATCAAAATAGTCATAGATGATCAAAATTTAAACTATAAAAAATTTGACAAATCAAATCCCACCAGAAGCTTGTTCTAGAGAAGAGGATTTCGTTATTGACCCATTTGAAAGAGTGTTCATAAAGGGTAACCCGTTCTTGAGAACGCTTGAGAACGAGAGTTCATTTTTGTTGAGATTCTCTAAAATATTAGTGGTTATTTCAAAAACTACACTAAACGATATCATAATTTTTTTAAAAAAATTTCACATGTCAACCGTCATGAGAAACAATTCTCAAAAGTTTTGTATTTTTTAATAATTTCACGATTTTTATATTTTTTTACAAAATTTATTAAAATTACGTATGTCATTTAAAAATTATGAAATTTTCTAGAATACATTGTTATAACATGATAGATATGTGGTAAAAAATTCAAAAATATCTGATATTGTTTGGAAGCTAACATGCATTTATCTTGATTTTTTGTAAAATAACAGTCTATTGTAAATATTTCATAATTTTTGGATAGATCCACGTTAGTTTCTTTTTGCTAGCCGTTTTGCAACTCAAGTTAGGAGTACAGTGAAAGTTTATTATGAAATGTACATAATTTTGGATGAAATACGTAATTTGAATGAATTATTTTGTAAAATAGATATAAAAAATTATGATAAATCGTGAAACTATTAACAATTACAAATTTTTTCTTCCCATGATATGGTAGACATGTTGTAAAAATTTGATATCGTTTGTTATATTTTTTTAGATAACTAAAAATATTTTGAAAATTCTTGAATCATAAGCTTGTTCTATAACATAGGGTCCTCTTCTAAATGAATCTCTATAATATTATCACTATTTTAGAAAATGTACTAAACAATATTAAAAATTTTACCACATGTCCACCATATTATAAGAAGACATTTTGAAAATTTTCATATTTTTTTGGTACGATATATAATTTTAATGAATTATTTTGTAAAAAATATTTAAAATAAATTTTTAAAAAATCACGAAACTTTCTATAATTTTTTCTCATTATATAATGCACATGTGATAAAAATTCTAAGAAAATCAAATATCGTTTGTTATATTTTTTAAAATAACCACAAATATTTTCGAGAGTCTATTCGGGAACAAGCTCCCTTTCCCAAATGCGCTTTCAAATGTGTGAAGAATGAGAGCTTGTTCTTTAGAAGGGTTCTTAGTGGATTTGATTTTTTAAATTTTTAATAGTTTAAGTTTGATTTATCAATAAACAAAAGTTAGAGGTTAGTCGATTAATAATTTCATGCTGGTTTACCCTTTAAATTACCCTAAACTCCAGTCTTATCCAGAGTGATGCATATTATGCTGATTAATTACTCTCGTCACCAAACATTATCTCAATATAAATCATAATATTATGAGGAAAAATGGAATCATTAAACACTGATTGGTCGGTTTTAGAATCAATTAACTAACTAATCATTTGCTTAACTAGTGTTAAACCAGTCTCCTCTATTACTTCCATTTTTTATTATATCAGCCTAAATATATTATATATTTTCGGGTTAATAAATCATGGGAATTAAAGGTCTTTTGGTTCTTGCTAATGACGGATTAGCAGATATTAAATGTAGAAGGGTCAATTTAGCGAATCAAACGATGTTGAAAATAGTGGCTTTAATTATTTGTGTTGTTGGGAAACTTTATTTATTTATTTGCGCATGGAAATCATCAACTGATCAAATATGATACTATAAGAAGGTAGATTGTCCTCATCTATAACAAAATATGTATGATGATCATTACAAAATTTACTTTTAATTAAACATTTTTTAACATAATTATTTTTTTTCAGTTTTAATATATGTTGCTCATACACGTCACGTTTTAATCATAAATGACGTTCATAAGATAACTTAATTTACGATTAAAATATGTTGGAGGGTTTGAATTTAGGAAGTATGAAAATATAATAAGGTACTATTAAGACTATGTATTATTACCAATCACAAAATTTATATAATATAGCATGATATCATCGTTACATTGAATATAGCATCATCGGACAATATTATCGAATAATTGAGACAAGTAATTCGAAATTGTAAGTATAAAAAAAAAAATTTTAGAGCCAATAATTTTTTTTAATAATTCTAATAAATTAGTAGTTTTGACAAATATATTCTCTTGCCATAATAATAAAGTCAAGATTAATTATATTTTAAATATAGTACATGATAGTTGTTTGTTCATTTGAATAACATTTGAAAAATACGAATAGGGTGACATTTACGACAGACAAAAGCTACATTATAATAACAATAAAATTAATTATATTCGAAAATTGCAGTTCAACAATTATTGTAAATAAAAAACAATTTATTGAAACTCTAATTTTCTAAAACCTAAATTTGGAGAGATAATAATTATTTTATTTTTTAAATAAATAATTTCCCTTGTCCGAAGATGAAAAGGAAACACCAACGAATAGAGAGGAGAGAGACGGGGGAATCAATGTCTTGGGCCTGGGGGGGAAGAGGTGACGTCGTTCTGGTCATCAACGTAGGACGACTGAGTTCGACGGGGCCCACACGAATTGAAGGCGGAGACGGTAGAATCGAGCCGTCGGTTGAAGGCCACGTGGAAGGAATCCACGATGCCGACAATCGCTATCAAGGGGTATCACCGTCATCTTTCCACGTCCCTTCCTAGACAATGATTGTGACGAGAGCCCCATTTCCCAGCCGGTTCTATTATCCCCCTTGGCTCCACCATTAAATGCCCTTTTATTTCTGAGAATTCCAATAAATAATAATAATAAAACTTTTTAAAATATTTAATTAATTAATTATTGCGAAAATCTGAACAAGTTTATCAATTTCAAAGCAGAGGAAAAAGAACAAGTCTAAAGCAGTAGACTAATAGCGTGTGGGTTGGATCCTATGTTTATCATTTCACTGTCAAAAACCAGAAACCAGTTTCTTCAGAAGCTCCCCCCCTCTCTTAAATGCACGAGACAATTAAAGGGTATTAAATGGCCGATGGTTATGTGATTAAACGGAAGAGTCTGGGCGAGGAGGGATTTGGCCAATCGTGGGACTTTGTTGGCATTTTGATTCACCACACAATTATTTGTCTATCACAGCTCATTTGCGTTATGCACAGAGGAGAGAGAGAGAGAGAGGGTGCATGGCCGTCGAAGTTATGTCCACGTTCAGTTCAGATGAACAGTCATTATCGAGAAGAAGTTAAGCTCCCTATCATCCTTCAGTTTACACCCACGTTTCATTAGTTTATGTATTAATTAAGAGCAATGTAAATAGCCTGTGGGTTTTTTCTGGTTTGGTTCAGAAAACCAGACGAAATGAACCAGAAGGAAGAAATGTTAGGGTTCTTGTGGAAACTTTGTGAAAATAGATAATAAATAACTGATGACAATCTGAACTACAGTTTGTTTTTTGATTTCTCTGTAGTTTCTTTTTGCTTGATCGTTTGTTTTTGTTCTGATGGTTTGGAATTTATTTACAATATATTAAGCATACCGCAGACTTTCTATCAATGATAATGATGAATGTTTTAAAATTAATTTAAGATATTTCTTTTATTAATCTCTTCATCGTGTTAAATTAATGCTTATTAAAAGGATTATAAAGGCTGTTAATTTTGAGTATTCAACTGAAAATAAATTACTAGAGACATGGTAAAAAAAAATTGAGTAATGCAACGACATATTTACCTGTGGTAAATAATTATTGATGAAATTAAATTAATTATTTATAATTTATTATATTTTGATTGCATCAATTATAAATAGATAAATTTAGAGAGTAAAATAAGAAATTAAATGTGTCATTATTTAAAAATATCAAGTTTAAGCGAGAATTTCAAATTTTTGATAAAAAATTAGTAAATTTAGATTTGATGTTAGTTCTTAAAAAAAAAAAATCGATGAACTTAAGAGTTAAAAATCGAAAGAGTCAAATGTAAACTATAGTAAAATTGGAGAATCTTAGAAGAAAATGAAATCAAATTTTAATTTTTGTTTAGGTTTAATTTTTATTTATATAATATAATGTTGGAACATCATAAGAAAACAAGTGTTTGATTGTCCTGTCTAACTGATCTTCAAGCTTCTTCCTCGCGTGGGGGCCTTGTAACTTAGGTTTAAAAAAAAAAAAAAGAAGATTAATGTCGGGAAGGAATGATTAGCTGATTTGATTTTATTAAATCAATTTTCAGAAAATCGCTTTTAATGTTTTACCATAAAATACCCAAACACAAATATTAAATAAATTCAAGATTTCAAAATATTAAACTAATTATTATGGAATAAAATGAAATAAAAAAGGATATTGCACCTAAATTAAAATATATATATATTTATGGACAAAAGTTGAATACTTTAAATTTGTGGTTTTAAGTTCAAATTTTTTCCACACTCACAAATAAATCATATGTGCGAAGATCGCATTAAAATTTAATTTATAAAAAATAACATACAAGACCGACAAAAGTTTATTTTGGATAATCTCCGTCTATATTTGATATTGAATATGCTATATATATATTTTTTATTATATTATCTGAAAATATTTGATGATATATCAAATAATGACTGATATAATTAATGTAATAAATTAATAATTAATAATTTATTATATTAATTATACGAATTATTATTTAATATATTTTAATATAATATAATAAATATAATATTACTCATTTGATAATATGTCAAGATGGGAGAGTATTGGAAAAAATGAAATTTCACTCTGTTAGTTGTTTTTTTAATATTTTAGATTAAAGTAATGCAAAAATTACTCTTTATTATTATTTTATAATTCTTATTTCATAAAAGATAATAAGTTATAAATTATAAATAATAATTTATATAAATGAAAAGTTTATTTTGGGAAGGCTTATTTTATGAATTATATTTTTTAAAAATATTGTAAACAAAAAAAATAATTTCCACTAAAATTTTTAATTAAAAAAATTAATGTCAATCACTAACTAATTAACTAAAATTTTCAACAAATAATTGGGGATAGTGTGGAAATTATGATTAAATTAAAACAAAATAAAATGGTTAGCCCTATCCCATTATTATTTGTATCAATGATTAATTCATTCTTAAGAAAATCAAACCCATGGCATATAATAGCTTCTAATATCTTTTTATATATTAACATTTCAACCATGTAACATCCTTTCTTGCAACAACCCTTAGAAGCTAACCATGGCAGGTGTTAGTGGAAATTTGTACGCCATTAAAGCACGAGTAATGATATTTGTACTACCTCATTTTATATATATATATATATATATATATATAATAAATTATAAAAAATAATTTATTCTATTAATTATATAGTAATTACACTTATAATTATATGGTATATCAATAATTTTTTTTAAATAATAAAATAAGAAAATATACCTAATGTAATTCTTAAAGCCGACCTTACAACTACTTCAAATGGAAGTTGGAGAGATAATTGTCAAAAGGTGATCAACAAAGCCAATTCCCAAAAAACCTTGCTATTTTGTTTATGCCCAAAACATTCATAAAAACCTATCCAGAAAACTATATTTTAGCGCATTTATATTCTATAATAGAGATTCCATATGGGTTACAACCTTTAATGACATAAATAGTTAGACATGATGAATGCTCTCTGTCTCTCTCTCTCTCTCTCTCTCTCTCTCTCTCTCTCTCTCTCTTTGAAGCTTGTATTCGTCTGATTCTTTACCCATAATCCACTTTTGAGTTTTGACAGACATACCCTATCAGGGTTCACCAGGAACCTAAAAATATTAAATCCCGACCAAATTCACTAAATGATTAATAATTAATTTCTTAATATCGTCATTAATACATAATCATAACCAGAAAATCGACTGTTTAGAGATTAGAAAATGGAAAGGATTATTTGGAAGATTGGGCGTTTGGTCAGATATGATTTGATCTAATTGGATGTCACGCCTGGGAGAGTAAACTTTGTTTTTCTGACTGGAATATATTATTAAAAATAATCAAGTTTGATTTATTTATAATTTAAAAAATATCAACCAAAGATTCTTCAGCATAAAAGAGGAAAAGTACAAATATTAGTTAATTCCATCTATAATCGTGTTAGGGTTAGGATTTTGCAATATATTTTTATATAATAAAGTTTGATGTGTTCTTTTCTCGTCCTTAAGTAAACCCTACTATACTTTTTTGACCAACTTCATTTCTTTGTAAATTAATATGTATGCCTAGAAGTAGTATGTTTAATCTTCTCCACTTTGATTGACAAAACATTGAACCAATTGCAATTTGAGTTTTGTACTATTTTTTTCAGTGATTTTTTAATGGAATTATAGGATCAAAATTCAATATTTTATGACTTAAATCAAAGACTATGATTATTTTTTATTATAAAGAAACGTTGTTCTCGCATAATAGAAAATCAATAATTAGCGAAAGTAACGGGTGATCTAATTAGCAATTTTTTAATCATAAATCTATTTTGAAGGTCTCCGAAATAAATATATAAAAACTAAATACTTTAACGAATAGAAGATCAAAAGATCTTATCCCTGATGTAATCTTACACAGTTAATAAGCATGGATATATTTGCATAATTCAAATAGATTATGTTTTGAATAATTCTATGTTTTTTTTTTCTGATTCTACATTCTAAATATATTTATTTACGTAACAAATAATGATTAATGTAATAAATTATATATAGTTAATTTATTACACTAATAGTATCAATTATTGTTTGACATATTAATAAATATATTTAAATGGTAGAATAGAAAAGTAAACGTAGTATTTCTCTTATATTTGAAGTATTTATTTTAAAATGAACATTCATATAGTTCTAATTTATACTCTCTTAATGTAGCAATTACAATGACGTTACCTAAAGCCAAGCTCTCGTGGAACAATAATACACATCCTAATACTTGTAATGCCATGAAAATGGAGGCTATATTTGACCATAATTTGTTAAATTAATTAGAGATTCAACTAGTATTTTCATTAGGTCTTGATTATGTTTTAGTTAGAGGGAATTATGATGTAATTTTAATTGATATCAACACTCAAGCATCGCCCATTCCAATTAGTAGTTATTAATATCTACTTTAACTAAGAATTTCAAAGGCTTGGTTTAGAAAATGGGTCTTTGTAAACGAATATATTAGCAATAGGTTCACTAATCAGGTGATTATAAAGAACAATGATAATGATTAGTGTAATCTCGTGCTTCCGTCTACAAAAGAAGCAACCATTTCTCTCTCAATTGCAGATATTCTTCTCATATTACAGTCAAAAAGGATCTGATTAAAGTTTCATTAATCTTCCATTATTAATAATAATGCTTGTCCTAATCAAAAGATCTGATATTAAAACAACATAATCATATTTTTTAGAGATGGAGAGGAACCCTTCGTTCCTTGAAAAATGTAATTATACAAGACAATTTTGCTAACATAATCGTTTGATTAATACTGCAATTTGTCAATAATAAATACATAACGTAGTTAAACCATTTGTAGTAGTGCATAATAATACGTATACACAGAGAAGAAGAATGAGGAGAGAGAGAGAGAGAGATTTGCAGACTTGTTCCGCCATAGGAGGAAGAAGAAGGGAAAGATCATATGTTGCTGCCATGAAAATTGATTGAAGCCGAGGGGAAGAAAAGGCTGGTTTCGTGATTTGTCTCTTGTTCCCCACAAGAAAAGCTAATTAAAACTTGGTTAATAAGCCAAATGGGTGACTGGTCCCTCTTCTCCAAAGATCTCCACCATCTTTCCCCATCTCGATGGATAAATAATCCAAATTAAAATTTACTGATCGGATAGTAGAATGTCGAAACCCTAGTTTAGCTTCTGCCCCTTCATGGGAGAGAGACATAAGTTCCAAAAATGGTAAAAATATGGGGCATGGGTAAAAGTTTGTAGGAATGTAACGATTATCATCAGCGGATTGGGGAAAACAATTTGTTGCAATCACTTTCAATAGTTATGGAGTATGTTAACTCATCTGCACAAAATCAAACCCTAATTTTGATCTGAGTTTAATGATTTTGACCATCTACCTCACTTTCTTATGTCTTTCTGATATCAAACTCCTCTTTCGCCCCTTCGTTTTCGATGTGCTAAACTGAGACACTCTTGTGAAAGATAAGGAAGACTACAGCATTTCCGTCTTGAGTTTTGGGGAAGTTTTAGAGAGAGAGAGAGAGAGAGAGATTTGATGACAATGAACACCACTCAAGAACAGAAGATTTATAACATTTTTATTTTAGATTAAACTTCATCAGTTTTAAGCAATAAAGCGATTACCCAATAGAAAAAAAGGATATAGAGATGAAAGGAAAACGCTTGTTAAGTTTCAAGCCCTTCAAAGATCAAAAAACCAAAAGGCCTTAAAACCTAACAAGCCTCGAAGATGAAGAAGAGCACACAGTAAAGAGTAAACCATTTACAGACTGAATTAGCGGAAGAAGAAGAAGAATAAGAGATCAGTAATCCCAGAGAACGTACTCATTACAGTCTCCGACTCCTATCTCATCCTTCAGTTTGTTGTCATATTCATACTCATCTATACTCTGCAACCATGGCGGTGGATAAGCCCACCCATCATTGGAGTCGAAAAACGCAAACTCACTGCACAACTCGTGCGACTCATACTCCTTCCCCAGACTCGGCAATTCCAGGATCTCGCTCAAGTCTCCTGACTCATTCGTTGCTGGAGACGACAAATCCATAGCAGAAACCAGTGACGACAGCGAAGAAGCCGATGAAGACATCGTCATAGAAACTGACATTGACGGGAGAGAGTCAAATTTCTCCATCTGAGCAGCCTTAGCCGCAGCCGCTTGAACGTCCCTGCGAGCGATGGAGACCGGACGAGGAAGGGAATCGGCGAGTTCAGGGAAGTTGAGAATAGCAGAGCTACCTTTGATGCTTAAAGCAGCCACGTCGTGTGCTCTCGCAGCCATTTCAGGGGTAGGGAAGGTTCCGAGCCAAATGCGAGATTTCTTTCGGGGTTCCCGAATTTCAGAAACCCATTTGCCCCAATTTCTCATTCGAACACCTCGGTAGATTGGGTGCTTGCTCGAGTCTCGTATTCGCTTAGCCTTCTTAGGGTGCGAGCTCTGAAGGGATTGACCTGTTGAAGATGGCGATAAGAATGAGTACGAGCCGCTCTCATTTTCTTCCGAACTCATTGTTCATCAATGGCGGAAAACCCAGTAAGTTAAGATCTTTTTGGTGCCCCCTAGATTGAGGAGAAACACTATATCGAAGAAGGGTACACTAATTTTCTCGGGCTTTGATTCTCGAAGACTCTACGAACGGAAAGAAGATCGTAAAGATCAAAATATAAGGGTTACCGATGTTTGTCGTTTTGATAGAGAAGGAGAGACAGGAAAAGAGTAGCCAAAGATTTGGGGACGAGGAGGAATGGAGATTCTGAGAGCAATATTTTGATGAATCAGGTGGACTTTTTCATCATAGTTTGCCTGCAACTGATACAACTCTTATAAAGATGTTGTGTGTGTGTGTGTGTGAGAGAGAGAGAGAGAGAGGGAGAGAGAGGGAGGGAGATGGCGATCCAGTCAGTGAACGAAGGTAAATATAAAAGGGTCCCCTTTTTTCGTGTAGGAAGACGAAATCTCCATTGATTGATACTTTTTCTTTAACCAGTTTCACCTATTAAATTAATAGGGTTCATCTATCCCTTATCTCCTCTCCCTCAAGGCCACCATTACCTGTCTGTTGCATTATCCCCAACTATATTTTATAACTCTATTCTTTACTTCCTCCTCTGTATCTACGAACTTCTCTTCCAGTTACTTCTCAAGTTTTTACTTCAGTTCAAGGTTTACGAGTACTTTCTGGATTAATCTATGACTTTTGTTGGCCATAATTAAATCTTCCATTATTCTATCTGTTACTCAGAGCGGAAAGATTAATCTAGAATTTATCGAACAGGTGACATTGTATGTAATTTCCCCTTGATCATTGCAATGGGTATGTCTCGTAATCAAACAATTTCTTCATCCACAAGCTGACTCATTTCACCTTTCAATGAAAAAAGCCAGAAATATGTGACGTTATTTTGAGATAGCTACACGCTAATATGAGCTGGGTTTATGTTCATAATCCAAACTAAATCGAGGGTGTTGAAGATTTTGAAGCAAATCAGCAACAAACAATAAGCAAACACATGTAATTAACGATAAAGAAAGATTTGAAAGCAATTGAGGCGTGTCTTTGTCGTATCCATCTCTTTTTTTTTTCTTGGCAGGAACTGGTTTCTTTTTGAGAAATTATGGATGTTTCCTTTGATTTGTAGGGGTCCCCACGAGTGAGTTTTCTAGTTCGTGATCAGACATAAGATTGAGAAAATGAATCATTACATAATAGGTTCTGGTGGAAGTTGAGTTGAAAAATTAAAGCTTTATTCATTCATAATTTAGTTTTTGGGTCCTCCCTTTTTTGGTTTTATCCTTTCTGGAAGCCACCACGTTTCAGTTCATCGACGTGTGGTTTTGCAGAAATTGAAGTTAAACCCACTTGCTTAAACTGAAATAGTTTGCTAAGGTATATTTAATTACTGGGCCCCTTTCTTTTTTTCTGGGTTACATCTCTTTGGAACTGCTATTTCAACCTTTCACGTTTTGGATGTTGGTTTTTGTAACGTATTTTCTTGTTTGAGGGACAATATTTACTGTTTTTGGTCTTAAAATACTCATAAATTGATTGTTTAGATGATGAGAGTATAGATTTGGACTCCATTTTCGTCTTGTATTTGGCTTTACTGCTACTGTTCTTAGTGATAAACCAGAGTGCACAGAACTTTGAATTAAATTATAAAAAAGAAAAATTCTGACCCAATGGTCTGTTCTTTACTGTCAAGGGTTGTAGACCTCTCTCTAATGGCGACCACGCTCGAGCAGTTCGCAGAAGGAATTTCACCCTGTAGCATTCAAGCTCTTTTTTTTTCTTTTTTGAGAAATCATGATTTAAAAAAATAACAAACCCTAGCTGGGTAGTCGATAAATCTTCCAAAGGACAAAAATTGGAAACTGTGCGAGCATTTGTTGGTCAAATTGTACTGCATCTTGATTCCATTGCGAAAATAGTTGAAATGACATCGAATAATCTGTGCGTCCAACGTAAATGTAGATAGTTTCTGAGGCATCCTTGATGAACTGGGAAAACTTGAGAACAGTTCAGAACTGGCTGTCCACAATTATCCATTTCATTTCTTCTGAAAAGTTATAGTTTGTCACTAGAAGTGGATGACGATGCATACAACTTGCCTCCGTAATTTACAGTCTGTCAGAGAAAGGTGGCCCCGTTTAAAGCTAGATTTATATTTTCTTTTCAAATCTATGTGCTGATGCCAGATTTCTACTTCCAGTTTCTGTATTTAGGGTATTTCCTGATTTCTATGAGTCTCTCTCTCTCCTCTCTCCTTGACAAGCTTCTGTTTGACAGGATAGAGCAGAAAACTGGGGGAAATATGGAGAAACTTCATTGCTCATCTATAAGTTCTGCAGACAAAATTGAAGCCAGTGTGAATGAAGATGATTTCTAGGGGAATTTTATTGTTGTCTTCGCTTAGGAGTAGCACTGAAGTCATCTTCTTGATCCTCAATGATTCTTTTCTTGGTCTAATATCACCATTTATGAATATACAGGCTGTCCCTGAGAACTTTCAAGCTTGGTTGCCGGTCTGATGATATGACTGGAGTTTCAGTTCGCAGTTGCTTCTTCTCTAATGTCCTTTAAAGCCTCTTCAGCTGACAGTAAGCCACGGTCCATTATCAAGTCAAATCTACCCAAATTACCTGCCATGAATTTAAGAAGATGACAAGTGAAAACGAAGTACGATTTGTTCTTCCCATAGCCATCAATCAACTGATTGCTGCAATTATCGTCTTCCAATTCAAAGATACACTTAAAAAAGAAGGCCTCCTGAGTAACTTGTAGGAATATGCTCCTTTTCCCATCAAAATCATTGAAAGTAGGATCTAAATATTCTGACTAAAAGCATATTGCTGAGAAGGCTCAGGCATTCTCGTACAAAACAAGCAAAAACCAGAAGATATAGCATTGCTCTACAATTATTGATGACCACCATACTTTGGTCCGAATCAATGAAGCATTTAATCGTCGTCTCGATATTCCTCTTATTGGTTTTTGCGAGGGCAGCCATGAAACTAACTTTACCTTTTTCCTGCAATTATGCCGATAAATCCAGTCATCTCATCTTCTTCCTCCCAATGGGTTACCTAATACATAATCCTGCCGCAAATAATCGATTATCTCCTTCTTTCAGAGATTAGATCTTGCCTTAAACAAACTGAAAAATGCCAAATTCGACAGTAATTGCAGTGTCTGTTTTAATAATCTTTTTTAAGGTTTCCCGTGAGGCAAAAGGCTAACGCTTTTAATAGTATGATCTGTCATTCTCAAAGCGAGAAACCAGTGGGGCACTTGAAATGAAGAAATGACAAGGAAAGTGGAGGTGGAGGAGTTAAAAGCTTGGCGTTGCAGCCATGGAAGAGGAAAACCCAATCACTCTCCCTTATTTACTTACGGGAATCATTTTACTCAGAATAAAAATCCAAACTTTTCCTACTAAAACATGTCCTACTGCTCATCAAGTCAACTGTATTGGACCTGTGAATCTTATTTTGAGTCAGGTAAATTTTCATTTCAACCCAAGTTTTTCAAACTGTCTCAACTTAGATTTCATGGTATGATTATCAAACTGTTAAAATAGCATCGAATACGACCGGAGAAAGCGATGGAAGGAGGAGTACCGACCCGAACAACTTCTGCGTTCATTGTTCTGTAAAGAAAGCTCTACTGTAGACGACGATTGATCATAGCAACTGACTTTCCTTCACTGCGAGTAAAACCAGTATGAATCTTTCAAATCATTTTCCCACCATTTTTTTAATATAATTCTGTAAAAAAAAAAAAACAAGAAGACGCTTCAACTTGTGTTCTTCCCCCATTACTCAAAAATCTCAACCAAGGCCATTGAAATCACTTCCAAACCCCTCTTGGACGTGTTTGAAGATTCTACTTTCCAGTTTCTCCCTCATCCGTTGCTTCCTTCTGTAATTTAATATTATAAACTGAGATTTCCTAGCTATCTATATTTGAAATTTTTGGTTCGTGTTTAACAGATGTTCTCTGGGTTGCCCGAAGAGCTGTTAGATGGTTTGAAGTTCAATTTCAACTTGTAGAAGAAACGCCATTGCAGAGTGCCTTGCAACTTGCTGTTTTCTTTTAGCTCATTAATTTGAGGTCGGGTCTTCATTAAAGACAAATTTAACACACACTAAAAGTGGGATTCAGTGGAGATTAAGCAGGATAATAAAAAATAAGAGAAAATGAAAGAGGGAGGGTGATTGGCTTCACTGAATTTTATGTTCTCTGGGAACACATTCTTCGCTCTGGGTTTCAGGGAATGCTCTGCTTAGGTCGAACTATGCTCTGTTCTGATCGAATTGATCAAAACCGTGTTTTAATAATGTTTTTCAAATAGTTTGATTCGCCTAGGATTGTCGATTGTTATATATCATAATCGCGGACACGTGTTGTTCCCTTTATTTATCACAAATGAACTAACGTAGTTATCAAAGTTAATGACATAAAATGAAAACTATGTTGTTTCCACTGCAGACGATCGGAGTAGGCCAGCGGCGAAGATTACTCTGCCTCGCCAATCGCCATCGCCATCTCCATTATTCTCTTCTGGGAAACGAAAACCTGGTGATTTTTCGGGAAAATCCAGGAGAAATTAAACGAATTATTAACGTAGGGAGTTGGAAAGTTAAGAAGACGAGCCCCACTCAAACTGTAGGTAGATATAAAATTATGTCCTTAAAGAGTGCCAGTTCTGGAATAAGGTTGGCTACCCGCCACCATTTCTTCTCAGTTTGGTCAAATCCTGCCATTGATTGCTCCAGTCCATAGAATTTATTAGAACGATCTACCAATATTTAACTAAATTTGAATTCTAGCTTTGATCTATGGATGATCACCTCTACCCTCCCACCCAAAACAGTCCCAAGTTCTCTCATTTGACTGACTTTGTTCTAATTTTTTATATTTGAAATGATTGTTGAAATTTATGGACAAAAGGAGACCACATCTATCCTCATTAATACACGATCTACGTTATATCCCTTCTTTTTAACTCTTAAAAAGTAGAGGGAAAATCGTGAAGTTTTTCATGGAGTTCTACGGGAGGAGGAACAGAACTCTCTTCAGCTTCATAGAAGAAGATCGGAAAAATAAGAGCAGAGCTTGTTCGAAACGGCCGTCCTTCGTTGAATCTTTTTGGTCAAGAAATCTCTCATGGAGAACATGATCATGATCATCGTCTTCATCAACTTCAGTTCAGTACCTCTTCTATGGCGTCCACCCCACATTCTGCAATGCTTAAAATGATGCCTCATCGTAGCCCAGAATCTCCATGGACTCTCTCCCCTATGCAGACTCCGTCTCCTTCTCTTCTCTACCACTGCATCGCCACGAAGGAAATATACAGTCCATCGCCATTTCAGATGGCGTCGTCTTCACTGGCTCGGCTCAAAGCAGCAGAATTCAAGCGTGGAAAAAACAAGACTGCATGCAGAAAGGTTATATCAAAGCTGGGCCAACTAAAGTGAAAGCCATTGAAGCATATGTTTACTTCTCATAAAGATAACAGAATTCGGATATGGAGTTTCACTGCTTCAGAAAATTTTTGATCTAGAAAGATTTCTTCTCTTCCCAGAAAAAGCTCTCTTCTTTCTTTTGCCAGCTCAGAAGCCCATTCTCAGCTCATTTCTTGCATGGCGTGTTACCATTCAGAAGAGCTTCTGTACACCGCCTCGCACGACAGTACGGTGAAAGTATGGCGGATTTCAGACAGGAAATGCGTAGACTCTTTTCGAGTTCACGATGATTATATTAATGGAGCTCTAGTGAATCAGGAAGATGGGTGCGTCTTCACTTGTTCATCTGATGGATCAGTGAAAATCTGGCGTAGGGTTTACAAAGAAAACTCTCACACTCTCACCGTCACTCTTAAATTCCAGCCTTCATCTGTAAACGCCATGGCTCTAAGCTCCTATTGCAATTCCGTTTTCCTTTAGGCAGGGTCTTCAGACGGAACAATAAATTTCTGGGAGAGAGAGAAACTTACTTACAGGTTCAACCATGGTGGATTCTTACAAGGTCATCGTTTTTCTGTACTTTGCTTACAAGCCATAGAGAAGCTGGTTTTCAGCGGTTCGGAGGACACGACAATAAGGATATGGCGGAGAGAAGAAGGAAGCCATTGCCATGAATGTTTGGCTGTGATGGACGGCCATAGAGGGCCTGTAAAATGCTTGGCTGCGTGTTTGGAAATGGACAAGGTGGGCGTGAGGATTTTGGTTTACAGTGGGAGTTTGGACCGGAGCTTTAAGGCGTGGAGAGTGAACATTTTGACAGAAAATGGAGAGAAAAGGTGTGGAGATTATAATTCAGATAAGAAGGTGAAGATGAAGATGAAGATGAAGATGAAGATGGTGGGCTACGAGATGAGCCCTGTGTTGTCTCCTTCTTGAGTGGAGAAGAAGATCCAGGGCCACCCTTTTCAGTAGGTTTTTTGCAATTAGTACCACAAGTACTTATTTTTATTTTATGTTTTTGGATCTTCACTTTCGATTTCGTGAATTAATAGTTGAGTTTCTGTTGAGGCAGGGCTTATGGCCAGAGGAGGAAAGACACGGTGAAGAGCAGCAAGGAGAGAGAGAATGATAGTTTCTGTATATTGAGCAAATCAATTGATTGTTGTTTTCACAAGTGATGGGTAATTGTAACTAAATGGATAGGTGTTAGTAATTGTGTACACCTACGCAACGGCTAACAAAATAGTAAGTAAAAGTCTTTCTAACGACAATAATCATAATTAAACTTAATTATTATAAAAATTATATAAAATAAAATAATATAAAAATAAAATTTCTTCAGAAATAATAAAAAAATAAATTAAAAAGATTAAGATCGGAGAAGTCTTGATTAAGATTGATTCCTCATTGCATGCAATTTAATACTGATGCTACAACATTTTTTCACTAAATAGCCAGAACTAATTTTTTCTAAGGTTCTCTCGAATTATTTAGTTAAATTCGTCTAGAAATAAAACTTAATTCGAATTTCTTTATAATCTCGTTTTCAATACCAAATAAATTAATATCAATAATTTTATAAAAAATTAATTTACTTTATTAATCAAACATTTCAAAATTTTTATTTACCTCTCGATACAATAGAAACATGTAATATCAAATTTGTTTATCGATACAATTATAATTAAACAACAAACATCATGATAGATTATTCAATAAAAAAAGCAAACTTCATAGGTATCAATAAATCACATAATGACACGATCCGTGTTAAAACCCACAATAAAAAGAAAAAAACAATGTGCTCAAGTGTGTGTATAAGAAGAGCAACAAGTAAATAAAAATAGAGAGAGTAAATGTAAACCCTAAGCGGACCCGAAAGCTATCTCAATATTATGCTCACGGGTGCATATTTTTCGTAGGAAAACAACCACTATCGGGCACCAGTTTGGCCCCTTTGTAGATCAAACTTTCAAATAATAATGATGATGATGACAATACGAGTTTACTCTAATAACCTTGAGCTAGTAAGCAAGGGAGACCTACTCCTTTCACATATTGAAAAATCCACGGCTAACCTCAATTGAAGGTAACATTGCTTCTCTTTTGGAAGACAAAGCTGACTTGTGTATTGAGAATTGGCAAAAGATCATTCCAATGTGACTAAGTCATGCATATAAATAAACCCTGATGGTGACTAGCTAGGGTTTGGAAGGCTTCCTCCTTGCGTCTAGCTTGATGGACCGATGCCTCCTTGGTTGCTCATTGGTGAGCCTAAGTTGACATACGAGACTTGGTCATGGGCCGAGGCTTCATTGTCTTCAACCTAAACTAACCATCATATATGTATCTAACCCTAACTAACAATCTAATGCATGACATGATTAAGACTTACAAATATACCTTACTCTCACAAAAAAAAAGGCCTAGTGTTTGCTAAAGAAAGTGAAAATACAAAAGTGTTCAAAAGAAAATAAAGTAAAGGAAAATATGCATAAAATAAATGGCTACACGTTTAGGATGTCGGGAAGATAAATTCCCGTCTGATAACGCTCCGAATCCATCAGTGTATCCCATGCTAGCATGTGGAGGGGCTGCACCATATTCAATGAGTTAATCTTCCAAGTGGATCATTCCAAAAGGTCAAGACCTGCAAAAGAAATAAAGTCATCAGTAAAATGAGTAAGTAAAACAAGAGATATTGTCTGTGAGCGTGTGATTGACCTCCTAGGCATGTCACATTACGAGTATTTTCTCTTATAACCAAAATTAAAACTCTAACTCATAATCATGATAATAAAATCTAAAATAAAATATTCATTAAAAGAAAATTAAAAATAGTAGAAAAAGAATTGTTGATGTCGAATCTCAGCAGCTAATCTTCCCTTTTCTTTTTTTCTTCTTTTAGTCTTCGTCCCCCCTCTTTCTTTTCAAATCTTCTTCTCTGTTCCTTTAAGCCCCATTTTTTTCTTCCTTGATTCTAGGAATTTTTCTTATATTTGCTCATTCTCTTTTGGTCATTCAAATAAAAATCAAATCTTTCATTTTTACTTTCTTGCTAGTAAATCTATAGCTAAACGTGATAAAAAATTAAAATTTTTTTTTTAAAATATACATAAAAATTATTAAATTCATAAAATCTTTCAATGCTACAGTACCTTACAACAATTTCTATAATTTTGACCAAATTTCTTTCATATTCACTCAAATTATATGATTTTTATTAAATAAAAATAGTATAAAATAACTATATTTTAAGAGTTGTAAATAGGGGTGGGCAGAACTGGTCCAGAACTGGCAGATTAGACTGGACCATCGGTTCCGTGTGATTGGGAGCTAGTCCCAATTTCAAAAATCTAGGAACCGTGGACCGCAGTCGGTCCATGGTTCTCAGTATCGGGAACTGGCCCGAACCATGGGAGTACCAACCTATGGGTCAATCCGGTGGAAACGAGTTATCTAACCCATCGGTCGGATGCTCTAATACTATACTCTGAAGTTCAAACTTCAGAGTCAGAACTCTGAAGTCTGAACCTCTCGAGCGAGTCCCCGAGTCCCAGACCAGCCGACCCCGATTTCACGAGCCCACGTCTCTCTCTCGACACTCTCTTCAGACTCCTGTCTTTCCTTTGTATGTTTATTGCTGTAAGTAGATTTATCTCTGCCCTCAGTAGATATGCCTCTTCAATTTGCAGTTTGCATGACGCACAAAGTTTCTACTTCGACTCGCTCGTCGACGCTCCACCTTTGTAGTTTGCACTGTGCAGTTTCGCGCGACGACTAACACTCGACGGTCGACTTGTGAGTCAAGCTCATTTCTTACTGCTATCTACTTCGTCCCCGATGAGGGTCTCACTTCGCAAGGCTTCTTCTTCTGGAGATCGCGTTCTTTTTGCCTCAGCACAACGTTCTCTATATCAGACGAGGATCGAATCGAGAGACTTCGTTCGCAGGTGAACCACTTTTGACCTCAACCTTGACCACCTCAACTATGTTTTCGTTGTTTTAGGGTTTCTGAATGTAGGGGCCAGTGGCGTTCGCGAGAGTGACCGACCATTGGGTTTTCATAGTTTGGCGACTGAAATTGAAAAGAAAAATAAAAAATATTGAGAGGAATCAGTACCAGGATAAAAATCTCGAAAGATCAGGGCAGGTTCTAATTCTGACTCGGAACCGAACCGCCACGGACCACGCCCACCCCTAACTAAACCTACAAACCAAATTAAAATTTCAAAAGAGAGAGAGAAAACCAAAAACAGTAGATACATTAACATCCCTCTCAAGATAAAGGCCGTAAGTCGAAAAGCATGGATGTAAAGTGATCAAACTTCAAAAGCGGGAGAGGTTTGCTAAGTCATCGGCTAGTTGGTTTTCGAAAGAAGTAAACTTTACCTATAGTAATTTCTTTAGTTGAGAACTGGTCCCTAAGAAGACACAAAGAATATAACGAGGTTGTAACTAATATTTGTTGAAAGGTCGGATAAAGGGAAAATAGTGACATCAAAAACACGTAGTGAAGGATAATCTGGAATTTTATTGAATAGACATTCAAATGGAGATTTGTTTTGTAAAATGAGAGTAGAAAACAAATTTATTAGATTTGTTGTTGTTGTAAAAGCATAGAGCCTAAAGTATTGGGGAATTGACGAATGAAACAATAGTGCAAGACCAATTTCGACTACATGACGATTTTTACGTTCAACCCGACCGTTTTTGTTAGGACCCTGTCTCTCTCGAAACTCATCCCCGACGGGTGGAACGGATTCTCGAGGTGAGAAACGCATGCAAACAACATACAACAAAACATACATTCCCTAAGTGAGAACTTCCAAACAGCATATACCATGCATTTCCTACGTGGTATCTTAAATTATGATATTTTCAATAATATCCAAATAAAACCATACACAACCAACAAAATACATTTCATAAGTTGAAATATATTATATCATCTATATCATGGAATTCTTTATATCAGCCTATCAGAATATTTAAATGGAAGCGAATAAAAATATAATTACATATAAGTCACGACATTTGACTTTTCACAACCCTAAGACCATTAACTATGATATTTCACTTATGTTTCATTGCACACTTTACCTTGCCTTGGATTTTTCCGTTTCGGTGAACATCCTCGCTATCTGAAAAATATAAATATCTACATAATGAGTCATTGGCCCATCAAATAAATCTAGTTACTAAAATATCTAGTTCAAACTCTATTCACACTATCCACGTCCATACACCATCCTCCATCTAACATTGATTATTTTTTAAATCAATTTATTTTGATTTAAAACTCATGTCATTTATATAAAAATGCATGCAAGTTTGTAATTCAAACCATTTGAAATCAATCAACCACGGTTTAAAACTCATTCAACGATTAAATCAATATAATGCAATTTCAAAGAAAATCTACATTATTTAAATACACTATTTAAAATCATTCTCCACAAATAGATAAATCCAATGCATTATAGTCAATATACACGATTTAAAACCATCATTTTCTCAAAGGAGCCAATGTCATTTTTTAACATTGAAATTGAAATGTAAAAATGCAATCCTATCTAAACTGACTCATATGACCATTACACACTTACACGTTCCCGGGCTTTCACCGATAAGACTGTAGAACCTTACACATTGCTTCCCAGCAAAGTTTAAGGATTTTCAACCCAACGAGGGCATACAGTTAATCTCCTATCCACTTTCATAGTTATATTTATTACACACGAATAAGCGACTCCAGCCCAATAAGTTTTTATGTTACCACGGTTTTCTTACTCCCTCATTTCTAATGCATGCATTAAAAAAGTTATAAAGTAATAATATGCATGTTTAAAATGATGCAACTCAACCCACTCATACAATTGATGATTGAAATCAATTTGTTCAATTTAATGAAAATTGTCATTTTCAAAATTTTTCGTTTCAATATTTCTTAAAAATCAGAAATACACAACTCAATTGTTTCACAAAACCGAAATTAGACCATTCAATAAAAATCGGATTTAAACCAATTTTTCACAATTCATATTAATTTGAATTAAAAACAACATTAATTTCTCACTTCAACATCCAATCTCAACCAAATTATAACCAAATATATTCTATTCAGATCCAAAGCAATATTTAAATCTATCTCCACCTATCAAGGCAATAAAGTCTAATCTAACTATTCTAATTATTAGAAATATTTATCGTATGTCGATTCTTCCACTTTCTCCACAAAGCTCCACTGAAACTACCGATTTCTCCACTAAAATGTTCCTCTCAATGAGTCGTACAATTTATCTTGAAGGATGGATCGACAAATCTTCCTTTTTTTTTCTCTTTTTTCCCTGCGAGTTTCTTCTATGTTTTCCTCTTTGGATTTTCCTTCTCTCTCACTCTCTCCCTTTCTCTCTCTCTCAGGCAGAAACCACAAAAAGCAGCCCTCTAGATCTCTCTCTCTCTTTTTTTTTTCTCTACTTAAAACCCACGAAAAGGGCCACCTACCCATTTGAAATAGTAAAACATGATTAATTACATATTAACCATATTTATCCATTGACAAAGACTATTTTACCCTTAATTTTTGAAAAATTACCATTAAACTTAATTTAATTAATCACTGACCTCAATTAACTTTAACCTAATTTTAATTAGATTAATCTTAATCAAATTTTATCCTTTTAACATATTTTTTCTTTAATACACCTTTAGTGCATTAAGGGTAAATTACCCGTAAACCAAGTTTATCCCATTAAAATGTCTATTTTGCTCTTTAATCCTTGGATAATTACCATAAAACCAAGATTAATTAACCATTAATCACCATTAGTTTTAATCTAATATGCTTAATTAATCAAAATTAAAAAAATCTAAATCATATAAATTTTTTTTAATGAATTGTGCCTATCGATCGGCTACTGTAACACCGATCGGTCGGCAATAGTTCTATTTGTCAGAACTTCTATTTTTTTTGAACTATCGAATTCTTCAAAATCTTTGCCGATTTCCTTCAATAAACAATCTATACATTATATTTACATTTTTTTCATATATAAATGTTCACAAATATATTCTAGATCTAAGTATTAAAATTCAAACCATTACAGTTTTGATTTGAAGTGTATGAACAAAAGATACGGTGACGAATTCCAAGTGACTTAAACAGTGGGGAGAGGAATTGGAATTTTCCACCTCGATCAGATTGCACAATTTTTATATTTACTCCAAATTGAGAAAAAAAAAATTTATAAAAATGCACAAAAATAGTGTAAACTTTACTTTTTAATTTCAGATTAAATAACCATGTAAAACGAGTATAATCATTCACAAAAAGGACAAAATACCATGCACCAGTAATAAAATTAATCGGTGACGGACTCCAAACATCAACGTGTACAATATCAAAAAAGGAATTCGCATGTGAACTAGAAATTAGAAGGTAAACGATGAGTTTTACTCATCGTACAAGAAACACAAAATGGTGACAAATTTGTTTTTGAAAATAAAATACGACATGATTGCAATGCACGCTGCAGAACTGGGGACGATGGATGTACTAATCGGTGTTGCCAAAAAGAGGACGGGTGATTGTCCAAAGAAGGCAGCCGAGTATGCAATACCTGAACGAGTCCGACGGATGAGAATTGGTAGAGCCCATCAGTGAGAGAACCCTAAAGCAATGGCTGATGGGATATCTGATCCTTGACACAGAAAATGTTTTGACGAATTCAATATACACATAATTGTCTCATCACAGTTTTTGTACACTGATCAGATTTTGAGATAGTAGTGGCGTGTGGCAAACGGTGTGCAATTTTAATGGTCGAGAGTTAGTTGGAATAACTACATAACCAAGATTAGAGATTGGAAGTAAAGTACCTTTGACAGTGGCTACTTGCGAAGAACTAGAATAAGATTGAAGTTGATGGAGGATTTCCTCGTAAGTGGTGCGTTGACTGGAGTGCAAAATCCATGGCGCAGTAGAAGGAAGAAAGTTTGGGGTTGGCAGCAGATCGCCGGTGTAGGGTAGGGGTTGATCGGCAACGAAGGACGAAGAGAAGGCATACATGACTTGGGGTTAGGCTTCAGAGAGTTGGGGAAATTGGGCGTAAGGAGTGGTAGCTGGATAATTGAAAATGGGTTGGGTTGGGTTAAATGATTGTTGGATCAGGTGGGCTGGCGGTTGGCTAAAGAATGACCGGTTTGAGTTGTAGTGTGGGTGAGTTGGGTCGGGTGGTCTGTAGGAGATATTTAGCTTGCGATAACAGGTGGTTGCCAAATGACCCAGTTTTTGGCAAATTTGACACACGAGCCTTAAACTTGTTCGGTCGGGTCGAGCGCTAGGATGTGGATCTGGTGCTGCTTAGCTGGAAACCAGAAGGGTAGTTTTGTCATAAAGGGACCGACTGAGGGGAACGAGGGCTCCACCCTTGGCGAACAGAACGAAGATTAACAGTATTCGCTTGGACTTGATTCAGCAACAGAAGAGAGGTAGCCGAGTTTTGCTTTTCCAATCGGAAATTGAAACTCCGGAGAAGGCCGTGAATTTCTTCCAAAGGGGGTTGGTCCGGCCAACTTGTAATTGAGATGAAGAAGGTGTTATACTAACTTCCGAGGCCGCCCAAAAAGTATATCATCCTGTCTCGGTAAGACATTAGTTTGCTAATTTCGGCGAGCGTGTTGCACAAAGCCGTGATTTTTTTAATGTAGGCAGCTGCTGAAATTCTTTTTTTAGACAATGAATGAAATTGGCTTCTCAGATCAGTAATTCTGGCAAGTGACAAGGAAGAGAAAATCAGGGCGAGAGCTCTCCAGATTTTGCTAGCTGTGGTGAAAGACACGATTTGTGGGAGTGTAGCTCTTCGGATATCGACAAAAAAATACAGCTCATTACGAGCTGATTATACCTCTGCCAAGTAGTGTATTTTGGATTTTGCTGAGAAGACAGTAAGTCTAAAAGTTGTGTGGGTGGGGGAAGAGAGCCTTCGAGTAGATTGTCTATGTCATTTGCAATAACCACACGTTGAAGAGTTGTGCCTTCTAAATGAGGTAGTTTGTATTGTTAAGTTTGATGGTTAATATTTGATTTACAGAAGGAAAGAGGGGGAAGATGGAAAGGGGGGAGGAAGAGTTCGTGAAGTTGGGCGATGCCATTGCTTGGCTCTGTTACTAATATGAGTTCCTGGTAAGGAAGTGTGGGATGAAGGGCTTATGGCTAGAGGAGGAAAGGCGACGGTGCAGTAAGACGGGAGGGAGGGATATGGCTTCTATGTATTGATCAAATCAACTGATTATTGTTTTTACAAGTGATGGGTCTACGAACCAAATTAAAATATGAAACGAGAGAGAATACTAGGAACAGTACTTACGTTAACATTGTTATTGTAATTAGTTTTAAACAACAGTTATAGTTTCATAATTATGACACGTGGACGGTCGGTCCCACAAACTTTGTTTGCTTCAGACTTCTGACGCATGTCTTAAAAGACTTGTCCAAACGTGCATGTTTTCTCTCAACGGGCACAACATTTTTTCAGTCAATTCGTGTCCGTCCGATCGTAAACGAACGGCTTCGATCAAAGAAGATTAATGTGGGTAGGAGATCATCTCTCCATTACTCTTTATCGGACTTGCTCTGAAGGTCTCAGCTCCTCCTAAGGCTGCATCAACGGAGTTCCGAACTTGGTATGGCGTTCTTTCTATCTTTGGAGTGTTTTTTTTTTCTGAAAATAAGAATCGGGTTGGACCGGAGAAGCGCCGGCGGCGGCCATGGTATCTCAATTACTCTTCCCAATGATTGCACAGTGGACAACCTTCGAGATATGGCCATGGTCTGCCCCCTGATCTTCTGCAATTTCATACAATGAGAAGCAACTGGGTAAGATCCAGATACAATCGCTCCAGCTATCCTAGCTTAGATTTCCGATGATCTGAGATTTTTCCCGGTAATGCTACTGATCCTGCAATGCCCTGTGATTCGTTCACAAGGAAAATAATCAAAAGCTTGAATCTTTACAACAATCATCGTTTAACATCAGTTCCATCGAACTTTCCCATATTCAGAATTTCATTCCTGAATTCGAAGTTCAGGAAATTCTGAAAATATTTATGATTGCAAAAAACTGTCATGCTAAGCATTGTTCGTCACCGTTCCTCTCAATGCCCTGGCCTGCAGCAGGGCCATAAGCCCTACAACAGAGAACAAAGTAACCAAAATTAGCAACACTCAAACAAGCAAGAACCCAAAAATAGTAATCATAGTGACCCTTGTTCATATTACTAGAAACCCAACTCTCCTTCCCTCCAATCTTACTAGCCTTATCCACAATGCTAAGTATAAGGCTAGCAAATACATTTCCGGTAGATATTCCGACTCCTAACAACGATACTGCGATGGTTGACATACTTTTCGGAAATTCCGAGTAATAAAACTCATTTTGAGCAACCGCATTGAAAGCCTCGGCTACACCATTGAGACAGTAGGGAGGTATTATCCACATTGCAGACAGAGAAACCTTGTTGGATTGCAGTTTTTCGTCGAACCATCTCTATGATTGCTGAAAAGATCATGCTCAGACAGGATACTAAAAGGCCGATCCCCATCCTCTGTTTTGTGCCGAGATAAGCTTGTCTTCCTCGAATTTTTGTTGCTAAGGGCATGATTAAGCAATTATGCAGAAGTAGGGATACTATTACGCTGAGATTGGTGAATATTGCAAATGAGGCAGCTGGGATTTCGAAGTTTGAAGTTATGTGCCTGTCCATGGAGTTCGCCCGCAGGATAAACATATCAAGAGCTTTATGACATCGTATACGACAAATTCCTGTACGTATCTTCCTCGTCACATGTAGAATTTCTTCGATAATTAATTGGAATTCCAGCCTGCAAACTCAGCCAAAACTGTGCAAAACGTGAAAAAAGAAGAAAAGCTTGCCTGGATTAGGAAAAAAGAGTTTTGGCCAATATTTACAGATATCATGATTCCGGCAGACCACATCGGAACGACCTTCATCAGTGCTTTCAACTCTTCTACTTGTTCCACTGTACAAAAAATCCGAGGGAGTTGGTCTGATAAGGCTGGTTTATTCAGTTCCAAAATGGCTGGAGATTTCAAGTTGAGGCAAGCCTTGTTCAAATCCCTGTTTAACACAAAACAGGTTTGTAAAGACGATTAATGGAACATCATTTTGATGCACAAAATTACTGCTTTTCGTACCTGAATTTCTTACTCGGCATGGAAAGGGATGACCCGAAATTGTAATTGCAGAATTCATCAGCATCCTCTGATGGTAACTGCAAATGTCTGTTTTTATAATACACTACGAGTACTCGACCAAATGTCGTCAATACACTGCTGTCGGCCTTCAACTTGACGTAAAAAGGAGAAGCCAAGAAAAATGAAAAAGTGGATGAGAACATTAGAACGACAGGAATTCCAAAACCCAATTTCCATCCCAACTGGTCTTGGACGTATACAATGCAAGTGAGAGCAACAGTGACCGAAACAGTGCCAGCAACATAGTACAAGCTGAAGAAATTTTCCAAGGCTCTCTTGTTTCTATGGCTGTCTCTTCTGTCCAATTGATCTGCGCCAAAGGCCACTGAAGCTGATCTAACTCCACCTGTTCCGATGGACATTAGAACTAATGAAAAACATAGAGTTATCAGCTGGGAAATTGTCGGAGATACGCAAGCAAACGAAGACTCATTACAAGGTGGTGGTCTAGCTTGTGGTATCATGGTTGTCAACCAAAGAATAAGCATTCCCTGTACGATGATAAACATATGTCAATCGAAAGGGATCGATATTTGAAGTTTCAAAAGGAAAGTATTTGATGCTGGAGTAGCACCCAAGTAGTTCATCATTCACTCTCTCTCTCTCTCTCTCTCTCTCTCTCTCTCTCTCTCTCTCTCTCTCTCT
>CM039518.1:1190034-1210668 GCA_022433055.1 Begonia peltatifolia
TCTCTCTCTCTCTCTCTCTCTCTCTCTCTCTCTCTCTCTCTCTCTCTTTCAAGACTAAGTACGGATTAGACAATGAAAAATCACAAAACATACCAGCAGGCTAGAAATGGAGCCGATCCCAATTGTCCAAAACCGACCAAAGAAAGAATCCGAGAGAACAGCTCCCACAACAGGCATAAAATTGGTGGCAGCCGACCAAAGGAACAATATGTTGGTTCCAGTGGCCACTTTCATTCCGTAACCTCTCGTCAAATACAGAATCATGTTTGAAGTCAGCCCACAACTTGCTACCCTCCCAAATGCCTCATTTGCTATCAGTCCATAAACACAAAAACGTTAAAGAAACACAAATATGTCGTTCCAACAATGCACTAAACATATGAAGGCACAATTGTAAATCAAGAAGCTAGCAATCGCCTTTTCCTAAAGATGGAATTGTGCTCCGCATTTGCAGCTTCGTTTGATAGTGTCCTACTTCGCAAGAAACGAACTGGAGTTCCTGACAAGTGAAGCAGATGTTTCGTTGACAAAGAGAGAACTTTTTAGAATTTATCCTTTTAGCTTACTTCTCTGTCATTATAGAGAAATTGCTTTAAATTATTTGTTTTTTCTCGAGAAGGGTTATTCGCGTCTCTGTCAACTAATTAGCCTATTAAATAATGTCTAAAATTTCTATTAACAATATACAACACACATTGGCCAGTTGCAGAGAATTGATATAATCGACAAGAGTCATGAGATGCTGACCTCTCTAACTCTAATTAATTTATTAAACTACTTGCCCAGATCCATGATACTCCTCTATCACTTCTCAGAACCCTGATCTTTCATTGGTTCAGTAACATCGATTCTCTTCTCGATCATTTCGTCGAACAGTTTCTGCGCATCTAAGAAATCATTCTCGTTTTAAAGAGGTCTCTAAGCATGGTTTTACGGCGGTCAGCTGTAAAAAATACAATCTAGAGTTCTTGACCATAGAAGCATACCCAATCGGAGAACGGCCAGAACTGCATGTATTGCATTGTGATTCTCCAAAAAAAACCAAAATTTACGTTGCATTGACTTAAAATTCTTCAATTGAGGTTCACGATCTAGTAATGAAAGTTTGACAACTAGTGCTGTAAATCTTAGTTTCCCGTACACAAGCCTCTTCAGAAATAGACGATGAGGTTTTCTTTTCGTTCAGAAAATAGCATCATCAAAACGTAAAAACAGAAAATTATTTACCTATAATGAAAGGCAACGTCTGAAAACCGCTGTTATGATTTGAAACCTCGTGGAAATCTTCACCCTTTTGATATTTTTCAGCTTCCAGAAGTGTTTCTTTGAGCATCTTCACTTCGTCCTCACCATCCTCCATTTCCTCTACCTTAATGGCCTTCTCCTCGACTCTGCTAGTTTGTATCTGCGCTTCTACCGGTGTATATGGGCTAAAAAGCTGGACGAGAAGTAAAAGAATTCTCTTAATTTAACAATATTAAGTTCCAGTGTTCATTTGTCGTGGATCATAAAGCTAAAGATGCGTTCATTAAACTAATGTTCTTTCCTCACCAAGATTGGCGTAACTCTCCACCAAAAGATGCTTCTTCCTCCTCTTTCTGGGTTCGACTTCTTCCTCCAGACAACTGCAATGGCTGAGAGACGCTCTGTACAAAGCGAAATAGAAATACCCAGTACTGTTAGAAGGAGTTGAGAGCTCCATTGTAGATGCATTCCAGGATCTGGCAAGAAACTCCACAGCTTCCGTCCGAGTTTCAAGTTAGTTTGATAAATATTGCATTTACTTTTCTTTCATTTCACATAAAAAATGGAGAACATCCATCGCTTAAGGCTGTTAACATGAATAATTAAACAATATATTATTCATATCACGTTAATAAATTGGGTTAACTAATTTAAACCCTAAATATGATTTTAATTTAAAATAACCATTAAATTAAAAATTTTAAATTATTTAAAATATAAAATATCAAACTCTAACGGAGCCAATCACTCCGTGTTCTCAATTTTGTGCCAGATCGGCACTCGATTTATCTAGTGCTTATGTGATACTAAACATATTTGGTCGGAAGGTCGAGATGGGAGATGGAGACCTCTTATTCCACGTGCACAACACGTGATTTTAGAACGAGGTCACCGCCATATTCTAAATCAACCGATCTACTTGAAACATAATCTATTGACGTTGTTAATATAAAGAAAATTCGTCGGAACAATATTTAGGAACTCAATTTGTGAGATTTTTTTGATGATATTTGAAGAAAACGATTAAAGATGGAGAAATCAACACGGTATATGCGTGAAATGGTCTAATTCTAGATTGAAATTGCAAGAGAACTGGGAGAAAATCGAGTTTTCCAACAACATGGTGAGAATCACGCTAGGGCGGTGACCCCGTTCTGATGCCCCATTTTTAGAATGGGGGCCGATCCGGAATGGTGACCATCGATTTTAAAATCACATGTTGTGCACATGAAATTAGAGTTCTCCACTCCCACGTCACCCTGACCAAATATGTTCAGTGCTACATATGTATTGAAAATATTTCCAAGGAAGTATGTTCTCGGCGTAAATTGAGAACTAGATAATTGACCTGGTCAGAGTTTTATTTATTACAGTTTAGAATGTTTAAGATTTTAATGATAAACTGGATGATCGGCCAGGATAGAATTTTATTTATTACAGTTTAGATAGTTTAAAATTTTAACTGTTAAAATTTTTAGTTTAAGAGTTATTTCAAATAATTTTAATAAATTAAAAAATATAATATAATTCAAACAACCTCGTAGTCTAATCAATTATTACATTAAAAATTATTTTTAGTATTTAATACTTTTTTTAATCATCCTCGTGTCTCGTGTTTTTTTTTTTTCTCTCAATTTTGTCAACTAGACTCTCTAAATCTCAACTTTTGAGATTCCAAATGTCGACTAAGTTTCATACTTAGTATTGAATAATTTTAGTTCATCTCTATGACTGTCATTATTTTTATTTGCCAGTGTCTTGTTACAATATTCTTTCGCTTTAAATTAAATTATGCACAATTTTATCATTTGAGTTCTAACCAAAATATATAAAATTCTTTTTATAAATCATTAAATTTTTATTTTCTTCTAGCGAAGTGAGATTGTGCAACCTCACTAGTTTATATTGAGTGTTGACAATCAACAGAATATTATATTAGCGACGTGAGATTGTGCAACTTCACTACATTATATTGAGTATTCACGATTAACAGAATCTTATATTATCTTCACGTGTTGAATTGTCATATTAGTATATATATTTTTTAGAGAATGAACTTCAATAATTTACTATCATTTCAGTCGAGTAATTAATTTATATTGAATAGATGGCGGTGACGATAGGGTTACAAGAAGCTTAATATCATAGATAAAATATAGATTTGTGGACACAAAAACGTAAGCATATGATTTTGAAACATATGTGTTGACTTAATCTTCTGAATACAATGAAGCAGAGCATTCTTCATTGTTCATGCTCTTAACCCCTTGCCCTGCTGAAGGGCCATAAGCCTTACAACAGACAACAAAGTAGCCAAAATTAGCAACACTCAGACAAGCAAGAACCCAAAAATAGTAATCATAATGACCCTTGTTGATGTTACTAGAAACCCAACTCTCCTCCCCTCCAATCTTACTAGCCTTATCCACAATGCTAAGTATGAGGCTAGCTAGGACACTTCCGGCCGACATTCCGACTGCAAACAACGAGGTGGCAATACTTGACATGCTCTTTGGCAATTCTGTGTAATAGAACTCGTTTTGAGCGACAGCATTGAAAGCCTCGGCTATGCCGTTGAGACTGTAGGGAAGTATCAACCACATTCCTGACATGCTGACGATGGCTTGCGGGTTGTCGGAGAAACCTTGTTGGATTGCAGTTTTTCGTCGAATGGTCTCTATCATTGCTGAAACAACCATGCTCAAACAGGATATTAAAAGGCCAATCCCCATCCGCTTTTTTGTACTAATATAAACTTGGGTTCCTTTGATTTTTGTTGCAAAGGGTAAGATTATGCAACTGTAAAGAAATATCCAAATTACTACGCTAAGAATGGTGAACATTGCAAAAGAGCCGCCTGGGATTTCGAAGTTTGAAGTTATGTGCCTGTCCATGGAGTTTACCTGCAGGACAAATGGGTCTAAATTCAATGCAAATTCGCTCGAATTCAATGCCAATTCAGGACACATTCATTTAAACTGTTTCTTCGAATTATAAAGAAAGAGCTTCTCCTTTATGTATCTTCATTCTAACGTGCAGAATTTCTCTTGGAAATTAAGCCACAACTATGCAGGGATGAGAAAGATGTGACCTCCGATAAGCGAACCTGGATTAAGGAAAAAGAGCTTTGGTTGATATTTACAGACATCATGATCCCGGCAGACCACATCGGAACCACCTTGATCAGTGCTTTTAACTCTTCTACTTGTTCCACCGTGCAAAAAATCTGAGGCAGTTGGTCTGTTATGACACTTTTATTCAGTTCCCAAATGGCCGGAGATTGTACGTTGATGCACGCTTTGTTCAGAAACCTGTCAAACATAATAATAGGATTGCGATATTTTCCATATCAATGAAAATGAAAAGAACAACAGAGATTGGGAATCGATGGAATTTACTGCAAGCAGTACCTGAATTCCTTACTTGGCATGGAAAGGTCTGACCCGACATTGTGATTGTACAACTCATCAGCATTCTCTGATGGTAACTGCAAATGTCTGTTTTTATACGACACTACAACTACTCGACCAAATGTCGTCAATAAACTGCTTTTTGCCTTCAACTTGACGTAAAAGGGAGATGCCAAGAAAAATGAAAAAGTCGATAAGAACATTAGAATGACAGGAATTCCGAAACCCAATTTCCATCCCCAATGATCTTGTATGTATACAATACAGGTGAAAGCAATAAGGATCGAAAAAGTGGAAGAAACATAGTACAAGCTGAAGAAACTTTCAAGTGTGCTCTTTTTTATATGGCCGTCTCTTCTGTTCAATTGATCTGCACCGAAGGCAAGTGAAGCCGACCTAACACCTCCGGCTCCGATGGAGATTAGCAGGAATGAAGAGCATACAATTATCAGCTGGGGAATTGTCGGAGATCCACAGATGTATGAAGATTCTGTACATGGATGTGGTCTAGCTTGTGGTATCATGGCAGTCAGCCAAAGAATAATCATTCCCTGTGTGATAAAAACCATAAATCAGTTGAAAGAGAAAAATAATTTGAGTTTCAGATGATAAAGTTTTTCATGCTTGATTAAATGTGCAAAATGAAACTAGTATGCATTTTACATCATCTATTTCAGGTTGGTTTGACATAATAAAGCAGTGACTAAACTATGAACTATTTCTGTCTTTTTCTACCTCTACTTCCCTTTATTTCCAGGCTAAATACAGATTAGACTGAAGAATAGCAAGACAACATACCAGAAGGCTAGAAATGGAGCCGAGCCCAATTGTCAAAAACCGACCGAAGAAAGAATCCGAAAGAACAGCTCCCACAACAGGCATAAAATTAAGTTGGTTCCAGTAGCCATTTCCATGCCATAATCTCTCGTCAAATACAGAATCATATTTGGAGTGAGCCCATAGCTAGCTACCTTCTCAAATGTCTCATTTGCTATCAACCCACAAACAGAAAAGGCTTTAGTGTACAGACATGAAGAAGAAGAAGAAGAAGAAGAAGAAGAAGAAGAAGAAGAAGAAGAAGAAGAAGAGGGTTACCTATGATGAAAGGCAAGGTCCGAACACCTCCCTTATGATGTAAAACCTCAAGGGAATCTTCATCCTTTTGATAATTTTGGGATTCCAGAAGGTTTTCCTTTATCATCTTCCTTTCGTCCTCATAAACCTCCATTTTTCCGTTCTTGTTCTTATTTCTAGTACGTTGCCTTCACTTCTGCTAGTTCGTCTCTCTGCTCTGCTAGTTTGTGTTTTCGTCTTCTAGGAATGCCCATTTGCTTAAAAGCAAGACAAGAAATAAAAAGAACCCTCTTTGTTTAATAATAATATGTCCAAATCAGTTGCCATCGGATCGTCATGACAATGAACGCAGGTTCAGGTCATTTATTATGGTAATAATTTCGAAAGGTCGCCAAACTTTCCTTCCGTCAAGATCCACCAAACTTTCCTTTCGTCGGGGTCAACCTAACTTTCACCCAGAAGAAAAGCTTCTTCTTCCTCTTTCTGGGACCAAAGTCATCCTCGAAACTACTGCCATGGACGAAAGACGTTCAGTACAAAGCAAAACAAAAATACCCAATAAATATTGAGGTGCTGGGACATATCATGACAATTGATAAATACTTTTCCTGAATCAAAATTACCCGAAAATCTCGAACACAAGCGACAAGGCGGAGAATCCATCGAGGGATTTTGACGGCCTATGGCCATCACTATCAGCATATTCTCTATTTTTATTTCGATTCAAATTTAGCCATGACGGAGAACTCACTCCACATTATCCTCGAAAGAGGTATTAACGCTTCTTGTCCAATGCCAAGGCTTTCAACGAAGGCCGCAGTTGGCAGAATCAACGAGCGGTGACTCTAGCGGAGGAAACAGACGAAATACCCGCCGCTCGCCGGCTGCCTGAATTTCATTAGTTTTAAGTCGACGTGTCGGTTTGCAGAAACAAACCTCCCAACGAGTCGATTACGTCACATCGATCTTTAAGGTGGGGAAAATATTAATAAATCTAAGTACTAATACATGGAGGTGATTACTAACAAGTGAGGGCAAAACTGTGATTAAGATATTCTATGGGGGAAAACGTGAAACTATGATTTTCTTCATTTGTAAAGGGAAAAACTGCTTGTACACCTTAAGCTCACAAATCACTATGGTTTATACACGACGAAGACCTTGGCTTCTCCGATCTGCTTCGGATCCTCACTCCGGTAGAAACTAGAGCGAGTTCATATAGAGTGGCGGGGCAATGACGATTAGGGTTTATCTCCTCCTTTTTGTGTTGCTTTCATTGTTTGACCATGGATTGTCGATTTACGAAGATCAAGTCGGTCTCATGGATTGGTACGTTTCACTTGTTTTCTGTATTGCTGTTCTCCCGTGGAGGGAATCGATGGGACTAATGCTTTGATTTTATATTAATGCTGGAAAAACCTTTACTTGCTTCAAACGTGGCTCTTTATTTTCTTTTCGATTTCTCTAATTTTGTTAGCCAAGTGATTCTGTTTCCGATTTGGAGTTACTGCACCTTCGTAGTATGGTTTGTTGCTTTTTTTTTTTTCCAGAATTTGAATCTGAACGATTGTCATTCCGTCGCTGCATTTATGTTTGTAGTTTCATTCAGTTTTATTTGTCACGTGGTTTACAATACTGTTTTCCTCATTTATTAATTTCGATTTCTTGTTTTGTTCATAAGATGACCATCATGTTTGTGCTCTCGTCTCCTTCAATTATGCCAATAAGTTTCACTGCAGGCACCGACAATACATTGGAAAAGTGAAAGAGGCAGTGTTCCTTACGCAAAAGAGTGGACGGAAACGTGTTATTGTGTCCACAGAAGAGAATGTTATTGCATCTCTTGATCTTCGACATGGCGAGATATGTAAGTGCATTTAGTTTTGTTCAGAACCTGATTAATTTATGTTTTTCTCCTAAAACTGGGATTTTGATTTTTACAGTTAAAGAAATTGACTTCAAATTTAAAGTAGTAACGTAAATTTGTAATTTACAGAGTAGAAATCCCATTGTGCAGATTAGTTATCTAGTTGTGATTAGTAATCGAGTTATGAAGCCTGGGGCAGAAAAATGTTGTTACTCTGATAATTTTCTTACCAGTAAATGATGAGTTTGGTGACACTCAAACCACCAAGATTGCTTTTCACTTGTTTCTGCTTCCGCAGTTTGGAGACACGTTCTTGGAGCAAGTGATGAAATTGACAGGATTGAGGTTGCTTTGGGAAAATGTAATCCTAACTTCTCTCATAAATGTTTCTTGCATCTTCATACTATTTTTAGTTTTGTTTATAGTACTTGATTCTTTCAGATTCACTGATTTTTGCAGAGGATTATCATTATATAAATTGATTAGAGTATCACGGCTTGATCTATGAATAGGTCATTAGCTGTTGCCTCATTGCATGGGAAGAAAGTGCCATTATGTGGGCTGTATTATTTAATTGTTTCCAGTAATTCCATTGAGTTGATATGAATTCTTTTTTTTTTTTCATCTCGGCCATTTCTCAATAAAGTCAAAGCAGGATTGGGTATATGATGTGACGAGTTGAATTTAAACATTATTACCACTTAGGTGTACAAATATATGTGTTACATCTTCTATCCTGATTGTAAGGGTTTTGAAGATTTAGTTATCTCAGTTATAAATGCAGTTGGAAGGACATTTGTTGACATGTGATCTGCCATCCCGTCATTAATAGATTTCATGAATCGTTAAACTTAGTCCTTTATATGTTTGTATATTCTTTCCAAAGTAATTAAAGAAATTCCGTCAAATATAAATATCTAAACATTTGCATGTTTTCTACATTAAAGAATTTAGTGTTGAAGAATTTTATATCTGATTGCATGCATAGGTTTTTTGGTTCATTGAATCTCATGAACTTTGCCATGTAATTAATGTTATCTGCCTTATGGTAAATGTCGATTTTCCATCATTTCGCTACATTGTTAGCTAATGTCATCCAATATCATCTATGGTTGCTGTTTAACGTTGTTATGCAAACTTTAGATTGTGCTTTTACAACTGTCTACCAGTATTGTTTATTTAGTTGCTTCGTGTATTGTAATCAGACGTCATTACCCTTTCATCTAAGGGGAGTATTCTAAGAGCATGGAATCTGCCCGATGGACAGATGGTGTGGGAATCTTTTCTTATGGGCTCTGATGCGGCAAAGTCGTTGTTAGCATTGCCTGTGAGTGGATAAGTTTATGAGATTTCTAAATGAAAATAAATATAGTTTGTCAAAGAAGTATTTTTAAGTGAAGAAACTCAAAGATAATATCTCATGTATTCATATAACTGTCTGTCTGTCTGTCTCTCTCTCTCTCACTAACACTCATCTTTTTTTAAAGCAATAAAATGGTTTATCAAAGAAACTTAAAGTTGACATCTCATCTATTCACATGACTCTCCTTTCTCTGGAACAGAAATTGGTCACACCATATCCGTGTTTAAAGCTATAAAAATGTTTTTCATTTCGGCTTTGTTCTGGTATTTCTTCTCTGGTAGAGTCCTGATCCTTGAAAGCTTTTTAAAATACTATATTGAAAAAAATTTTCGTAACTTTACTCTGATTTTGGTTTTTAATTGTTGCATCTTGTGTAATTATTTCACTTCTTGTTAAAAAAATAAAGCATGGAATTAAAGCTTTTGTCATGTGTGGGATAAGATTTTTCATCTTCTATTAGGACTTCTTAAGTTTTTTCCTATTCATTCAATGGTAATAGAAGGTCATAATGTGCAGACATATTTAAAAGTCAATAAGGACAACTCGATTATTGTTCTTGGCAAAGGATGTCTGCATGCTGTTTCAACCTTAAGTGGCGAGGTTCTTTGGAAGATGCATTTTATAGATGAAAGGTACCACAAAATTTTTATCGAGTTTTATGAAAATCTTCTTTCTTTTGTTTCAGTGTCTCTGTGCCTCTGATTTTTTGTGTTAATCTTGACTCAGTGTTAAGATTCAACAAGTTATTCAGCCTGTTGACAGTGCTTATATATATGCTGTTGGAGTTGGCTTTTCTCAATTACATGTGTATCAAATAAATGCAAAGAATGGAGAGTTAATGAAGCACAAAAATGCAGCCTTTACATCTGACTTCGATGGAAAAGTAATAGCAGTTTCAGATGAAGTACTTGTGACTTTAGATGCATCTAGATTACATATTGTGACTGTAAGCATTAGGGATGCAGAACTTTTTTTCCGACAGACATCTGTTTCAGATCTTGATGACAAGTATTCTGGGTCAGCAGGGATATTGCCCACAAAATTTGCAGGGATTTTTGCTATAAAAGTAAATTCTTTTATGATATTAGTTCGTGTGACTAGTGAAGGAAAGTTGGAGGTTGTGGAGAAGATCAATACTTTAGCAGTTTTCAGTGATTCTCTTGCACTTTCAGAGGAGCGGCATGCTGCTGGAGTAGTTCACCATGAAGGCAGTACCATTCATCTCAATGTAAAGCTCAGTAACGATTGGCATAGTGATCTTCTTAAAGAAAGCATTGTGATTGAATCCCAAAGGGGACGTGTGCTCAGCATTTTTCTGAATAATTATATCAGAATGGATAGATCTAATGGGTTTAGGGCGTTGCTTGTCATGGAAGATCATTCACTTTTGTTGATTCAACAAGGTGAAATTGTCTGGAGTAGAGAGGATGGGCTTGCCTCAATCATTGATGTAGCAACATCTGAACTACCGGTTGAAAAGGAAGGTGTATCAGTGGCAAAAGTAGAGCAGAATCTCTTTGAATGGCTAAAGGTGAGAGAGTTAATATTTTAAGTGGGCTAGACATTATATCAAGTTAAAAGAATAGGTATTTAGTTCGGGAAAGTTATGGTTAAAATCATCTATTCTCATTTAACCTTTTTTGTGTTAGTTTTTTATTGGATTAACTTAAATATGTAATTCCCGAATATTTATTTATTTGAAAAATCTCTACTGACAATGTGCACTTGACATGTTTTGCTGTTGCAAGGGACACCTGTTGAAGCTTAAGGGAACTTTAATGCTTGCAACCCCTGAAGATGTTGCTGCTATACAGGGAATGAGATTGAAAAGTTCTGGCAAGAGCAAAATGACTCGAGATCATAATGGTTTTCGGAAGTTGCTGATTGTATTGACTAAAGTAGGAAAACTTTATGCTTTGCACACTGGGGATGGGCGGGTGGTCTGGTCTCTGCTATTAAATTCTCTACGTAAATCAGATAAATGTGACTCACCCAGAGGGCTTAATATTTATCAGTGGCGAGTTCCACATCATTACGCAATGGATGAAAATCCATCTGTTCTTGTAGTTGGGAGGTGTGGACCTGGTTTGGACGCACCAGCTATTCTTTCCTTTGTAGACACGTATACCGGAGAAAAGATTATTTCATTAGCCCCTGCACACTCTGTTGTACAAGTAATTCCTTTGCCGTTTACTGATCCATCGGAGCAGCGTCTTCATGTTTTAATAGATATCGATGGACATGCTCACTTATACCCACAAACAGCTGAAGCAGTTGGTATATTACAACGAGAGTTTTCAAACATATACTGGTATTCAGTTGACGTTGATAGTGGCACTATTAAAGGGCACGTTTTGAATAGCGGCTGTGTTGGTGTAGTGCATGGACAGTGCTTTGACACCAAGGATTTGTGGTCAGTTAAATTCCCATCAGATTCAGAGAAAATCATTGCCACTGCTACCAGACAACTAAACGAGGTTTTATTTTGAAATTGTTGAAGTCTCTGGATTTCTATTTTGAGTTAAATTCTGCTGCTTTCATTTATATGTTTATGGTTTTGAATATTTTTTTGTTCTTTTCATTTATGTAGTATCCATTCAATCTTGTCCGATGTGTGCATAATTTTATTTGTTGTGGGTTTATATCATCATTCGCATCCTAGTTTTTTTTGCAAGTTATAAACTTCAATGCACTGTAATGTCATTTCTGTTGTCACTTAATATGAGTGATATTTTTACATACCTCGTAGGTTGTTCATACTCAAGCAAAAGTTGCGGCAGAGCAAGATTTGATGTACAAGTATATATCAAAAAACCTACTCTTTGTGGCTACTGTTGCACCAAAAGGCAGTGGGGAAATTGGAACTGCAACCCCAGAGGAGACATGGTTGGTTGTGTATCTTATTGATACAGTTACAGGGCGAATATTGCACCGAATGATCCATCATGGTGCACAGGGTCCTGTTCATGCCGTAAGTTACCTATGTAGTGGGTCACTTGAGTTTGAAACATTAGAAGATTTCTATTTTTTTTCCAAAAAAAAAATTAGTATGCAACTTTTTGTCTGACCAATAAAGGAAATATCAATAGGTTTTCAGTGAGAATTGGGTTGTCTACCACTACTTTAACCTTAAAGCTCATCGACAAGAAATGTCTGTCATAGAGATTTATGATCAGTCTCGAGCAGTAAGTAAATAGTTTTTTTTAAATGATCACAAATTGTATTTTCAGTTGAATTTCCATAATGGAGTTTAATGCCAAGTGTTCAACAGGATAATAAAGATATATTGAAGCTTATTCTCGGAAAGCATAATCTCACTGCTCCAATTTCTTCATATTCTCGACCAGAGGTTTTCACAAGATCGCAATCTTACTATTTTACTCATTCTGTGAAAGCAATAACTGTGACTTCAACAGCAAAGGGTATAACATCAAAGCAGCTTCTTATTGGTACAATTGGTGATCAGGTTTAATACTGATTCTTTCTGCAAGATTTGATTTCTTTCCATTTCATTTTTGGTGGAATAGTGTTTGTTGAAAATAGCCAAATTCGTTACTTACATTGAGTGTGGATTGAATTTCGATAGGTTTTGGCTCTTGACAAGCGATATTTGGACCCTCGTCGATCAATCAACCCCACACAAGCTGAACAAGAAGAAGGCATAATTCCTCTTACAGACTCATTACCTATCATTCCTCAGGTACATTGACTACTCGTTATCTTATTTTTATATTCTATTTTGTAGTTTTTTGTTAATGAGGCTGAATTTTGTTGGTGGATCTGAATGCTTTGACCTAACACAATCTAGGATTTAATCATGGACTTATAGCAATAGGCCATATCTTCTTGCCTTTTTTTGTATTCCTGATTTGAATGTGAGGTGCAACTTTGACAATTATCATATATTTCTGCTTATATGTCCATAACTTTCCATCCCGGTTGGTAAAATCATGATTTTCGCTTCACTTCACTTCAACCAAATTGGGTGTATTAGTATGTTTATTACACTGAAATCTTTGCTTCAATGGTGTTTGTATCTGGTAATTTTTCATGTGCGTGTCATATCAAAGATACTAAAATATCCTAGTTCAGCGGATGCTCTGATGATGACTGGGATTCGTCAACATCTTTTAAAGTAGGTTTCTGCTCCAGAGAGAAAGTGGATAGACTATAGGTAGCAGGTGACTTATCATGAAGTTATTACAAAATTAGCAGCCTCCATTTCTGGTTATTGTTCTTTTGGCAGGAAAAAACCCCTTTATGGTTACTTTTGAAAAACGTAAAAGTATATCTACTCTCTCTATTAATAAAGTTTTACCGCATTTTCGATAATCCACAATAGATTAAAAAAAATATATCGTCTAAATTTTAATTATTTCATAATTTGTTCTTTTATAAAATAAATCATTTTTTGTCACTATGCATTCACTTCTCTTCATAATTAAAATGATTACCATCATGTATTTTTATGTAATTCAATGTTGCAACTACAATTAAGTATTGTAATTTGTTCTTTGTCAAATGATGAAGAATGTAGATTTAGATTTGTGTTATTGGTTGTAAAAATAAGATCGTTAGTCGTTATGGATCTCCCATATTCATCAGCTGTGGTTTTGTTTCATTGCTGGTTGAATTTTTCTAACGCGTTGATTTTATATTATTGTCTTATCCTCTGGCTGCCATGCTTGTGTCTGCCTCAAAATCCCTTCTAATGGGCCACCTCTGGCCGCTTCATTAAGATGAAGCTACGGCATTTGAGCAGTGGTTTAACGTGTTAATTGTGGTAGTATTGGTTATGAATTAGATCCAACCTGATCTCCAGCCTCATACTTCTCATTTATCTGTGTAGGATATGATAAGTTGAAAGTATTTGATTGAATGGATTTGCAGGCTTATGTGACGCATGCCCTCAAAGTGGAAGGTCTCAGAGACATTGTGACAGTACCCGCCAAGCTAGAATCGACGACCCTTGTCTTTGCATATGGAGTGGATCTTTTTTATACTCAAATAGCTCCCTCGAAGACTTACGATTCTCTCACCGACGATTTCAGCTATGCCCTGCTTCTTCTCACTATGGTCGCCCTTGTTGCTGCTATTTTTATAACATGGGTTCTCTCGGAGCGTAAAGAATTACAAGAAAAATGGAAGTGAGTTCCATTGTATCATCACGAGTAGTGTTTTTTTTTTTTTTCAGTTTAGATTCAGACCCTTCATAATAGCCCTTCTTAGAGGTCATTTTTGTTTGAAAATTGTTACCTGGCTTTTTCGTTCATACAAAAATCCTAAATTAAAATGCTTTCTAGCACAAGCTTTTGTTTATGGTCTCCTTTTTCTCATTAACAACTACTTATTGAAGAACTTCAAATTTCTAGATTTGTTTGGTTTGATAATAAATGTGAAAGCTTAAAATATAAAATATGCGTCCGAGTATCACAATTAGCTCACACTTTCTTAATGAATTGGGTTGGTTGGAACCAATTCGAATCTATACGAGTCAATCGAAATCGATGAAGCTTACCATATTCAGGATTGCCTTTTTTTGACTAAAATGTAATTTTAAGCCTTATAATAGTTGCTCTATTTGGATCACTAGATCTTGAAGCTTCCTCCTTCCTATTTGCTTAAAAGAACATGAGAATCAATCATAACCATAACGAGGAGGCCTCCCATATTTGAATTTACTTTTTTTGGCTAAAATATTGATTTTAGTATTTATAATTTAATGTTTGTTTCAATTTAGTCCTAAATTTTTCATCCAAGTCCTCGTAGTTTCAATATTCAAATGGTTTCTGAGTTAATATCTACGGTATTGAACTAAACAGAAACCATTAAACTGAAGAGAAAATGTACGAGTACTGAATTAAGTGCTAAATTCAAATATTTTACCAACCCAACCAACCTTGTGTTATCCATGTATAAAATTAGACCTGCGATCTCGCCAGAGTAAGTATTACGTGCAGAGCGAAAGAAATGGCAGCTTCCGTCGTCAACTATGAAAAGCTCCGAGCTGATTTTCTCCACCTTCTGCGTACTAGACGATCTAGTGAAGGTGAACAGCCTCGAACAGATGCTGTTCTATTCCCATCCCACTTTTTCTTTTTTTTTTTGCTTCCTGAGAAACTTGCGGCAGTGCATGATCAACTATGTCGTGAAACTCAATTTTAGTTACTCGTTACTTTATTGTTGTTTTTCTTTTCCAGAGGCGGAAATTGGAAGCAGAGAAATTGGATATACGAATATTTTCTTGTAAACTTAGTTTCGTGATGAATAAGCGCAGGTCCCGGATATGTCAAACTTGTATTTGATTACATGAAAGAAGAGTAGATGTAGGGGGAAACTGGGTTATTTTAAGAAATCCAGAATAAAAGTTTTGATGAATACTATGCAGAAACAATAGCATTCTAACTCTGATGTTTATGGTTTTCCTGTCTGTAGTTCCGCTTCGTCTGGAAATTGCCAAGCCAGTGGAGCACCCTTTCTATTTGGACAACCCGCCACCTTTCAGCGAGGTTGGAAATTCTCTTTTTCCGGTTGCCCTCCGGCGTATTTATCAGTCGTGGCCTCCGTCGTTTTAATATAATTCATCTTTTACCAGGAAATGTTGTCTTGTCCGAAGGCAGACATCGGTAACTTAAAGGAGTTGCTTCAGGAGGAAAATTATTACCTGATAACAGAGGTAAATCTTCGATGGTATCAGTTTTTGGGTTTTGGTTTTGCCACTTTACATCTGGGTGGACGTCTTTTTCTTTCGAAATTTCATCAACCCATCATGAATCACTTTAGTTTTTCCACAGCAGAGATTTGTTATCATAATCTGTATATACTGTATGAACCCTTGTTGAGAGTGAAATCTCAAGAAACAACATTGGAGAGGCTTTATATTACAACGTGGATTTTATTTGAACTTTATCTCCCTTGTCACACTAAAAGGAAGGAGAACAAGGACGCTTGCCTGTACTGATATTGAGCATGAAGGATAGCAAGCATGTTAAAAAGCCTGCAGTTGTTTTTGTGCACAGTACACTCAAGTGCAAAGAGTGGCTGCGACCATTGCTTGAGGTAGTTTACTCACTGATCTTCTCTGGTCATATTCAATTAAGCGTTGGACTGAATGTTATTATTTCTTTGTTCAGGCTTATGCTTCGAGGGGGTACGTAGCAATTGCTATTGATTCTCGAGGTCATGGCGAACGTGCGTACTCTAAAACCACCACCTATCGTGATGTATGTCTCTCGATAAATGTCTTAATATCGTAATCTTGGTTGTGTTTGGGCTACACATTCCAGCTCAAAATGACAAGATTATGGGTGATTCCGTATTACTGACAGTTTGAAGACCTTGCAAATCTACGTTTCAATATTCAATCTGATGTTTTTTTTTTTTTTTTATATTGCAGGCTCTGATATCTTCATGGAAAAATGGTGATACGATGCCATTCATATTCGACACGGTACTTGTTTATTTGATTTTATTGCTACATTCCAATGCTTCACTACTGAGCCGACGGTTGTTGCAGGCGTGGGACTTGGTGAAACTGGCAGATTATCTAACTCAAAGGGAAGATATTGATCCTAGTAAACTAGGAATTACTGGAGAATCACTTGGAGGTAAGTGGATCGATACTTGGACAATACGACACCGTAGCTGCAGGGTTGTTCATTCGGCTTTGGAATGCAGGAATGCATGCTTGGTTTGCTGCTGTTGCTGACACTCGCTATTCAGTGGTGGTTCCTATAATTGGTGTACAGGTAACTTATAAAAGAAAGTTGCAATCTGATTGCCTGTTTTAAGTGTATGTAACTGAATTTGAAGTGATATGATTGAAGGGATTCCAATGGGCTATAGATAATGATCAATGGCAAAGCCGGGTTGACAGTATTAAACCGCTTTTTGAAGGTAAAATTACCAAATTTTTCGACTCGAGTATCGACCCTGATTTGCTTGAAATTGACAATCTTGCTCAATATATGCAACAGAAGCGCGAAGGGATCTAGGCAAGAACGAAATCGACAAAGAAGTAGTGAAGAAGGTTAGTATACTCTCGATCTTAATTTTGATAAACTATTACCTCTTCTTCGAAGGCTCTGTGTAGTAGTGGTAATTGTGATCTAAAGTCATGAATATTATAATTTACTGACCAGGTGTGGGATAGGATTGCTCCTGGTTTATCTGCCCAATTTGATTCTCCATACACAGTTCCATCCATCTCCCCTCGCCCTTTGCTGATTGTTAATGGTACGTCCCTACTGCCTGCAATGACACTAAAACTTCTAAAGAATCTTATAATATTCACCCCTACATCCATGAACCTCTTTGTAAATATTTATTGCGCAAAACCATATTAGAGCTTTATGAATTCATGAAATGAAGTCTAAATCTTGAAAACTACAGGTGCAGAAGATCCTCGGTGTCCAATTGCTGGTTTGGATACAGTCATAACTAGAACAAAGCAGGTTTATAAAGAAGCAAATTGCTCTGATAATTTCAAGGTACTACTTTGAATCAATTGGGTTTGTCTTACAGATGATAGAACTCAAGTAGAAAGGAGACCCGCTACTGGTATTAACTTACATAATTGCAAATTTTGAACGCCGTATTTGGCCAAATACTTGCAAAATTCTAAAATTTTTCAAATAAATTAAAGAATATTTGAGATTATCACAAGCAAATTAAACAAGATGGGGAATGCTTACTGGTTTTCTAATTATTGTCGTACCCATTTCTATGTAATTGAGACACATACTTGATCCACTTGCCTTCTTGCAGTTTATTGCACAACCTGGAATAGGACACCAGATGACACCGTTGATGGTGAAGGAAGTCAGTGACTGGTTTGACCGTTTCTTCCTCGGTAAATGAGAAGACCCATCGATATCGTAAGAATAAGTTTAAATAAACTCAACCATAAATAAAATTTTCAGTGAACCCAGGGGATGAATTTAATTCATCAGTTTAATGTTTTTGTATCAGATAATTTATCAAATGACGAGTAGCTCGTCACATGATTAATGAAATTTTGATATTTATCTCAAGTCTTATTCAACTAACTACAGTTTCTTTTCAACTACAGACATAACTCAATAAACTTACAAAATGATCCATTAAAAAACCCAAAAAAAAAAAAAAAAAAAATCAATTCATTGAAAGTGAAAGCATCAGTAAATTAATAGCTTTGCTATATAGTAATCTAGCTATTTAAACGTTGTACAGACACTAGACTTAAACTACCCAACTACATAACCTTCACAGATTGGAGGACAGTGCCCCATCTTTAATATAAGTATGAAACAGAGTACAATGTATTTATCTGAATTATATGTGTCCACTTTACAACATCGCACTCGTGCTCAAAATATGCCATGCCAATAAAAATAGTATTTTACCAATGAACCTCTCCCCAACTTTTCAACTTATAATTATATTCATTGTCAAAAAGTGAAATGCTAAATAGATGATTTAATAAATAAGTGGTAGTAGGCAATAAATACATTTATCCTTTCTTGGGCATGGCTGCCAGTCTAGTATACATCCTTGCCATCGACTGATAGCCTCGAATATCACCAGAACGCAAAAGATTGCCTGTGAAAGGCCAGCAAAAACAATTGACTAATCATATCTCATGGAAAAACGACTAGTTAATCAGCAAAGACTAATGGAATCGATGTGTGGATGTTAAATCAACCAAACCCTAGCATGTGAAAAAAAAAATCCTTTCTTATAGTTCGCCATGAACGAGAAGAAAAGGCCATAGATATCGCTACGACAGAAACAATCTAAAACAAGGTCTTGTACATCTTTCAACTGCTCATTTTCATTAGAAGCCTATTAGAGCTGAGTGCGAAGGGATAAAGTAATGCCTAATGGCTAGCCAAAAGGTGAAGAGCTTTTTGAATTTTATCAACACATTAACATCATGGAAGATTAGAACTCAAAAAGCTCATATCCACTAGTAAATTCCAATCTTTTAATATTTTAACATTGATCCCTTTCATCTAGTAGACTATAAAAGTGGCACCAACTTACCAGAATCACAGTTCAACGGACTGTCAGCTTCGGGATGTGCCATTAAAGCAATTATTGCCCTACATACAGATTGGAGCGTCCAAGCTGGACTCCATGCATTCTTTAATATGTCCAGGCAAATCTCACCTGTCTGTACAGGTGTTAGAAGTTTCATCCACATCAGCAAAAAAAATATATAATCAATATCCAGGTTCAATGTAGGATTATTACCTTGAAGTGTACATTTGGATGAAAAATTTTTGTTAGAAATCGCACTTGAGGAGGTTGCAAAGGATACTGCTCGGGAACAGCAAATGCTAGCTGGAAAACCCCACCCTCATAAGGAGTCTCTGATGGACCCTGAGTATTAAATGAGAAACATTCAGTCAAGCAGTAATGGTTTGAATTTTCAGTGCAACAGATATACCTTAATAAGAGCAGTCCATTTAAATATGTTAGAATCATCACAAACTAGTTGAATATCTGGATCAACTGCCTTTTCTCTCTGCACTTCCTTGTATTCCTTGAACAGCCTAGCCCTTGATGCCTGATCGAAAGTCTCCAAATAAGGTTTAATTTGAACTTCTGCGACCATCAAGGTCGTATATACCCGATTTTGCATAATGGAAAATGAAGACTGGAAACTATGAAGCAAGAATATGATTCGAGCTTAAATTCAAACAGGAAAACTTTTTATCATGACTGTAATTATATAATAATGGATTCCAATGTATTTGAAAAACAACAACATTGAACCACTCAAATTGTGAGAATCTAGCTACACCACATCCTATTAACATATCAGTAACTCAAGTTATGCGAGCGGTTATTATACTACCAAAGGGTACAAATAAGAATCTCCAAACTCAAAACCCAATCTCCCATTTTTCACAAGAGTGACAATACTGCCACTGTCAATACAAGCTTCCAAGTTTCTCCAACACCTCACTTCTGACACTACTATGAAAGCATAACTAAAGTGGAAAAAGATTAAATTATCCACTATTCTATATCCAACAAGAAAAAAGGGTAATAATTTCCGCCGTCAAATCCATAAGAGATCACACAGAAAATATGGGGACCATGCTAGTAAGCAGCATTATTAGAAAGTGCGAAAGTAATGACCTCCCCAATGTCGACACGAGTTTGTAGTGTAAGACAATTAATTATTGAAGCCACAAACTTGAATCATTAAGTCGAAAAACAATGAGCATGTAGCATATTTGGTAGCACCAAAACTAAAAGCAATATCTTCAGACACCACATCTAACAAAGAGATTGAACCAATCGTCATCGTGCAACAAACCTGCATTATCGCTCTTAGAGCACAATTGAGGTGTTTCGCTCACTGTGGAAAATAGTGAAAATTTAGTTAGTCATGAATTTGGGGAAAGAAAAAAAAAACAAGGTATTAAAAGAAATAAGAAGTCGAACTAGGTATTGAAGGAGAAAGACCGTAATCGATAATAAGACAGTAAAGACAACTAAACATGAATCTTCAAATGCTATGTTCAGGAGAGAGACGAGAAAAGCCATATAGAAACACGATCGGAAATTTCTCAGGTCGAGAAATTGCTACGAGCCAAGCCCATCCGAATCAGATTCTCGCATGCGAATCATAATTGAAGAGAGAGAGAGAGAGAGAGAGAGAGAGAGAGAGAGAGAGAGAGAGA
>CM039518.1:1210678-1343191 GCA_022433055.1 Begonia peltatifolia
AGAGAGAGAGAGAGAGAGAGAGAGAGAGAGAGAGAGAGAGAGAGAGAGAATCAAAGCTAGACCGAAGATGATCAGAAGTTCAACCAGAAGAACTGTCTCCGAGAGGGAGGGAGGGAGAGAGGCGAAACGATGGAAGCTGTGATGACGTGTTCCCACCTCCGAGGCCTTAGATACTGTAAGACGAGACGACGCGTAGTTGTTGTCCTCTCAATCCCCGGGAAGCCGACAACTAGAAAGTGCATCAACTTGCTTTACACATTATTTATTGCGGCACTTTTTGAAGAAATCTTTACAAACACTTGGCACTAGCCTAACCGTGACCTGAAGGTCGGAACAATAATATTACGTAGTCCTTATACATACCTTCTAATTTTTATTTTTTGAGGTAACAATTAATAACTAGTATAATTGTTAACTCATTATAATTATTTATAACTTATTAATGAATATTGCTTCATGAGGTAATATAATTATAAAATAAAAATACTCGGTTCAGAATTGAGCTTCCCCACCCGCGTGTCTTTATTTACTGGGATAGTTGAATACGAAACAAAGCCTATGCAAGAAAGCATGCAGAGTGGCCGAATGTGCATCATAGAACACACAATCGACAATCATCCAAATCCGATCTACTTTGAATCTAATGATTTCAATATAGATCCTGCACATCCCGTTCGGAGAACATATCAGCGAGAAAAATATAAAGAAAAAAGATCGAAATAAGCAATCGCAGCGATTACTTTATTATCCCAGTTCACTCGGAGATAATATTATACAACTACTTTTGTGTAACTGCTCAGTGAAAACAGAAATATAATATATCCGATGCAGCAATGCATCAAAGATGACTCAATTTTTAAAGGTCTTCCATTTTCTGCCCGTTTCTCTCTACACAAGGAATGTACACCATACCAAGGCAGATGGGAAGATAAATTTTGTGGTGAGACAGAAATACGTATATAGAAAATTAAGTTGGAAAAAAATGAAGGTTTGTAACAACGTGATTGGAAAATCGAAGAAGTTTCACAAGCTACCAGCTCCGCCGGAAGAGGCTTTCGAGGACTTTAACTTTGCCATGTCAAGAAGGTCTCCGAACAGCTTATCCTCTGGCTTAGTAGGCCTGTTAGGTGGGACATATGATGAGATGGAAGCCTGGTGAGAAGGATTTCTCCCATTCGTCACACTAAGGCCATTCATTTGTTGCTGCAAATATGGAGCCCCCTGGGGTTGAGCATAACCATAATCGGCATATTGGTTGCCGTACATTTGCTGCGGATAGTAAGATGCCATTTGGCCAGTTTGCATTGGCTGCGGAAATATACCCATCTGTGATCCCGGCATTGGCTGCGGATGGAGGCCAAACTGATAGACCGTACCAACCTGGGTAGTAATTTGCGGTGATTGCCCACTCTTAATAGACTGGACATATACAGGATTGTTCCCCATTGGTTGGTATCCATGGGGATTGACATGAGCCCCCAGCATTGGATAAGGGTGTTGAATACCTACAGAGTCACTGTTATCAGCAGGCTGAGCTTCCCATGGGGGTGCTGGCAATGATTCTCCACTTTGAGCACCTGTAGGCCAGCCTATATAGCTGAGATCACAAATTCTGTAGAAGTATTCTAGCAAGAAAACCATGCAAGTCTACGAAAACTAAAAGCATCACAGACTGGCCGGAATTTTGATGAGCAAAGATTTGAAGAATAGTATATAGATGCTGTGATTATGTAACGTAGAAGCATACCATAGACCGCAGGAATTGATTGTTGCTGTTGCTGATGCTGAGTATACTGACCATCACTCAAAGAAGAACCAGGACCCTGAGCCTCATATACTGAATGCTCATTATGAGTCAACTCCAAACTAGGCGTATTTCCATTGGGGTAAAATCCACTAGGTCCAGATGGGATATTCTCGTGCTGTTGAGTTTGAGAGGGCAAGGGAATAGCTTGTCCAGGCTGAATGGAAGAATTAGTTGAATTATTATCACCAGGAAACATGTCAAAAAGAACAAGGGCATTCTGATGGGATGAAGGAGTGGGAGGATGATGCTCTCCGAATGGAACTGGAACAAGAGCTTGAGAAGTATCTGCCTTTGGAGAATTGAACATATCGCCACTCAACAAATCAAAAGTGTCAACCTTCATGAGAGGAGATGAAACATCGGCACCAGGAGGCGCTGGAAGCAATAGCTGATTAAGTGTTTGAGATCCTGTGCCTGCACTTGATGCTCTGGAAAAAAATGAAACTGACAGCATAAATGACCACAAAATATCTAGCTAATAAATCCTTAATATATTTCAAGAAACTTTAATATCTTCACAGGTAAAAATGTTTTAAGTCACGCATCCTTATTATCATGAGCATGCATGCTTGGTCTAACAGCATATTCAAAAGAAATTTAACACAAGCGATAAGAAAATCAAATCCCAACACCGTAACATTGAATATTTTGTTTTTTATAGGAAACAAGTAAACCACAACTGTGGTTGGCAGGTTAGTGTTATTTAATTGGTCAAATAATCATTAGATGTTCGGATAACTTCATACCACAAAATATATGCAGTTAATAAATGAAATAATTAGAAAACATTACCTTGGTTCAGATTCTTTACTGACATTTTTGGTATCAACAAGAGGACCATCAATGTCAACAAGTGCTTTAGAAGGGTCAGACTTGGGTTCCCGAGTCTCATGTGAAGTTCCAGAAGCAATGACTTCATGCTTGGCAAGCAATCGCTGCAAATCGTCATTGAGTGCCAGTCCTTGGCAAAGTAACGACTCATCCCTGAACATTATTGGAGAGTTCAAAATATCACAGAGAACCATACAATGAAAAAGGATAAACAGTATTTTTGAGTCAAGAAACAATATCCGTCACATTTGCAAAGATTGATAATAAACTTAATTGATATGATAAAATAAAGTCAAGTAGCACTCAACATGTCTCTAAATGGATACAAAAAATGGAAGGAAAAGGGAGGACTTGTGGAATTGCTAGTATCAAAAGAAAACTTTATATAGAATTTATTTTATGAAATTGAGCATAAAAATTTCGTCTGAACTGAAAGTTCTTGGTGACAAAATTAAAAAACATGGTAAACCCGGAAAAATAATATTTCAACAATATTAAACCAAAAAAGTTACAGTCATTGCTGCCACTAAGCATCATCTTCACATTTTTCAACTATTTCATTAAGAGAAATGGAAAAAAAAAAAAAAGCACCATCCGTTGATTTCCTGACCCATCGGTTAAACTTACAGAATCTGAGTACAATAAGCAAGATAGCTTGCATCAGAAAGCACATACTCATTCACACAGAAAACAAGTAAACAAACGACAAAGAGTAAAGCAATACAGTATATAACCAATCCTAGCAACCCTAAAAGAAAACAAAGCTCTTACGCAGTGGAGTTAACAAGATGAACCACTCTCTGCTTGTAAGTACGACACTGTTCCACTAAGTCAACAATAACCTCTTCTCTTAAACCCTGAAAAATGGAACAACATAGCACAACACGCATTTAAGAGTGAAGTACAACGTTGTTTTGCACAGTCAGGATGTGTCTTACAAATGAAACAGTGAAGGGTAAAGTTTTGAAAAAAAAAAATTCTTTTATACTCTACCTTCTACAGAAATTAATATCCAAAAAATCTCAACAAATCAAATCATGCAAGTAAATAAAAAGTTAAGCAATAATATTGCCAACATCTTATATCACAACTGGCAGTTTTCCTTGCATTCAAAGTCGAGAAAAATACCTCTTTGTTCCCCGGATCTATTGCATTCAGCATTTCAGCTAGAACATCCATAATCCCACGTGCATTTTGAATTTCAGACAAGCTAGAAAAAGGAAAAGATGGTCCAAGTAAAATAAATGCCTTCAGCCTAACCATTAACTTGAACGCAAATCCAATACAATCAAAGAAGGGAAGCATATACAGCTCTGGTTTTTTTCAGTAAATTAGAACTGGATGCACTAGATAATAAACATCCCAACATATTTATAACCTATTTTCTCCATTACTTCTATCTCTATGCGGAAATTGAACAGTTAGTAATGAGTCAACCTTAATGTTGGAAATTCAGAGTCTGCAGAAGATCCAGGTATGTTGGTCTGAATATCTGGATTATGCAGATTGTGAGGATATGATGTCAAAGGTTGTGTTTGTGGTGGTGTGAGTACAGGGGCAGACCTCTCCATTCTCTGAGGGAAAACTGCCCCAGCATGCTGAAATAGACAAGTTGCTGAGACTTAAAAAAAAGGTCAGAGAATAATACCCAACAATAATCACATGACTATACCAATAATTCCTGGTATGCAGCGTAGTATTGTGGATATCTTGCCCTTGGTCCTCCAAAAGCTTCTTGCCAGGTATCAATCAGAATCAATATTTTCTCTTTGACATTAAAGTCAGGCTATAATGTGAGGAACCACAAACATTATGAATAAATACTGCTTAAAAATAACTCACTGAATGCACAGTGAAACTAAAAAGACTGACCTTCTTTTTTGCCATTTTTACCATATCATGAAGAACACCTTTCTCTGCCACATGCATATGTACAATGTCGCCACAGTTCTTAACTATTGTCTCCAACAGCTACAATAGAGAAACCAGATCTTAACAAAACCAATTTAATTCTCTGTGACACTATTGAGATTGAACCTATAAACTCTATTGCATTTGTTAACTAAAAAGAAGATGGTACAGCTCGGCACAAAGAAAGAACGAGTAAAACCAGGGAGAGAAAGAGGAGAAGAAAAATCATGATTAAAATAAATAGTATTCAGAGCATTTAGAAGTCATGCGAATGACAAAAATTAACATTGAGACTGTCTTAGCTGAAACCCATAAGCAAAACCATGCTTGGGATGGCAGAAACCAAAAATTTCATATTATTTGCAAAAGTTCTTCAAGGCTCACCGTCAAGGTAAGAAGTTGAACTTTGCTGTTCTTACGTCTAAGGCGCTTCTTCATACCTTTAATAACATCTTTTGCTTGCCTGAAAAGTTATCACATTACGTAGAATTCCAGTTTCACCCAAGTGGAAAAAAGTTAAAAAATAAATAAACACTAACAAAATAATGTCGCCTAAGCAATGAGAATGATGTAACTTTAATGTCCCGCAATCAAAAATGAGTTTCAAACAATAAGGTGGCAGCTTGATCATTATCTTCGTATTAAGGCTTTATATTACGAACAGTTTCCAGTTCAGTTCAACAGCTTTAGAGGGGATATTGAATTACGCACAACCATTGCAGTATTTTTAAGCATTTGTAGTAGAACTAAGATTTGTTCTTGTAGCCAAGGGGAAATGCTATGATTACTTTCTCAAGCATATGTGACTTGGTTAGACTGGCAATCGTTAAAAACACACAGTATTTCTTTACAATTGCAGTATCATTCAGCTTACATTAACCATATAAATAATACAAAATTTTTTTTAAAAAAAGTCCAAGATACGAAGTAGCTTCCTAGAAACATCTCTTCGAGGTTTATAACTTTAAAGCTTGAAAGGAAATAGCTATAATCCAGAATCCCTCCCGTGTACTTTATTTTTATAAAAGTTCAAAGTTCTGATATAATTTTCTTTGTCCTATTATTAACCAAATAAACAAGTGCCTCTGCTTAGTCGTCAACCATACAGCTTCTCCTCTCTGATACTGCTGAATTGCAATATATTATTTCAGAATTCTAATTGAAAACAAAGAGGAACAGAAATCCAAAAATTTTGATATTCCAATTTCATATTAATTTCTTTAACTCCAAATAGACATGAATTAACTGTTTTAACAAACTCCAAAATCAGAATTACCAAACAACAGAACAATTTTATGTATTGCTTTCATCATTCCAGAGAGTAATCAGGACAATCATTAATGGAACAGAAACAAAAAATGGACGGGAATCCCTACCCGGGGTCGTTATTGAGCATATCACAGATCTCGATATTCATTGCCCAATCAGGACCGATCAGCATATCGCTAGTCGCACGTTCTACCATAGAATTCACCATCTCTTATCTCTCTGAAAATACGATCGCAACAGTAGCTACGATCCGGGTCGTTGCCGGCAATTAGCAGAAAAATCCGACCGTACGGAGGAGTATTCCGGTGTCGCCCTTCCCCTCCTCAAAACTTGTCTCCCCCAACTCTCCCCGATGCAACCTGCGTCCTGTCTTCTGCTCCAACCCCTTCTCTGCCTGTTCTATTCTTTTTCGGGTTTATCGTCGTAGCTATGTAACCACTTACAAAACAAAATGTCTCTTTCTTCTATTATTAGCAACTTAATTATTACACATTAAAAATAATTACTATATTCAATTATTTACGTCAAAGTAAAATATATAATTAAGAATTAACAAAAAGTAATTATAAATCATTATAACACGGTAAAGTAAAATTAGCAATACAATATACACGTAAGCAATTTAGCCGACTATGAATTTAAATAACATTAGTCCAAACAAAAACAAAACTCCGTAACAACTCCATTCTCCCAAATTCAATTGATAAACGAGAAAAGGGCGATTAAAGAAAATTGCCGATCTTTAGAATTGCGAGTGATACTCGTGCAGAAGGGAGACCGACGAGCAAAAAAAGGCATGTAATCACGTGTTATAATTCATTAGAGGTAAAAAAAAATCAAAGAACGAGAAAAAAGTATTACGGTGTATTCCAGAACAATATTTTTGTACAAAAAAAAGTCTTCTCCTTATTTACGAGATATTAGAAGCTTCTAAATGAATACGTTGTTGCGAGTAATAACCGAAAATGTGTTGCTACGTGTGACTACAGACAATATCTATAAACAATGATTCATAAAATAAGATACAAAAATAAAGTCGATTAAGTCCAAATTTAAATAAGATAATCTTGTACTCTAATGATAATATTTGACAGATAAAGATTACATGTGATTGCGTCAATCATCTATTGTTGGAATTAAAATAATTTTTTAATTTTTTTATAATTTATCTAATTATCGCAAACATTCCAATTGCATTATTACTCACGGTTAAAATGAGCCATGAAAGACAAGTAGGTGTTTTGAAAAACAAATTTATGTATTTCATTCAGAGAGTTTCAGCTTTTGAAAACTGTTTCTGAATTTGCTGTTGATTTTCATCTATTTGCTCACGAGTAAACAAACGGAAATTCTGCTCAGAATTCTAAAACCACGACCGCCATTTTTACAGACAATTTGACGAAGCTTAAATTCATTTGATTAAGATGCATATAACAGCAGCCAGCCTGCACGAAGAACAACTGCATTTTTCTCAGAAGGAAATTCAAATCTACACGATATCAATGGATGAAAGAGTAGCAAATGCAAGTTTTTGTCAATATGAGACTGGTATTCTGACTGCCGAGGGACCAGATTTCATATCCTCGAGAAGAAGATTCAAGAGAGCTCCGACCACCGGACCCTCTTTCCCTGCAGTACAGGAAAATCATCTTCCATTAAAGCATATCTTCAGAGCTCAGAGTTTCTAAAAGTTAAACAAAATCAAGCATATTTGAAAACTAAGTGCAAAGAAGTACCATCGCCAATGATCTGATCATCCCACTCAATTACAGGAGAAACAAGAACTCCACTGCCAATAAGCATCATTTCTTCAGCCATTTTTCCTTCTTCCAAGCTCACATCTCCGACCCTTAACCCGCGAAGAAAGCCTTCTTTCACGAGTCCTTCTGCCAGTCTCATGATTCTTTTCGCAGTACACCCTTCTAAAATATTGTCGAAATAAGGCATCAACAGCTCCTTTTCTTTAGTAACAAAGGCCACGTTCATGTTAGGGCCTTCGGCGACGAACCCTCGACTGTCCAACCAAATGGCTGCATATGCACCTTTTTCTTCGGCCTCCATTTTGGAAAGAACATTCGGAAGGTAATTTACGCTCTTCGTCGTAGCAAATTCGGGAGGTTTAATCGAGATAGATGAAGTTATAACTCTAATTCCTTTTGGTTTGTAGGAGTGTTGGTCTTTGATCACAACTGCGTATAGCGCAGGCGCATGACAGTTAGCTGGAGAGAGTTGAAAATCGCCTGGCCCTGCAGAGATCCAGTATCTGAGCGAACCTGTTCTACACTTGGAAGAACTCACAGTTTGCAGGAGGATTCTCCTTATGATCTCTCGGTCAAATGGAGGCCCGATTTTCGCCTTTGTTGCCGACCTTAATATGCGGTCCAGGTGCTGGTCTAGCTCGTATAGATGTCTGAGAAGTTGTCAAAGTTATGGAACAAGCCAAATAGGAAACAAAGCAGAAGGAAAAGAACTTGGAGAAATTGAGGAAGAAGAGAGAAATTTTAAAAAGACATGGCAAAAATCACCAACCCATCAACAATGGCTGCAGTATCGAAAACGCCATGTCCTCTGTGGACCATGTGGTCGTCCATAGGAATTACCATGGCAGCTGGATCAGTCGTTATACCACCCAAAATACTGGAATACATTGCCAGATATTGTTGCTTCCCTTGGTAAATGTTTCTGTATTTTCTCAATCTTTCCATCGCCTAGACCAAAATAAAGGGACCCATCAATTATTTCTGCAAACCCTTTTTTAATTTCTCAAATGAATTTGATACAGACAAGCAAAACGATCGAAACGGGCAGAGAGACTGAACCTCAGAGCTGCTGAGTAAAAGAATATCTGACGTTTGACCAGAAGAATCTGCAGCGATGAGGTCTATTATTAGCTTTAATGATTCAGTGTTTAGAAGTATATAAACACTCGTTATAGTTAACTAGGATTCAGCGTAGAGCTTACCGACCAAGGAGCTTTTGACATTCTTGAATTTTCTGAATGATGTTCCAAATTGAGGAGGATTTCGGGAATAATCGGAGAGTTTTGTGAAGAAAAGAAGGTTTTGGGAGACGGGTTTGAGGAGAAAAGGAAGAGACGCCATTGAAGAACCTCCAGATCAAGAGCAAATTCTTGGAGCTCTGATCAGTCCTTTGCTGACTTTCAAGATTCTGACGACGCACGAAACAAATAACTTAAAAGCCGAATTATTACCAATCTGATAATGAATTCCAACAAGTAAAACAAGAAATACAGGTCATTTCCACCGTCGAGAAAATATATATATATATATATATATATATATATATATGCCGGCATTGTGCATCGTCTGATCGGACTGATTGCCTTGGAACCGTGGCTGGGTGATCGAACGGTGGCTTGATTGCCACGTAGATTGGAATAAGAGACCACGTAGATTGGAGTCAGGCGGGACCCACTCTATCACCTACGTCAACACTAAAACGGCTACGCCCGTCAAAAAGCGCGACGAGAAGGTGCTTCGGTTAACGTGCGTAGGCGAAGGATCAATTTGTAAAAGAGAGAAAAGAAGAAGGGCCTTAATCTGAAAATGGGTCCGCAGTTTACTTTACCAGCAGGGTAGTGGCGCCCATCGTTACGTTTCTTCTTCGTCATCTCATATTGATTCCGCTGGTCGGAGGCTCAACACTTTCGTTCGGCATCTGGTCGAAGGTTCATCGTCTTCTATGGATTCTCAGAACCCCAACAATGCCATCTCTGCCTCCCCTGCTTCTTCCTTTTGTGTTGATTCTGTCTTCGCTCATGTTGTTCAAGCTCCTGAAGACTCAATCCTCGGAGTCTCTCTCTCTCTCTCTCTCTCTCTCTCTCTCTCTCTCTCTCTCTTCGTGCACCGACCTTTTCTTTTTTTCTTTTTTTTTTTGCTGTTTACGTGGATGGATGTTAACAGCTACATGTTTCAAGTTTTTCACTGTTGTTATATTATGATTATATAGAGATTTAAAGGTGAAGTGGAAATGAATATCGATTTAGATTCCTTTATCCGGTAGAACGTTTGTGTCCGATCCTCGAGTTTCTACGTTTTTTGATTCTCAAGTGATTTAAAGATTTAAAGGTGAAGTGGAACTGAATATCGATTTAGATTCTTTTACGTCTGAGTCCGATTCTCTAGTGATTAGATGGGAATTAGTTTAAATGAATTGCTTCTAGATTTTTATTTTTTCTCTGCTAGATTGAGTCCGATCCTGGAGTTTCTACGTTTCAATTTGAATTTCAGTCTTCTGGATTTCTTGTATGGGCAGATAGATATTCAGAGAGAGAGAGAGAGAGAGATCGGTTCATTGGCGGTTGATTCTGTCCTTTTGTAGAAGTTGGATAGATATTTGTTCTTTTCCCGCTATCTATGTCATTTTTCTACTTACCTAATTCTTGTCCTCTCTCTTCCGTCTGTAGTCAGTTTAATCGGCTTCAGAAAAGATTAATTTCTCAAACATTCCAGCTTTGTTTTCTGATGTGCATTAACATCCTTAGTTTTTAATTGTAGTTAATCTCCTTTGATTTGTTTTTTCTTTTCTGGATTGAATAGGTCACTGTCGCATTTAATAAAGATCCGAGCCCAGTCAAGTTGAATTTAGGTGTAGGAGCATATCGGACAGAGGTGAGTTTACAGATTATTGAACTCTGTTGGCAGAAGCCTTTGATTACATTTAATGAGCACATTTTCATATTATTTACCTGTATGGAAAAATCTTGAGCTCATGTTTGATCACACGAAGAATGTGGTAGTTACTAGTTATCTGAACAGCCTCTGTCCAGATATCAGCGGACTGCATGGTATCACTTTGCTGTCCTCTCTGACTGAACTGATTTCTTACTTGGTTTTTTCATGGCTTGTCAGGAAGGAAAGCCCCTTGTTCTCAATGTCGTCAGACAGGCAGAGCAAAAGCTTGTCAATGACATGTACTGTTTCTTTTTTGTCTCTTCTTTTCAGATTATTGCTGTGGTATATCTCCGAGGGACTATCACTTGATTTCTCGTGACTTGATATGTAGGTCGCGGGTCAAGGAATATCTTCCTATTATTGGACTGGCAGAGTTCAACAAACTTAGTGCGAAGCTTATTTTTGGCGCTAACAGGTAATGTATTCTCGATGTTTAGTATGACAGTTTGGATTCCAGTTTCTACTTTTTGTTCACGATGGAGAGAGGGATTGATCTATTTTGGACGCTTTATTCTACTCTTTCTTGATTCCCTAACAAATCATTCTTTGTAGTCCTGCTATCCAAGAGAATCGAGTCACTACTGTTCAATGCTTGTCTGGTACGGGCTCATTGAGGGTTGGTGGTGAATTTTTGGCTAGACATTATCATGAGGTAAAGTGATCCCTTGTCAGTTGTGTTGTCATGTGTTGAATTTGAGTTTAAATGGTCACGGTGTGTGCTCTGCTTCATTATGTACCTTGATCTGCAGCGCATGATATTCATTCCTAAGCCAACATGGGGGAACCACATAAAAGTATTCGCTCTGGCAGGGCTATCAGTGCAAAACTATAGATACTATGATCCTGCAACACGTGGACTGGACTTCCAAGGTCTGGAACTATCTTTTTTTTTTAAGTTTCCATATCCTCCATCCTGAAGTGCAAAATACAAACAAATTTTTACACACGTGCATGTTTTGCATTGCCATACTTCTTTATGCACGCTCATGTTTTGCCTTGTTTTCAAATTTCTCTATTTGATGTTATGTTATAGGCTTATTAGAAGACCTTGGTTCTGCACCATCGGGAGCCATTGTACTGCTTCATGCCTGTGCTCATAACCCTACTGGTGTTGATCCAACCATTGATCAGTGGGAAGGGATCAGGCAGTTAATGAGATCAAAAGGGTTATTACCTTTCTTTGACAGTGCTTATCAGGCAAGCCTTTTCACATGAACTAATAAAATTTAATTAGTCATTGATCTACCAGATATCTTACTCCTTTCATCCTCTCACTTGATGATTTACATATTTATTTTTCCCCATGACATCATAGGGTTTTGCTAGTGGAAGTCTGGATACAGATGCACAGGCTGTACGAATGTTTGTTGCCGATGGAGGTGAATGCCTCGTTGCTCAGAGTTATGCAAAAAACATGGGGCTCTATGGGGAACGTGTGGGCGCCTTAAGTATAGTAAGACTGCATAACTTCTTGTTTTATATGCAGTACTCTAGCTTTTTAAGTTCAACAAAATGGTTGGATTTGCACTTCCATACTATTAACTTTTGTTAGCTTTAGTATTTGGCGTATGTATATTAATTCCTATTATTATCTTCGGATGATAATTCAGGTCTGCAAAAATGCTGATGTTGCAAGCAGGGTGGAGAGCCAGCTGAAACTTGTGATTAGGCCTATGTATTCAAATCCGCCTATCCATGGTGCATCCATCGTGGCTGCCATCCTGAGAGAGAGGTGATTAAAAAATTTATCCAAAATAAGAAATGTATAATCAACTTTTATCGGGAAGATGTTAGTAATAACTATAGTCGATCAATTACTCTTTCCACACCCTGTTTCTAAAAGACAAGTTGGAGCTTTGAAGTGATCATCTACTATATCTCCTGTGTAAACTTATTGTACTTTTGACTTTGTAGAGAATTGTACAATGAGTGGACTCTTGAGTTGAAGGAAATGGCTGATCGAATTATTAGCATGCGTCGGAAACTTTTTGACGCTCTATGTGCTAGAGGTCAGTGGCAATTCTGTATTGTAGTGAATACTTTCGTTTCGGAAGGTTAGGTTGTTGATAAAGTACTCAACCGAATCGGCAGGCACACCGGGTGACTGGAGTCATATTATCAAGCAGATTGGAATGTTTACATTTACAGGCTTGAACTCAGAACAAGTTGCTTTCATGACCAAGGAGTACCACATATACATGACATCTGACGGGTAATGGGATTTATTTCTATTTTTGATATACTGGTGAGATAATTTCAAATCTCAACGATGATATTTTACACCTGCGTGTTTGCTTGAAAAGTTCGGAGTCTGACCTTATCCTTGATAAAAAAATGTAGGAGGATCAGCATGGCAGGTTTAAGCTCCAAGACCGTTCCACATCTTGCAGATGCAATAAATGCAGCTGTGATTCGGGTTGTGTAGATTGTTTTATGGGCAGCACATCTGGAGATCACTCGGACTGGTAAAGTTACAGTTTCATGCCATGTTGTTGTGATAATTATTGTAATAATGCTTTGCCTTTATGGCCAAAATCTTTGCGCCCTGAGTATGTCAGAGCATCAAGAGACAAGAGGGGGAATTTTAAATAGATTCCAGGGTCACTGAATTTACTTATTCATCATTTTCATTTTGAAGCACGAATAACAAGTTAGCTCTTTGATTGTCAAGTGGAATAATAATAATGTTTTTAAAATATTACCTATGTTTTTTAAAATATATTTTGTGGACTTTATAATTTAAGATTCATTTCAATTTAGTTTTTGCAGTTTTAACTTTTTGAAGCTCGCTTGGTTTTGAGATGTTCTTTTATCCATATAATTGATTAAATTTTACAGAAAATGTGGCATGTCATTTTTGTATTTGCATCATTTATCATATGATCTACTGGGTGGACTGAAATTTCATTTCATTTAAAAAATAATAATGCTTCGTTTATTCAGATATTTTACTTTATTGTTAAACAATAGTCGGTGAAATTAATATTATAATTAATGTAAATAAATTATAAATAGTTAATTTATTACGTTAATTGTATTAATGATTGTTTAACACGAGTATTTTAACACAGTAGAATAATGGATTAAATGTAGAATTATTGTTTAAAAAATTCCACCAAATATTATCAGTATTTTTCTTTTCTTTTTTGGCTTCGGCTTCAGGGTGTGCTTATATTATGTCTAAATCTGTCTTTCACTATGAATTCCAAGGACTAAACGAGGGAAGAGTTTCCACTATCCCTTTCCTTCCCCCTTCTGCTTTATATAGCCCCAGAATACATTCTCATTTTTCTCAATTATAGTCTCCAACAAAACATTGAAAGTCTATCTGAAAAACTACCGATAAATCTACCTTAAATGAACAAAGATCCGATAAAAAAAAATAAAAAAAAAACTGAAAGATTAGCTAGAACTCATTTCAAGTCTTGCCCAAAAGTGAAAGTTTCAACAGCGATCAATTTTAGAAGCAATTCAATTCATGGAGGGGTGAAGGAGCGAGATGTTTTTATTTGACCTAATACGGGGGGGTTATGTCTCAATTGAGAAATAGGGTTAGGTTTGTCAGACACTCTTTATTTAAGTGGGCTTTTGTCAAAGCAAAAACCATCTGGTAAGCCTCCACCGTCCAAGTCAAATAGATAATCAGAGATTTTAGAAGCAAAGATCAAGCTACACCGGAAGAGATTTTAGAAGCTTAACAATTAGAGATTGGATCTTCAACTGAACACTAAATTGAAACAATTAGTATAATTTACACTAAAAACATATTTTACTTTTTCTTTTTTGGTCGTGACATTGTTCAATATCACAAAGCACATGAATATTCTTGTAAATATGAGATCAACATCGACCATCAAATTGTCTATGAAGATCTCAATGCTACATTGAATTACCCTGAAATACAAGAGGAGCTAAGTACTATTGCTTGCTATATAAACTATTCTGTATAAGTAATAAAAAAAAAATGCTAAAGAATCATCAATTATTATTGTCTTGAAACAATGAAAAAGTACTTTAAAAATTTAAACCTTTATTTTCATATAATATATTGTTTGAATTCTACTGTTTTTTACATCACATTACTCTTAAAATTAGAAGATGAATCAAGTCATCTACTACTTAGACTTTTCTTTTCGTAACAAAATATTGCAGTTCTCTTTAAGTTATTTAATAGCATGCACTAAACTAGATTTCAAAGAATAAAATGAATCACGTACTTGAACAAGAACTTAAACCTAATAAATAATTACAATTCCATATGATATCTGAGAAATACATACACTTACTAGTACAAGTCGTCCGATATAACAACTGAATGTGTTCATAGATATAAAAAAAAATAAAAAGGAGAAAAGAAAGTATGGATGTTATAAACAATATTATATGTATGTATGTATGTATGTATGTGTAAGTGTATGTAATACACTTATAAAATCATGAAGAAAGTGTTCTATCCTCAACCCTTTCGAGGTGTTCCACATTCACTGAAGTCAAGCATGCGACCCTCTGGCTGCCAAGTTTTAGAAACAACAGTTTCAACTTATTCTAGTGAACTAAGACACAAACTTCATATGATGACAAAATTAACTACTGTCCGGAACAAAAACATGAAGATATAGGATATTAATCAAAGATTCTAATAAGCCACCAATAAGATGGATCTAATAGATTATTGGGTAGTGATATATGTCATGTATTGGGTAGTTAAAATTGCCCTCTAATAGTTATTTAGGATCTGAAATGTAAGTTATCTAGAAGTTATTTCTGATAGAGGGCAATAAATAGGTGGAGAAATGAGTTTTTAAAAAGAAATATTATTGACAACTTGCTTGCTTTTAAAGAGATTAGAAATAGTATTCCGAATATGTGGATTCCAAATTTGTGCTTAACTTTTGAATTTTAATATTGTTGCTAGACTTGTGTTAGTTTGTTTCAGGTTTGCTATGCATCATATTCTTATTGTAAATTTTTTGTTCTAGCTAAATTGGCTACTCCTTTCAAGTTCAAATACTTCAAATTTATCTTTTTTTCTTAGAACTTTCTCATGGGAAAAATTAACTTCTACCTGAATGTACTAGTTTTCTTTGAGAATTTATAACTATTCTCATGAAAACAATTTAGTTTTCTACAAGTAAAAATTGTAAGACTTTCTTCTTGATAATCACTTGGCAAATAAATTAGGCAAAAAAAAAAAAAAACATACACAGCAGAAAAAGCAGTCATACCAGCACAGTTGTAGCCAAATCGGAACCACTCATTTGTATTGTCTCCATTGATGTTACAGGAGTTCCATTATCTACTTGCACGGTGTTGGCGTCTGTAGCAGCGGTCTGCTCATTCATTTCTTTCATTAATTCAACTGCACCATAACTTCTTTCCATTGGGCTCATAAAATATGTTATGTCCTGGACAAAATTTCAAATTTCAAATATTCTAACAAATACATATTCAAAGCAAGTGATTGTGATGACTTTAAATTTTTCTTACCTCAAAGGACAGTTCTGAATCTATTCTCAAGCCTGGTAGAAAAGAGTTGATGAACAATGGGGACTTCCACGCAGAAGGGGATTCTATACGTCTGTAAAAAGGACTTTCCTCGAATCTAGAAATGAACAGATCCATCACTAATAATTTACAGAAAGTGACACAAGAGATTAAACACATTTGAAAAAATTTAGGAATTCCCATCATATTAGAAAACATTACCCACAATCAGAAAGAAATTGTTCTTGATTATACTAATAATTAGAGAGGAAAGAAGTAAGAAAATGATCTGATCTTACCTGGAAATGGTTCCAATAACTGACTCATTTGAAGAATTATTGGGGGGAGTTGATGAAACTGCAGGTTGGACGTATGTGGCTGAAATTGAAAGATTTCCCTGTTCTACCCTCAAAACGGTGGGAGAGCTAACATACAAATGGGCAGTACCAGAAGATTTTGATTGGACACATTTATTTGATCGGGGTGTTTTTTCTAATTTGAAACCAACTTGCTCAGGAGAATGTATTATTAGTAGGTCATTCCTGTTATGTTCCACAAGGATCCGAGGAAGCTGCTTCACCTGGCCCAAGATAATGAAAACACAATCATGTTCAATAAAATTGCAGTTCAACGATATAGAGCCTGCAGGAGAATTTCTACCATATTGAAAAACGTAACTCTGAAAAATTAACTAATGCATTCAATTTGTAAACAACACAAATAACCAGTAACTTAAGAATTCAATTTGTAAACAATTCTCAACATCCAGTAATTTTACATACGGTAATTTTCAATAACAAAAGATGAGAAGAACTCACAACTTTAACTCCAGATTTAACACCCTTGATGGTCGTGGTCTTATCCTTTCTATTTTCTTGGAAACTGTTACAATCACACAACTTCTCTGAAATTTTGCTGTCAGAAAATGTACAACTTTTCACTTCGTGTTTGACTTCTAAGTTTTGTGCTTTACACAGATTCTCTTTATCCTCAGTAAAGATTTCGGAGTCTAATTTTTGGTTAAGAGATGGCGACAACCGAAAAGCTTGCCCATTTTCGTCATCAAACACCATATCTAAACGTGAAAAGTCTTCTGTCAAACTAGAAGTCAAGTCAATCTCAAGCTTTTTGTCAATTCTTCTGTCCGAGAGAGGCGATAATAAGTCACGATGACGCTTTTTCAAGATGGATGGTGTACATTTAAAAGTTTTAGCAGTAGTTTTTACCATCCCACTCAGACAATCATCACGCAATGGGGAATCCCATATCCTGAATGGGCTATCACAATTTCCAGAAGTCATCATCAACTGGCGAAGACCAAGTGGACTATATTCTTGTTGTGCATATGTTTCAGGCTGCATGAGATCACAACTCAAAAACGGAATATCCAAGCTGGGAAAGTATGGAGCCTCGCAACTTAGAATCTCATCTTGTTTTTCTGTATATATATTTGTTCTTTCATCTATAACACATGACTGCACAACATTTTCATCGAAAATACTCGTATTTAAAGCAAGTACACTAGACTGGTCCTTTGGCATATTTGAGTGATCTTGCATTCTTTCGTTATCTGCATTGTTGAAACAAGAAGAAATGCCAGAGTCACCAACATTGATGCTACCATCTATTTCACAAGAAGAAAAATCCGTGATGTCAAATAATTGACTGAAATTATTTTCATATGTAAATGCATCATCATTTGCAGAAGTCTGTGGAATGATCATTAAAGACTGATAATCTGATATTTCTCTTTGTATTTCAATAACAGAAGGACCTTGAAGCTGTAAAGGTAATGCGCTGCAATTTTGAGGTATCTGAAGGCAAGATGAACTATGACTTGCTTGTTCACTACATCTACTCAAGTCAGTCATATCTGCGTTGTTTGTACCATTCACACAGGGAAAGAAATATCCAGCATTTATGGCATCTAAAATTAAAACCCTGCAACATTCGTCATCAGATATCAAAATGTGCCCTCCTTGAGAAGAACTCATGCTCACGTTTCCAATTGAAGAAACGGCCAAATCCAAAGGAGATTGGACAGAAATATTCATCAATCCATGATTTGCACTTAACTCAGAACAATGTGCTTGAAACTGTAACGAGTCTGACCTTAACTGCAGTAAAGAAGAATAAGACAACACATGTAAATTACAATGATAATCATCGTTTATATTTACTCTAGAAAATTCTTTTTCAACGAATTTCTGGGAAACCACCTCGTGAGATATTTCAGGCATAGACAGAGTTAGCCCCTCAAAAGAAGCATAGCACTGTTCTGAACCAGATGTTGGATTGATGCCAAGCTCTTTTCCAAACCCAGCATCATCAGTCAAATGAAAAGCCTCATTTTGAGAATCTTCATCGGCTGTTTTTATTGAAGAATTGCAGTGATTAACTTCTGAAATTTCTCGTCCCTTACTATTGGGCACATTGTGCTGTTCATTGCCTTGTACCATTGATGACATAACGGGTCCATTTGAAGGACCAAGTTGAGAAAGGAATTGGTTTTCCCCAAGTAAACCTGCTGCTAAGTAAGAATCCAATTTTTTTTTCACAGAACTGTTCCAGTGATTTTTAATAGCATTATCTGTCCTGTAAAACTCAAATCGACACAAAGAAAACATCATGATGTTTAGATTAACTTTTAATTAATTTAAAGTTAAATATGTTCCAACCAATATTTTTTCATGGGAAATAGAAAAAGTATAAAAAACGATCATATTAGGATATGTTATTATCTAATAGTCTTTGAGTAATAAGTTGGTTAAGAGAAAGGACATAGACAAACCTTCCAAACAAGTACTTTGATATTAAACAAACCATTAAGATATAAAATTCTGATGATGTTTAAGTTAACTTTTAATTAATTTAAAGTTAAAGATATTCCATTCTTCAAGGGAAATAGGAAATCAAATCATTAAGGTATAAAAAAAATGATCATATTAGAATATTTTATTATCTAATAGTCTTTGAGTAATGAGTTGGTTAAGAGAAAGGACACAAACCTTCCAGGCAAGTATTTTGATAATTCTGCCCACCTATTCCCATATATCTGATGAGCACGAATCAAAGCCAACTCCTCTCCTTGAGTCCATGCCTGTTTGTTTATAGCAGGATTAAGATGATTGTGCCACCTGAAATTAAATATTGCATGTGCAAACTGAGAATTTTGAGAAGAGATGAATAAATGGTAGATTTCTTATCACAGCCACAATATCAAATGTGAGTCCTATAATCAGGGAACCATCTTTCATAGAACTTTGATATAGGCCGAGAGAATGAAAATAGCTAACAATGACCATAAACAATAAATTTCTACCACTGACCACTTTTAGAAGAATTATAAGCGGCAAGAGATATAAAGAGACAACATCAAATAAGCCTAAAGACATTGTATAACCATACCTTTCCCGACATTGCTTACCAATACGTCCAGGTAAATGTCGTGCAATGGTGGACCATTTTTTCACCCCGTACCTTTTTACCAATTCAATAATATTATCATCTTCCTACAATGAAAAAAAATTGCCCATGTTGAAAATGAAAAACCAACTGCATGTACGAAGAAGAAGGAACAAGAAGCTAATGATATGATGCCTAAGGATCACCTCTTTAGACCATGGACCTTTAATGAGTTCGGGATTCAAGACCTTCTGCCACCTATGTAAGCATTGTACGTCTGTTCGATCTTTGAAACACTCAGCTACAAACAATGAATGTCACAATTTAATACAGGTTAGTAATTGCATTGTGAAAGAATTTAACTAATTTTGACGCATTGTTTGCCAATGTACAATGCAAACATTGATTTATGTTAGTTAATCACCAAATAGATGAATCAAGAAATAACAGAAATATTAATAGCTCAAAAATTAGATTTCAAACGGACACAGAAACACACAATCTATGAGGATACCTATTTTTTTCCAACTCTTGCCTCTGAAATGCTGAACTGCCTGTCTCAGAATCTCATCCTAATGGAAGTAAATCATCAAAATAACTAGAACAAGATCTCCAATATATTAGACAAAGTAAATCGAATGCTGAAAAAACCTTAAAAAAATGCGGTGATAATAATTAATTTATTACATGTAATCAGGATAATGTATGATCAAGATAATCTTAAAACACTCAAAACGTTTCCTTGGGATTTCAACTAACTCCCTATCTTAAAACGTGTTAAAAGTTGTATTGAAGAGACCCACAAGAATTTACCTCTTCAGGGGTCCATTGCCCTTTAGTTGACCGCCTAGTTGGACCACTGGTTCTCCTATATGAAAAACAGAATAACTAAAACGCCATTTATCTTAACAATCAAATTAAAGTTTGGAGTTTTGACTCAGAAAAGTGTAATGTTTTTAAAATAGCAAAAGGACTGGGGCTCCCAAGCAAAAAAGTAAAATAATATATGAATTATGGTTTTCACAATGCAATGCTCCTTCCATAAAAAGAAAACAAAAGCTCACTGCAAACGAAATTTCAAGAAATTAATAAAACACTAAATTTAGAAAATAAAAAGATCAAGAAGTGTATGAAATAGGAAAGCCGAAAGACATCCAACTTGGAATCTGTTTTTAAAAATGAAAATCTGAAAAGTTGAAAAGGAGTAATAGAAAATTCAATATTGAATGACGACAAGTGTAATGAACGGTAAAGAACTGAGTTGCACATGCTTCAAAGACATTACCCATGCAAGGCCTGTAAATTTTGAACACCATCACCGATCCCATCAGAAGGATTTGAGGTGGTTTCATCACCTTCCATATTTCCTTGAAAAATTGGTACAATTGTGCACCGGAAACCCCACTTGATTGTAGTTCTCTCCAAGATATGTTATCAAAATCATTATAGTTCTCCGCAGAATATGCAGGAGCACCTTTTCATTAAAATCTCCCACAGGCTAGGGGAAAGAACGGAATAAAAGAACAAAGTTGTCATTGTTAGTGTACTGAAATGAAAAATGTAGCACAACCAAGCCTATCCATAGATGAAAGCCAATTTCCTAAACCAAATATATAGTGAAGACAAATTAGAATTTCCTAAACCAAGTATATCTGTGAAGACATTGTTCTTAAGAAAATAGTGTTGCAATGAGTTCTCGCAACCAAAAATGAAAAAAAAAAAAACTAAAATATTTTAAAATCCAAAATCGCAAAAGATAACAATAGATATCCAGAATTTCTATGAACTAAGCATGTTTCCACAATTGCATTCCGGTTTCACATAATTTTCGTTCTTATATGAGGATCGAACTTGACAACTAAATAATTGCATCATGAAATCAAATTAAAACGTGGAACCATACTGAGCAATCAATAGCAGGAAAAAAAAACACAGATAATGGAACGGCACCGATCCAAATACTCAGTCGGAGGGATTGATTGTACTAAATATCTTTAAGAACCTCCGATGATGAAATTAACACGAAATTCGACAAACATGAACTCAAAATAACTCACCGAACTGATTTGCTAAGTGGAAAGCAGCAAGAGCGAAGAAATTTCGCACTGCGATCGAAGGCAACAAACGAAAACGTACGAGAGAGAGAGAGAGCAACGGTCGAGACTGAAGGCTCTAGAGGGTGTACTATATTCAAACTGGGGCGGTTGTGGAGATTCAAAAATAGTCCCAGCTTATGACAACTAAACAGTATTAGCTAATAATTAACGGCTTTGATTTCCCTTATTCACCAATCCCGGCCGTCCGTTTTTTGAACCTTCAGACTGCTTATTCAAATGATATCCAATTTCCAACGTATAATTCGAAAGCTACATGTTTTTTAATTTATTTATTAATTTCTCCCTCGTTTGTATATTTATTTTTCTTTAAAATTATATATTATATTTCTTGAAAAGTTAATACATATTTTTATATATTTTTTTTAAATTTTATATGACGTGTAAAACAAGAATTAATTTAATAAAAATATAATTAATATAATACATTTTAAATAATTAATTTAATACATTAATTACAAAAATTAATGTTTGCCTGTGAACAAGTATTTTAAATATAATATTATTTTGTAAATAAACTGTATAAAATTTAGAACCCTCCTCGACCAATTATTAAACATAAAAATAAACGAACAAATTATCAAGGTGCAGAATACATTTATTTCATTATTAATGTTTTGATATGATAATTGGTCAATGAAGACTCAGGATTAAAGAGAATTCATAGTAGATAATGGTAAGTTTAGACTATACTTTTATACCATAATCTATAACTTTAAGAAGCTTACGTCAGAATATCATACTAGCGCAAAAACTGAGCCAAGCTATCACCTGTTCGCAGATCAATATTTGGATTCACAAATAAGAAATGAAATCTGAACTGGGTTTATACAGCTTTTTAACAACTTCATCTCCTATGTATCTCATAGTACTTTTGGAACAGAGGACCCAAGTCATCTCGGTTTAATTTCAAAACCCATAGGTAGAGGTAGCAGCAGACGGGATCTTACTCCTCGCGTAAATGATGACGTTTTACATGAAATCATCCTCCAGTTCCTGTAAGGATTTCTGCGTGGACGCAATTTGTTTGTTGGAGGTCATTTTGTCAGACACCATCAAACCCTTGTAGCTCCTCAACTCTGTTTGTCTCTCCTTTTCCATCCTATCCATCTCTTCTCGTCTTTTCTGCACAACCAAACATGAATCTCTTTTCCATAAAGGGTTTATTTGCATTGATCATATAACAGCAATTCAGCATCAATCAAGAAAAGAATAAAAGTCAGTCCAAGTGCATTGATATACAAGTTAGAACTTTGAAGGTTAGTTTAGAAATTCTAAATATGGAACTCACTGCACTGAAAATCATCAATATTGAACTATTCCTCAAATCTCGATTATATCCATATGGAACATTACTCCCTATCAAGAACATACCTTAAACATTTGATCCGTTCTGTCAGTTTGGTGAATAATTGATGTTTATGAAACAACTTCTACAACATCTCCTATAATTTTTTCCTCATGAAATAAGTCGACAACATGTTAAGAAAAATAGGGGATTCGTAGCATGACTTAGTAAACGGCCATTGATATAAGAACAGGATAAAAGTACGGGGATAAAATATTTTGCTCAGAAATGTATGGATCTCAATAGATGATAAGTTGCTGAGGAATAAACAGCTTGCCTCAGTCTTAGTAGTACAATTTCAAGTTACTTTAGCAAGGTGAAGACCAGTGATGTGCTGTCTAAATGAATGAATCTAAGTGACCAGTGATGTGCTGTCTAAATGAATGAATCTAAGTGAACTAGAATTTAAATTAGTCATGAACTCTCTAAACTGTTCCCTCCTCCCTGGATCTTGGAGAGAGGGAAAAAAAAAGTTTACCCTACATGCTCTATGCGTTATTTTAAACAAGAACAAAAGAGATGTCACTCTTTTGATCCCTTAGTCTTCTGTAAGAAATGGAGGGAACAAGTGAACAGAAACGTAGCCCCTCACCTTCTCTCTCAACTGTTGCTTTCTCTCAGCTCTCTCTGCTGCATTTACTGCTTCTCGCTCAGCTGCAGTATGGAAAAGAAATACTTAAAGCACTCACAGCAACAATATAAGTGTACCTGTGGGCTGCCTATACACCTCACAAGCAAATTCATATGTGCATACACAATTGATATATAGATAAGAGTGCATAAGATCGTGCTTGCATGAGCTTGTAAAACATAAAATATATATATATATATATATATATATATATATATATATATATATATATATGTTAACTCGATGAAAGGAAAACACATACAAAGTATTTAAAATTTTAATCGCAGATAAAGCAAAAGTAGGAAAATGTAAAAATACCGAAAAAAAAGGATCAAGTTTCCAAGGGGAAGAGCAAGGAAAAACACCAATGAAAATTAAACAGTAATTGCAAATTCTAAAAGTTCATTCAAAATCACAGAATCAAGTCACCTTTCAAATCTGGCGTCCTTTCCACTTTGGTCCTGTTCAATCTGTTGACAATCTCATTGATTCTCTTCTCCACTCTTACAGTTCGGACCTGAATAATGAAATTAACCAAAGACAGACAAAATCTTGAAGAAAATGAACAATTCATACCGACCATTATCACCATTTCATCATATGCCAATCATAAATTACGAGTGAGAATCTAACCATCTTGGGATTGTGAAAACCCACTTGCCCGACATCCATGGAAGCAGTTTTCTTCAAATTAGACCAGGGTGTGTAGACAACGTCGATATTGTTAACCTTATTTCCTGTCATGTAATCAAATAGCCATATAAACTGGTAGGCAGCAGAAATCATGGAGTAGGAGTGGACTAGTGACTGTATAGGCCCAAATTCCTCGTAAATTAAGTCTAACTAATAGTTGTTTTATCCAAAAAAGAATAATAATTTTGCCTTGGATTGAATTTGCTTTGACGAGCTGAGCACAATCCTCCAATACTCCTTCACTTATAGCATCAACAGTTTGACCTTTGTGGAGTCTTAAGTAAACATGAGCCGAGGACATCTTATCCACATGAAACCTGCGACAGACAACCTTTCAGGAAGGTCTTAGGGCAAAGGGACTAACGTTTCAATAATAAGAACAATTCTCTGAAATGGGAAAACATGTTGCAGTTAAATTGATATGTTCACAAAAGTAGATCAATTGGCAAGAATTCAAGAACTCACATATGGGTTGGTAGTAACTCAAAGTGATCCTACAATAAACATGGTTTAACAAAAGATCAAATGACTAGATACGTTTTATGAAGTTCCATCGATCTCCTACAAACAATTTAATTATAAATGCAAAAAGTTGAAGAATCAAGCAACAAAAGAAAACTCCTGCCACAAACTGCAGTACCCAGTAGTCTAGAAGATAAACCGGGTAGTAAGATTAAAAACCCCAACAAATATACCCGAAAACGATCAAACAAAAGAAAAATACCAAATATCTTCAGGAAACCCGTATTTGATGAGCTCCTCATTCTCGTACTTGTCGAGACCCATGAAAATGGAGTAATCCCCAGCCTCCGAACGGGCTTTAAAGTAAAAAACCATTGCGCTGAGTCGAAGAGAGAAATTGAAAGGAGTTGGGGTTTTTGAAATTGGAAAATGAGAATGGGATTGAACTGAAGCTTCGAGGATAGCGTTCGAATATATTAATAGGTACAGAAAAAAAAAAAAAAAAAAGAGCTTTCTTTGGTATAACAGCTTACCGTCTTGTTTATTCTTTAATTATCTTTTCTAATAATAATTAATTAATTTAATTAATAGATGGCCCGATTCAACTCTAGACGGCCCCGACTTAACCCACTCCGGGCTTAAGGGTTCATAACATCCTTGTCTAAGCTATGACATTTTCTCGGCCCTTTGGGTCGAATTTAACTCGCTCTGGGTCACGAGATTCACAACACCCTTGACACGATATAGTTTGTTTCTTGCGACTTCCCGTTCCAGAGCTACCTTAGCACCGAATTGCTTGACTAGTTGTAAAGGCGATCTTTTAGCAAAAGATTAAACTTTTGCTCCCGGGTATTGAATGTTATTGGAAATAATACTCGATCTTGGCAATCAATAGACAAATCGGTTGTCGTTTTTTGCCTACTCACTATTAGTAGAGAAGCTTTGTTGGGACGAATTTTAAACACTAACATTAGTCTTCAAGGAATTACTGAAGAGTAATTTGTTTTTGACTGTTTAGATATTCAAAACTTGCAAGCAGCCATTATCTTACTTACTTCTTTATAACCATCCTACACAAAATTGCACAAAAAAAAACATAACTTGGTCGCGTGCCATAGCACAAATTAAGGTACACTTGGTCAATCCACAAATTCATTAGGATTACCATAAAAATTATATTTACACTCAATTTTTATATTTTTATTTCAATTAATAATTTATTTTAAATATTTATAATTTATTATATTAATTATATAAATAAATAATTGACACATCAAAATTAATAATAGAAGATACATGTAACATTTTTCCTGTTACATACGATAGAAAAATATTATTTACGTGTAAGAATTTTTGTTCCCTAAATTGGGAAAGATATCTAAGCGTCGTATTTGCACAAGTTCTCGAACCCCATGTACTCGTTATTCACGATCGTCGCAATCATGTTTGATATGCCAACTCCGCCTGCAAAACAAACGCGATAACTTTCTTGAAATTGAACCGACAAATTGAAAGCACATTTGAATTGAATGCTCATTGCCAACCTAGTGAGATTGCACTAACAAATATGGTGGAGGCAAGAATGAAGACGATTAGAGAAGCTCTTCCTATGACAATGATGAGCCTTCTCACAAAGTGCTGCCCGAGGTAGGCCGCAACGGTGGCCACCGCTAAGAAGTAAAGAGCTGCAAAAGTGGCAAACTCTACTTAGTGTCTTCCTTTCTCTGTTTAATCTTACTTCATTGAAATTTAAAGACTTGGGAAGAATGGAGTTTTCTAAAAAAGCCTTGCTCACCATAAGGCACGGGGAAACGTTTTAGTAAATAGTATTCGACAACGGACATAGAAGACGAGAAGGTCATTGCAAAAGTTGCCGTAGCACTAGAGACCTGTTAAGAAACGATCAAGGAGTCAAACTTCCTAATCGACAAACCATTGGAGATATTCTCTTGGCTTTATCATTGCCGACGACCTGATTTTTCGGGACGACGAGTAAGGTTAATTAAGTACGTACCTGAGGAGGAACTCCGAGCTCTAAAAATAGCGGGCCCATTATAAATCCTCCGCCAAGTCCGAGAAGGCCGCCTACAACTCCTGCCAATACACCACAAGCACAATACAGGACAAGCTGGTGTACTTTCAAAGTTGTACCCTGATCTCCCGTGGAGGAGATTACTCTTGTTCCTCTATACAGGCCGATTGCCTCGTACGTCGATACGCCAACCGAAACGGGGATCTGCAAAACACAAAAGACATTATACTCCAAACTGATAAATATATAAACCATGGTCGAAAAAGGAAAATAGTAGATAACGAAGAGATCCACAGCCTTACTTGAAGCAAGTTCAATACCCAATACAACGTTGAACAAGTACTTGTCTGGTTCTGTTGTGAGGAAAATCATATTGTTCATTAGTTATTTATCTTAATTTTGGGTAAGAACAGACCGAAAAAGGACTCGAAACCTTAGCGATTTGCAATCCGAGAAATGCAACCCACACAAAAACAAGAAGTCCAAATTCCCTCCAATAAACGTTTTTGATAATAGAGACCTGCAAATGATAATGGCAGCTTAGCAATGAAAACTCCATCATCAACCACAGCCTTTACAAAAATGCAGTTACTTCTCCATCTTTTGGGTCCTTTAGGACATTTCCTGGACCTCCAGGAAGTGGTTTGTAATCCACATCACCGTTTCCCGAGCCTAATTTCAAGGATGGACAATAGATTAACGATAAGACTATGACTGCAAGCACTTGATACAAGAGAGCAATAGTGACCAAAATTCAAGCCTACCATTTAACTCGGCTTGTTGTCGTGCAACCTCCTAATTGGAAAAAAGAAATTTCAGATAGTTAGAATATCAAATTCCTCATTGGCTGATAAAATGAATGATTCCATCAAACTATCGAAATCTTAAAAAAGAAAAAAACAATACAAGTCATGAGAAAACCTTCTTCATGATTGTTTCCTTTTTCCAAGTTTCAACGCCCTTCAGAAATGCTTTAGTTGACATGACTACGAAAAAAAGAAAATCGATGAATGCTGCAGAGGATAACGAGTCCAAAGGAGAACTTCAATTTAGCTAAGCAGTACCTACGAAGAGAACTATAAGCAGAATTGTGACCATCCAGTCGGCAAATATTACATTGAAAGCTACTCCGATGCTTATGCCCAACATGAGCATTGGCTGGATCAAAAGAGCCAAGTCATAGTCAATAATGGGCATATCCAGAGTTGGATGTCTTAACTTTAGATTATAATAAACAGTCGATGCGGCCGCTCCCATAATCATACCTTCAAGAAACAGCAGAAACCATTAATTTTTACAGATAGTTGGATAAAACTTCTAATTGATCTGGTAAAAAGAAGTAATACAGCTGTTTTTCAGATTTAAACAAATTCATATATATATTCCAATGTTGGTGGCTAAGATTTCTTGTTTAACGACTCTTCTTGACTTATCACTGCAATTTGATTTATAAATCTGCGCAATCTAGTTCCAAAATTTAGGCATAATTAAAATCTTCATAAGCTAATTTTAGTTCCAAACAACATAATGTCTTACATTTCGAGATAGCTGTCGATGACTTCGCATCAAACCCGATAATTAAACTAAGCATAGGAACAAAAATACCACCACCACCAACTCCACCAACACTCCCAAATGCAGCTCCGCAGAACCCGATTAAAGAACCTACCACAATTTTCCACCCAAATTTCATGTCCTGTCAATCCAATTTCACAAATGGGTTAGATAAAATACTAGGCTGCTTTCCTCAGATCAAAACGTATGTAGTTATTTGTATAATTCCATCTTCAAAAGCTTAAACAAATCGTAATATGACCCAAGCGCTTATGCCAGAAGAATTCGATGAACCCAGAGAGATTAGTTACAAATGATTTAGCAGCTAAAATTATAGGGGTTTTCGAGCTTACCGGCCAGACGTGCTGATAACCAGGAGAGTCGGACTGCCATAAGAAATTTACAGCTTTGAGAAGGTAATTGGAGTTTTCAGGTTTTTCTGATTCATTGTATCCCGAAGCTTGCAAATTCAAGCTTCTTTCGGCCGAAACCATTGCAAGGGCAATCAGAAAATTCAACATAGTCATAGTCGTTGATCTCAGAACCCTCCATTTTCTTCCAGATTCAGCCATCACATTCAAAACTCCTTCTCTCTCTAAAAAATAAGACTCCACAACAAGTTCGAATATTGACTTCTTAATCACCAGACCCGTCCCACGCAAACCTGATAAAACCTCTAAATACCAAAATTCAAATAAAAAAAACACCCGAAAGAACACGTAAAAAACAAGCACCAAACACGAATATGATTGGTTGGGTTCGCGAGAATCCTCTTTGAAAATCAGAGAGAGGAAAGAAACGGAAAAAAGAATTCAAAAACCTTTCTGGGCTTCCAAAAGTTCGGTATTAGGAAAGACAATCACGCAATGACTGAGAAAAGGAAGAAACTTGAGAAATATCGACGCTTGTGTCTCGGATTATGGAGCGAAAAACAAGGAGCAAACTGCATACTATTTACAGACGACAAGAGAGGAGAGGAGAGAGACGAGGGAAGAAGCCTCCATGATCGTCGTCGCCACCTTTTACTCGAATTGTAAATGCGCTCGTTGTTATCCCATTTAGTTTTTGAGTTCGTTCTTGCGTGGTATTTAAAAAAAAATCTTCCAAATTTACTATTTATTGAAAAATATTATAAATTTTGATAAATAACAATTTAAATCTGGAAGGGATAAGTAGACTGGCCTCTCCGGCGACACAGCTGGTCTAGTTGATTATCCTCCATCTGTAATTTTTTTTTTTTCGTTGGCCCTCCTCAACTATTTTGAATATTATTCTTTATATAAGACGATAGTATATTTATTTAAAAATTTTATCACATGTTCAACATATCATGAGAAGATAAATTAAAAATTTTCGTAATTTTATAACACTTGTACGATTTATTATAATTATTTTATGAAATAATTAACTAAAATTATAATAAATCGTACAATTATTAGAAAGTCACGAAATTTTTTACATTATCTTTCCATAATGTAGTGCACATGTGATAAAATTTTCAAATAAATCTAATACCGTTACGTATTTTTTAAAATTAATTATTATTATTTTTTAATACGAGAGAGACTGAACTGAAAAAAAAATACAAATAGACTTCTGGCCGGCTATTCCAATTACACCAGTCGTCCTCTCCAAAGAGACCAGTCTTCTCACTCCCCTTCCAGATTCAAATTACTTATTTATCAAATTTAAAAAAAAAAAATTTCAGCAATAAAAAATTTATATTTTAAGGTTTAAGAAAAAAAAACCTATATTTGCAAATAAAATTTGGTTAAATGTTATTCAAAAACAATAATTACTTTTTCTAATATGTAATTAATATCGTTGCACGAATTACATAATTTTCTACATATTATTCATTCTTTATAATAATTTCAAGACAAGTTAGTTAAATGCAACTTTAATTTACTATTTTAAGTGGCTTAAATACGAAATGTATTGTATAACATATCATTTGTGCAAAGAGAAAATTAAGAAAACAATATTATTTTTATTTTATAATTATTTCTTCTCTTGCATTTATATTGTTATCACCCTCATTTGTTAACAACACCACCTAAGGGTGGTTCCACCTTGTAACCGTGACCCAAGGTTCCATGGAACTAGAATCATGAAATTATGGTTCAATTTTACAATATATATATATTTTTAATTTTAAAATAATTAAATAAATTTAAAAAAATTGAAGAAAAATAAACAACCATGGGAAATTTGATTAGGATTGGAATGGGTCGGGTTATGCTTGTTTCGAACCGAGTTAAATTGAATTGTTCTAGTTAAGTCACAGTTCGGTTTGATCTATTTTGACCTTTAAAATTACAGACTGAATCGTAGAGTGTAATTTTAAGAGTTCCATGATAATGACTGATTCTTTACCATCGCAAAACCAACATTGCTCAAACTATGGTGCAAGGTCCAGTCCCAAACTGCGAGTTTGAGCTGATTCTCTCTATCCCTGACACAATCCTAAGATTATGATATTAAATTTTCTATTTTGTGGTAGGTTATTAAAGTCACAGATAAACTAATTTATTATATAGAAGTTCCTATAGTGTTTCATGATTAAACGATACGAAATCTAAATAAAAATCGAGAAATATTTTTATTGAATTTTTATTTAGATATTATGAAAGTCACGTTACATGAATATTCTGAATTGGCCTTGAAATAAATGGTTGGTTAGGCTAATCATTATTAAATTAAATAAATTGAAAATACATATTATGGAACCACTCTTTACAAATTTGTGATATTTCCAAAAACTAATATAAAACGGACAAAAAAAGCTCAACTATGGAGTTGCCCATCGGGACGCCTGAAAAAATGGAGGTTGGGAAATTCGTTTCTTCGTTCACTACCGTTAACCTTCCTAACCTTATTTCAAGCTGTCAGCTGAAGGGTTCTCGCACCTCTTTGCATCTTCGATTACAGCAGTCTCAACCTTTTTCTTCAAACTTTTCTATGGACTCTGTAACTTATACCAAACTCATTCAGTCTGCTTCTAAATCCGGGTGCCTCAACCACGGAAAGCTTGTTCATGGTCACATGATGAAAACTTTTTTCAAACCCTGTTTGTTCTTGCTGAACAATCTTCTTCACGTGTATAGTAAATTCGGAGATATGTTTAGTGCTATTAACCTGTTTGATAAAATGCCAAGGTATGATATTATTACTTACAATTCTTTAATTTCTGGATATAGCCAGCTGGGAAGCTTTAATAAGGCCGTAGATTTGTTCATTGAAGCACGGACGTCCGGTTTAAAACTAGATAAATTTACTTATGCAGGTGCCCTCACTATTTGCTGTCAACTTGGTGATCTTAGTTTAGGGAAGAAGATTCATGGACTGATTTCAATCAATGGATTACATAATGAGGTTGTTTTGACGAATTCTCTGATAAATATGTACTCAAAATGTAAAAAAGTTGATCAGGCAAGGGTTTTGTTCGAGAATTCTAATAATTTGGATGATATCTCTTGGAATTCATTGATTGCTGGTTATGTGCGAAATGGGGGTTACGAGGAATCATTGAGAATTGTAGTGAAAATGCATCAATATGGCTTGAGCTTGAATACCTATACTCTGGGAAGTGTCTTAAAGGCATGTAGTATAAATCATAATGATATAACAAATTCTGGGGAAATTCTTCATTGCTACACTATTAGAGTTGGTCTGGATACGGATATCGTTGTTGGCACTGCATTAGTTGATATGTATGCAAATTCTGGGAATCTGGAAGATGCTATCCAAATATTTGAACAAGTGTCCAATCATAATGTTGTAATGTACAACACCATGATCGATGCAATGCTTCAGGAAGATTACACTACAGATGAATATGCATATGAAGCTCTCAACCTTTTCTTGAAGATGCAAAACAGAGGAATAAAACCCTCAAAGTTTACATATTCGATCGTGCTGAAAGCTTGTAAGGTCGTAAGAGCTTTTGGGATTGGAAAACAAATTCACGCTCAAATTTGCAAGGACAACCTTCAGTTAGATGAGTACATTGGGAGTGCTCTTATCGATACATACTCATTGTCGGGTTCTATGGAAGAAGCATTAACTTGTTTTAATTCAATTCTTCATGTGGATAATGTCTCGATGACTGCCATAATTGTGGGCTACCTCCAAAATGGGCAATTCAAAAGTGCATTAGATTGGTTCTATAAATTTTTGCCATGCCGAATCAAGCCAGATGAGTATATTTTGTCCAGTATTTTAGGAGCTTGTGCAGAGTTGGCAACAGTAAGATCTGGAGAGCAATTACATAGTTATGCAACTAAAACTGGTATTGGAAAGTTCACAGTTGTTCAAAATTCACAGGTTTGCATGTATTCAAAGTTGGGAGACATACGCTCCGCCAATCTAATGTTTGAAGAGATAGATAATCCTGATGTCGTATCATGGTCTGCAATGATATGCGGGAACGCACATCATGGATTGGCTTGGGAAGCTTTAAGACTTTTTGATATGATGAATGGTTGTGGTATCAAGCCCAACCATATTTCTTTTCTTGGGGTTCTAACTGCATGCAGTCATGGAGGGCTTGTTGAAGAAGGATTAAGGTATGACTTTAAGCGATTTATATATTTCATTCTCTCGCATCCTTTTCAATGCATTTTTCGTCTCTTTTTGAAAGTTCAGTCAAGGTGGTGTATTTCTTTGGTGAAACAAATAAAAGCTTGCAATAATTATATAGATCTCTCATATTTTTCAATCATTGAGGAACAATTGGGAGGACGAGAGGTGAGACACCATGCTTTTACGAGAACCCACTTTCAACTTTTTATTATTCACTCAACAAAAGGAAACATTACAACTCCGGCTGTAACGAAGCAAAGGACTCACGCCTCTCGTGGTCTCAGTGCCTTGCAAGTTCACTATTTATAAAGTCTACAAAACTGTTTGCCCAGGTCATGCATGGCCTGGCTAAAGCTGTCACGTGCCCGTCGTAATTTCGGGGATAAAAGTTATTCTATTTATGATGTGAGGCCTGAAAGTAGGTTTTCTCCTTGAGTGATAACTTAATGCCCCGATTTCTATATTAGTGTAATTATTTAACTAAACAACAAATTTTTTTTTTTTTCCGATGTCAAGTATTTTTTGCAATTGGGAAAAGAGTTCACCTAACTCATGAAATCGTGAACCTTAGAGTAAACAATAAAATTTTATGTTAATTTATAAATGGGTGACGCTCGAGATTACTTTGGTCTATAGAAATATTGGTTCATCGTCCATACAAGCTCTTCTGTTTCTGTTTTTCAGCTTAGCATTTTATTTTAACTTGCTTCATTTATACTTCATTCATGGCAGCAGACATTTTGAAAGCATGAAACAAAATTACGGCATAATGACTCATGTAAGGCACTATGCCTGCGTTGTTGATCTCTTGGGACGGGCGGGAAGATTAGCTGATGCTGAAAATTTGATCCTGAAATCAGGTTTCGAGCTTGAACCAGTGATGTGGCGGGTTCTGTTGAGTGCATGTCGGATTCATAAGGACACAATCAATGGAAAACGCATTGCCGAGAAAGTAATTGAGCTTGAACCTCAAGCATCTGCCCCTTACGCTCTTCTTTACAATCTGTACGCCGAAGCTGGAATTAAATCTTCCGCATCAGGAATTAGAGGGTTAATTGAAGACCGGCAAATCAAGAAGGAACCTGGCTTAAGCTGGATAGAGGTAGGAAATAAAGTTCACTCATTTGTAGCGGGTGATTCATCTCACCCGAATTCTGAATTAATATACGAAAAGTTGAGAGAAATGATAGAGAAGTCAAGGAAATTAAACCACACGGATAATATGCTTGTCTTTGACAGTGCCATTTCGTCAAAGAACTTCCATAGTGAAAAGTTAGCCGTTGCATTTGGAGTAGTGAGTTTGCCAAGATCAGCTCCTGTGAGGGTGATGAAGAATTTAAGAGTCTGCGTAGAATGTCATACTACCATGAAACACTTCTCTTTAGTGGAACAAAGAGAGATAGTTCTAAGAGATCCGACTCGTTTTCATCATTTCAAAGAGGGTTCTTGCTCTTGTGGTGACTATTGGTAGGAATAAGGATCTTATACTCATGGGAGTGTCGATGCTTTCAAAGATAATCCAAATTTCTCTAAATGATGATCGAATATTTGGTTGAAATAGAAGACAAAGGAATAGCTTGACTGTAAATATGTCCAAATTCAAAGCTTTGAGTTAAGGAGGGAATTAACTGCATGTTGGTGCAAAGGCCTCTATCTAAAGAATTGTTGATTAAGGTAATATTCTTCTAATTTAATCATCTAATTATTTTTCTGCTTTTAGATTAAAGTTGATTATTGTTTTGAAATATAAAATATAAAATATGTGAAACTTAATTATAGTCCTGATGCAATTTGTATAAACTATTAACAGTTGCAGGTACTGCTACAAGTTTTCTTTCCCTTTCTATGGATTAAAAACTGTTTTCTTTTATTTTTGTTTTGATGAGTGAGTGTAGACAGATACCTGTACTGATCTTAATATTAAATATAATAATTAATAATTTTTTAATAGCCTTAGAAAATAATATGTTATAGTAGGAAATGTATAAAGATTAAAGAGTGACTGAAATAAAGTCACGATAAATTGATGGAAACCTATACAAAAACAGATATCATGTGCATGTCCATGCAAAGGCACTTTAATACATAGTCATTTTCTTGCATGGTTGACTCTTTCGTGAGTTTATTTTGCTTCTGTATTCATTTCAATAATCTTGTTCTTTTCCATTGATAGACTTCCTAATTCTTCTCAAATGCTAATGGCTTTGCTATCGGTTGAATTTTGTTAAAAGTAATGTTTGATTTATTTTCTAATTCTGCGTTTTAATTTTATTTCATGACGCAGAGTTAATGTCTCACTCGTTAATTGGTATTATAATTAAAATTATTTATAAATAATTAAAATAATACATTAATAGACTATCAACACTTCAAAAGGTGGTTTAGAGCGTTCAATTAGATAATAAATTTAGCATTAATCTGTTGTTAGTGATTTGCAAACATTGTATGTAGGTCGTTGGGACCATCCTCTCTCTCCATCTCCCATCCGTCTGCCTGCCCGTCTGTCTGCCCGTCTGCATATAACCATAGAAAGAAATGAAGAATCAATCAGCACAGCCTGTGGTCACGGTTGAGAAAGAGCAACATTAAAAATAAAGCAGAAGAAGGTTCCAAAAAGGCTTACCTTTAATTCAGCTCCGACATCTCCCACTGTGAGTGAGTTTGCTTCAATCCAATCTTTGCTTGTGAATACTGAATAGATGAAGCTTCATAACAACATCATCTTTTTTTATTAATTTTTATTATGTAAACTAAAAATAAAAATGAAAAAGAGAAACTCTATAAAAACCCTTCATCCTTCCAGCAAAACTTGCGCTAACCTTATCTTTAGCTACTCATATTCAGCATGAAGCTCTTCTTCATTCTTTGTCTGTTCTCTCTGCTCCTAATCATGCAGGTAATCTTACATTATACAAATAATTACAGCTTAATTATGTAAATGAACTGGCGCCTCTCTCTCTCTCTCTCTCTCTCTCTCTCTCTCTCTAGTTTAATGATAACTATTTTTCGTTGTAGGATTTTTCAGAGGCTCACTCTTTGAGTACTGCTGATATTAGCGTGAGTCTCTCTGAAACTGAATGCATTTATATCAGCTCTGGAATTAAGTGCATTTATGTATAATTTTTTGTTCATGGAATTCAGTTGGATGGAGAAAATACTGCGGCAGCTCTTTATCAAAAACATTATCGTCCAACATTCAGTAAGCAACTTTTGCTTCTATGATCAGTCGGCCAGCATTATCGTCCACTTAATTTCAAAAGTTTAAGATATTGGATCGAAGTTATCTTATTTGTTTTATTTCTTTCTCCTCGTGTGTTAGCCTTGGTGGTTCTATATTGAAATTAAGATCTCTCGCAGTGCTAGTACATTATACCATTCTCTGATTTGTCATTTATATATGGTGGTAAAGTATATAAATGACTAATGAAAAATGGAACGATATCTAACCAAGCCATGCACGTGTGCATTTATTATTTTCTTCCTTTCCCACTTCAGAGAATAGTTTGGCTTTTAGATGCTTCAACCTAAAGGAGGACCACTCATCATCATTACCTTGTGAAATGCTTATTAAATTATATCTCGACTTAAGGGTGTTCTTAAAATAAGACATTTAGTTGTGATTATGGGTAGATTGCAAATACGGATGCTCGAGGAGGTGCAGGAAGGCGTCGAGGAAGAAGAGATGTCTTAGAGCATGCATGGCGTGTTGCAGGAAATGCCACTGTGTCCCCCCAGGCACCTACGGCAACAAAGAGGTCTGTCCTTGCTATGCTCGCCTCAAGACTCACGGAAACCGGCCAAAATGCCCATGACTTTCCGAGACAAAAACATCTCAAAGAAATTATTCTTTACGTATTCCTCAATGTTCGTAAAATGTTACTTGTTTGCGCATAATCTAAGGATTCATCGTTATTGAATATTGCATGTTACATGTTTGTGCGTAATTTAATGATTCATCGTTATTGAATATTGAAGCGAGACATACCGGTTGGGTTACTTAACATTGTAATGTTGTTATTGTGGTATTAAATCGGGAATAAAAGCCTACTTGCTTTTGTGTGTGTATTTTGATGTTCATAACTCTATCTCTTCCCATAATTGTATCTGTCTCTTCTATAATCGTGAGCTTATTATAAACATTTAACTGTATTTTTCTTAAAATATTTTGTTTATTATAAAAAAAATTATATTTACGTTCATATTGTTCTATTTTTAAGTCCCCATTTTTCATTTCTTTCCCGATCAATGAAGATGATTGAATGATTCACCAAAATTTTGTCCGATATCGAACTAAATCCATCCGAAATTTTGAATGGTTTATATTTAATCTCCCGAAGTTAGATCTTCAATTCATAAAGTTTCACGCGGTGGCCATCCTCCCCGGGATATTGGCTATTTTTTCAAATTTCATTCCGTTCGATGACGATTGTTTGATCTTGGAAACTACTCGGCACTATTCAATTTGTAAAGTGATGTATTAGTTCAACAAACATTCATGAGAATATGAGAGAGATGGGAACAAGAAATTACCTTTTATTTTATCATAAAGTTTTAAACTATCTCAAAACTAAGATTTAAAAAATATATAAATAAATAAAGACAAAGGAATGCTGGTCAGGGTAGATCATCGGTAACGTTCGCCGGTGACGGTGAGTTGGTTGAGACCTCCGCCGCCGCCGCCGCCTCGTTTCGATGATTCCGAGGATTCCACTTTCGTCTTCCAATGGCGCACCTTCTCAACACCTCCTTCATCTCCTTATCTCCCTCTCTCCGTCAGGATCTTCATGCTGTCGAGTCATTACACTCCTTTTCTCGGCGTTCGGTTGTTCAGGCTAAGATCCGCGAGATCTTTATGCCAGCTCTCAGGTCCACTATGACCGAAGGTAAGATTGTTTCCTGGATCAAATCTGAAGGCGAGAAGCTCTCCAAAGGAGAGAGCGTCGACGTCGTCGAGTCCGATAAGGCTGATATGGATGTCGAGACATTCTACGATGGTTACCTCGCTGCAATTGTGGTTGAGGAAGGTGGCGTAGCCTCCGTCGGATCGGCCATTGCGTTTTTAGCGGAGACCGAGGATGGAGGCTAAATCGAAAGTCGCTGGTTCTTCTCCGCCTTCTGCTTCTTCGGCTTCGCCTTCACAGCTGGACGCGAAACTCCCAGACAATGTGAGTTCTTCTATTCCGATTCCGGCGGCAACAACAGCTGCGGTGGCTGTCGCTTCTACCCACCAGGCTTCGGAGGGAGGGAAGAGAATAGTGGCGTCGCCCTATGCAAAAAAGTTAGCAAAAGAGATGAATGTACAGTTAGCAAGGGTGCCGGGGAGTGGGCCGTTGGGAAGGATTATTGCCAAGGATGTTGAAGCAGCCGCTGCCATTGGCGCTTCAGATAAGGCTGCGACTGTTTCGTCTCAAAGCATTGAGCTAGGGTCTGTGGTGCCATTTACAACAATGCAAGGTGCCATTAGTGGGAACATGATTGCGAGCCTTACAGTTCCGACATTCAGGGTCGGATACACAATCACCACTAATCCGCTTGATGCTTTGCACAAGAAGGTAAGGACTTTGTTTTACCGGTGAATGCATGTCGGATTTGCATAATTAGAAATTCAGTCAATAAACCTCTTTTCTGTCTTTCTATACGTTTATCTGAGATAAATTTGCCTACAAATGCTTCTGTATTGGTGTTTATTGATTATCTTTTTTTAGCAGGTTAACGATTATTGCTTAAATGAAACTTCATTCAGCCATTGCTTTAGCTCTTTAAAACAGCTGATGATTTTTTGAGCTCAGAATGCATAATGGTGAAGAATTAGACGAATAAATTCAGTTAGTTTCTTAGATTAGGCAGTTTTCTGCGAATCCATTGATTACAGAGTCCCCTTGAAATGTGCTGACATTCTGTAGATGAAAATCAATTCGTGTTTGAAAGCATATGATATAAGTAAATTTTAAAGACTGACAATTCGAATGATTTTTTACTGGTGAAGAGAAGTTCATTCTTTTGCAAATGTTTAAGATCATGCTTGAAAAGAATTCATCCTGAGCAACGTTTAAATGTGCAGTTCTCAATTTTTCAGGAACAATATCTAGGAAATAGTAAGTTGATATTTTTGACTCATTAATGTTCTTGGGTTGTAATCATTTTTGTCATTTCTCAGATAAAGTCAAAGGGAGTAACCATGACAGCATTGCTTGCAAAGGCAACAGCACTTGCGCTTGTCAAGCATCCAGTTGTGAATTCTAGTTGCAGAGATGATAATAGCATTACATATAATAGTAACATCAACATTGCAGTTGCAGTGGCTATAGATGGTGGATTGATTACACCTGTTCTTGAGAATGCTGATAAGGTGATAGTTTACTGGCTCTTAGCTGCATTCATATCTAGAATCTTCTATAATTATCCATCTAATTGTGACTAGTTTTATTTGATTTTACTTTAGTTGGAGATTTATTCATTGTCAAGAAAGTGGAATCAGTTGGTTGATAAGGCCAGAGCCAAGCAGCTGCAACCACAAGAGTACAATACAGGTAATATTTCACGTTAGTGAGATCTTGTATGATGTTTAACTTAACTGCACGTGTTAATAATTGTGTCAAGAATGGGCTTGTTATCCTGAGCATTAATGTTCATTGTCGAGAATGGGCGATCATTGTAATGTCAGAAGCTATACACTATACATAACCTCAATCAGTTTCTATCAGTACATGATATCTGCAGGAGTGGTACCTTTCTGATTGTTATTGAAAATTTCCTTTGTTAAAGTGGGATTTTGATCGTTTTTAATGTTCTTTTTGGTGAAAATTTATGAAAATTAGCCTAAATTAAGATTTCAATGATCCTATGCATCACCTCAAGCACATAGTGGTAATAAGCAGCAATGCGAATGTCCAATGTTTTTCTTCTTTTGGTGAGTATGACTGGTTGAGATTGCCTTTGAGTTGACGGGATTGAAATCATGGATGCTAAAACTTGGGGCTCTTAGTTATAGATAATGAAATTCAGAGGTAATGAATACACAAATTTTATGAAATGGGAGCTCATTCATTAATGGGATTGCTGTCGCTATGTAAGACAGAAAAATTTACTGTACATTTCAATAACAATCAAATTGATGATGAATTGAAAATGAGTGGAGGGGGTTTTCGACATTTTATTTTTATTATTTATATGTTTTATTTATTTATTTCAATTAGTTAATTTCTCATATTTTATGGCTATTTGTCATTTTTTAAGTTTAACTTAATTTTTTCTATTTAAGTGTTATTATTGTAATTTGGTTAGTGAGTTTACGATGATTATTGAGTAAAATGATTTCCTAAAACTTTATTTTATAATCTCATATTCTCTCTCGAGTTTTTCCCTTTTCCTCTATTCTTCTCGGCTTTTTTTCTTCCTCCTCTTTATCTATATTTCTTATCTAATTTTCGCTGCCTGCATCAAATTGGTATCAGAGTAGATTTTATTGTTTTCTCAAACAATAAAATCTTGGTTTAAAACTATAATTTTCATCGGCACAGTTCATCGGTCACTGTTCATCGGCGGCAATACTATTTACGCAACCGACCGAATATTGGTTGCTACTGAATAGTTGGTCTTTAGATCAAATCGGGTCCTTGCTGGTTTACTGTTGGATTTTGAGTTGCTGCTTGGGCTCTGATGGATTTCTATTATTAAATCTACTATTTTCGAGTAAATTTAACAAATTCAGTGAGTTTATGATGATTATTGAATGAAATGGTTTACTGAAACCCTATTTTTCAATTCCATATTCTCTCTCAAGCTTCTCTCTTTCCTTTCTCTTCTTCTCGACTTCTATTCTTCTCGATTTCTCTTATTCCTTTTCTTTATCTATATTTCTTATTATAATCTCTGATGCCTGTATCAAATTGGTATCAGGTTTTATTGTTTTCTCAAATAATAAAATCTTAATTTTTTGATCTTTGTACTGTTCATCGGTGCGATACTGTTCATCGGCGCCGACTGTTCACATGCACTGTTCATGGATACTGTTCACGAACTCCCCTTAATCGAATATTGGCTGCTGATGAATATTTAGTCTCTATATCAAATCGGGTTGATGCTTGTTTACTGCTAGATTTTGATTTACTGTTTATACTCTGACGGATTTCTATTATTAAATCTGCTATCTTCGAGTAAATTCAACGGAGTTAGGGAGCTTTCTGTTCCAACTTTTTATTAGTTTTTTAATACTGTTTATTTCTAAATACTGTCTTAATTTATTCTTGTGTTGTGACTTATCATTATTCCGTAGTTACATGCATCTTAATCGTTGTGACATTTTGTCAAATTATATCTGATTATTTAACCCGCTTTAAACGACATTTGATTGCATCTATTATCTTGGCTTTCAAATGCATATCAGCTTGGTCACTTGGACATCAATTGTGGCATATCACTATATTAAATTATAATTTTATCCCACCTAAATGCCATGTGATTTAAACTGTCAATTGATTTAATCTTTGCAGATTATTTCATATCCAGCTATTAATTCTACTTTTATTGTGATAATCAATTTTGTGGTAATACATTTTCGGCATAATATTTGTGTTTTTTTGCTTCATTATTTTATAATATCAATTCTTCGTGTTTGCTTTGTTAGAATCAACATAATCGTCAAAATAAAATTTTATACGTTGATTTGTTAAATTTTGGCTCTAATAGATATTATTTGTTACGAGTATTGTTTGTTGATTGATCTCTACATACAAATAATGAAGTTGTTTGTAGATCTCTATTTTGACCTTAATTAGTAACATTGCATGCACTTACATAGTGGTCACAGGTCCCGTTCAGTATTAGTGCTTTAAGTACGGAACCTTTCTAATTAGATATCATTTTCCGACAATTAGTACAAATTCTTAACAACCAACAACGATTTCAAGATTAAGTAACTAATATCCAGACTGAGTTGATTTTTACTTGTGAGACTAATAGAAACCTTGAAAATAAGTTAAACAATATAAAATAAATTTCTCATCGTTCGAAAACAGACAATTCTGTAGTGTCCCATAATCGGCGTCAACATCATCGACAAGATACTCAACGACACTTTGGAAATAACTGTAAAGATGAAGAATTCAGTTGAGAGGGTGGTCAAATTCGTTATCATCAATCTTCTCATTCTTCTAATCGTCAGGAGTAACAACTCTTTAGAAATATCAAATTAGATGCACCTACTGTTGGAAGTTGGGAAGAAATGAAGCATCGACTTCAAGAGAAGTATTTATCTCAATCCTACCGGGGTAAGTTATTTGACCAATGGAATGCCTTTGTCTAGGGTAATCGATCTGCCATTGAATATGTCAACCACTTCGATGAATTTCGAATGAGAAGTCAAGTTGTTGAAGATGAGGCCATAACCTTCAGTAGATTTCGACAGGGTTTAAAAGAGGACCTTAAACGCGAGCTTATCCTTCGAGATGTCAATACCCTAGATCATGTATATTCATTGGTTCAAGACTATGAGCTAGCTAGAAAAATGTCATATGGCAAACGAGTTGACAATAGACATTCTTCAATCCTGACTGTTGTTACTCTTAAATCTCTTCTAAAACTTCTTCTGTTTAATACTCATTTGGTGTAAACAAGTTGCGAAATTCTACGCAATTACCATGTTTAAATTGTAAGAGTTTTGGTCAAACTTCTTCTAATTGCCCTAGCCGAAACCTAACCTTACAAGAGTGTGAAAATAAAATTACACGAAGATCTTCACATTTATAATATTTCAATTGTAAGGGTTTTAGTTATATTTTCTGTAATAGCTCTAATCAAAACCTAGTTTTACAAAAGTGTGAAAATAAAATTGAGTAGACAATTGAATATCAAATTTATGAACCTAGCCTTGAAAAATTTGAAAATTTGGATGATGAAAACTTTTTAGGATGTAGTAGACCTATCCCTGTGCCTACTCTCTCCAATTCACCTCGACTGAGTATTATGGGAAGTAAACTTATCCAACCCAAAGACGTTGAAGATGAACGTAATCATTCTATTATTCACACATGTATCAAAGCCAATAACAAAGACTGTGAAATCATTATCGACAGTGGTAATTATATTAATGAAGTGCCTATAACTATTGTATCCCACCTTGGGTTGAAATTCGTCTCTTATCCTTGACCTTACAATGTTTTGTGGATCAATGTATCATCTATATCTGTGAAAGATAATTATTTGGTTCCCATTCAGTATCATGAATACAAAGAATAACTCTGGTGCAATATGATTCTTTTGGATGTCAGTCATGTTATTTTCGGTCATCCTTGGTACTTTGATGTGAATGTCACTATTCAAGGTCGATCAAACTCTGGTTCTTTCATAATTCTGCCATCTGCTAACTCTGTTTTCCTTGCATATAATGTCACAACACATAAGGTTAAATTGATACTATTTTAGATAAACAGATTGTATTTACTAATGAATGTGACACGCTTCTTAGTTCGTTGGGTGAATCGACCAAATGATGATTGTACGTGGATTTCCAGAGAGGCACTTCGGCACTTGGATCCAAACCTTTTCGAGTTATTTCGAAGTTATCAAGATCTTTCTTTGTCGGATTCTATACTAATCAGAAAAATTTTCAATCCAGGCATTCAGTCACACAAATTTATGGACAATTAAGGAAGATTGCTCAACCGAATAGCTTATGGTTGAGTGATTACTCAGCTTGTTGATTTGTGGTTCTGTCAACTCGACTGAGTGATTCTTCTACCCCAAGAGAGTTGATGAGAATGTATTCGATATTTTACTTTTATTATTTATATGTTTTATTTATTTGTTTCAATTAAAGTTAATTTATCGTATTTTAAAGTTATTTGTCGTCTTTTATGGTTAGCATTAATTTTTTCTATTTAAATGCTATTAGCGAGTTTATGATGATTATTGAATGAAATAGTTTCTTGAAACCTTATTTTCCAGTTCCCTACTCTTCTCTCGAGTTTCTCCCGTTTCCTTTTTTCTTCTCGGCTTCTCTTCTTCCTCCTCTTTAGTTATATTTCTTATTCTAATTTTCGTTGTCTGCATCACATGCACGTGCCTTTTAAAAATCCAAGAGCATTATAACATTTGATTCTCACTCTTTCCTAATCCCTAAGGATAATTAATTAAGTGGAAAATGCAGAAAAAATATAGCTGATTCAACGTCATCTTAGTACCCCAATAAGAACCTAAGAAGACTATTAATATCAATTTAAGACCCTGGTTTGTTCATATTCAGGCATTGATGTATCTTTATTTGGATTGATTTATCTTTCTCTGATAATATGTTCCATCATGTTATACTGAAAGGCGACATTTGAACTGCAATGAAACTGGTGATTTATTTTCATCTGCCCTGACAATTTCAGATTGTTAATTGTATTATCTTTTGAAGGTGACTGTTATCGGTTCATCATTTTTAGGTACATTCAGCGTTTCAAACCTTGGAATGTTTGGTGTTGATTGGTTTGATGCCATTCTGCCTCCTGGAACAGTTAGTATTACTACTACACCTCTCTAGATGAAAAGCACACCACTTTCTTGGAAAATTTTAAGTTTTTGTCGTCTATGTAGTAGGGAGCTATTATGGCCGTTGGTGCATCTGAGCCCACTGCTGTGGCTTCCAAGGACCGTCGAATCGGAGTGAAGAATCAAATGCAGGTAACAACATCTACAGCGTACCGCTCGACACATGATTCGAGTAAGGCTTTCATATTTTTGTCATTTTGCAGGTTAATGTAACGGCTGATCATCGCATAATCTATGGTGCTGATTTAGCGGCGTTCTTGCAAACAGTGGCTCTGATTATAGAGGACCCCAAAGATCTAACATTTTAGTCTTGCAATTGATCTTCTTGAAATAGGGTTCCTGCTGAGAAATTAAGGAGGTAAGCTACTCACTCGCTGCCTTAACTTCTTGAGAAGATGGCAGAATTATGAAATATTACATGTTCTAGTTTTCTTTTGCATGGACTTTGGCTTCTAAATATCACTTTCATTAGCCTGTCACTTCATTGCCTTGTCGAGCCCGAGCTAAAAAAGTTTAGTGATAGTCACAACTCCCGAACTCTGCCTTTCGATATGAGAGGCTGCCCCTTCCACTAAGTGGCGTAAAGATGCAACATTCAATTCAATCAAAGAAAATCTATCTAGGTTTGGAAGAGGAATTGAATAGAAAAGGGCAAACTTTTCACTAGCAAAACGCTATCACTTGTTTACCCAAATCTTGTATTTGAGAAAATGTGTTGAACCTCTTACATAACTAGCGAACCTTTTTTGCTCCAAAAACAAATGATCAAACTCTGATGGTCGTTTATGCTTCTATACGGTAATAGTAAATATATTTCTCCAAACCAGAGTTCTGCCTGAGTTCACCTGGCGTTGAGTAGCATTCGCAGTACGCTCCTTATCTTTGGCCTGCCACCAGGAGAAGTAGAAACACAGGCCAGAGCAATTTTAAGGACGGCCAACATCTGGCTTTTAGTGGTCGGTGATGTACGACTAATGTTCATATCGAGGATTTGGTGCAATTCACACGGATTCGTCAAATAATTTGAAACCAACTTGGTCAATTCTGCCCCCCCTGAAACGGCTGGTTTTCCAGTTAATAATTCCAGTAAAATAACTCCATAGCTGTAAATGTTTCCAGCTGCCGTTATCCTCATGGTGTAAGCATACTCTGCTCAAAAAAGTCACAGTTTTAGTGTTTGAATCAATAGAAATCAAAGGGGGGAAGATATTCTTTAGTAATAGTTGTAGACATACAAAACATATATTTATATATGCGTGTAATTATGTCAAGATATAATAGGAGATTTATAAAGCTTCACCTGGTGGAACAAAGCCGACAGTGCCGGCAACTGCAGAAAGGCTTCCTGTGCTCTTTGTTGGATCGATCACCTTACAGAGTTCAATGTCTCCAATCAAAGGCTCTTTAAGGGACTTGAGAAAGATGTTCTTGGTCGATAAATCAAGGAGAAGGAATGGACCATTGGCGCATCCTTGGAGGAAAGAGAGGCCTTGAGCTACTCCAATGGCTATGCTATACCGGCTCGTCCAATCCAATGTGTTATCTAAATTACCATGAAGAACATCGGAAAGGGTACCTTTGGGTGTATGTTCATAAAAAAGGTAAGCACTGTCAAGTGTTAAAGCGTGAGCTATAGGGGTCATGACATTTGCATTGCCTAATCTCCCCAACACCTCAAGTTCTTTCCTAAATTTCTCATGGCTTCCCAATTGAAATAATTTGCCATCCCAATTGAGTTTCTTGACATAATAGCTCAACCCGGATGGCATAACTGCTTTATAGTAAGTCGAGAACCGAGTTTTCAGCTCAACATTTGATGGGTCAGAAACTGTTTCCATGGCTTTGGCAAAGTTAATATTCGATATATGGATTTCATTAGAGGTCAAGAGATTGTTTTGAAAGACCTGAGAGAGAGAAGGGTCTTCCGCTGAGTGTAATTTCATGTCTGTACCCTTCTCGTAGTGCTTTGAGAGTAACACGGTAATACTGATGATAAATCCGATAAGGAAAATACAAGCGGCAACTGCAACTATAACGGTGACTGTCACTGTCATTCTCCTCTTGACAAACAGTACAGAATTGGTCGATGTAGTATTGATGAGATAAGGGTTCCCGCTGGTTTCAACCTCAACCCATGGGTTAAACTTTGGAGTAAATCCAGAAAGATTATTGTTAGAAAGTGTCAAATGCGTCATAAATGCCATTCGAGTCATAAACTCAGGAATCTCACCTGAAAAGTTGTTGTTTGACAGATCCAGAACTTCCAACACGTCCAATCGATCGAGAGTGTCCGGAATCTGTCCTTCAAAGAGATTGCTGCTGAGATTCAAAGCAATCTGCAGATTTACTGGCATCCTGGGAATAGGACTCCTCAACTCGTTTCTACTTAGTTGGAGCTCTACCAGAGAATTCATGCTGTTTATAGAGTGGGGTATGAGACCACTGAGTTTATTTCCTTGTAAATTCAAGTTAACAAGTTTCTGCAAGTTTGATATCGTAGGTGGAATCGACCCATTGAGAAAATTCCAACTAACATTAAGTACTGACAATTCCTTTAGTTCTGTAATTGGGGTAGGTATTTCTCCAGCGAGCTCGTTTGATTGTAGTTTCAAAACCTGAAGATTGCTAAGACTACCCAACTCAGATGGCAAATGTCCGATCAAATTATTCCGAGCCAAATTCAACAGCAAAAGATTCCTGCAGGAGCCCAACTGTGGAGGTATAAATCCACTCAGGTTGTTGCCGTCGAGTTCCAAGTACTTCAAATTTGTGAGCGTTCCAACTATTTCAGGGATCCCTCCACTGAGCAGATTGCTTCCTAGTCTTAATCTAACCAAGCTTCGAGATAAGTTATACGGAATCATTCCCTCCAATAAGTTATAAGATAAATCAACAGTCTTCAGGTTCTGTTGGGATAAGAGACTAGAAGGAATCGAGCCATTCAACATATTATAACTAATATCCAAATTCATGACAGAGGAGGTAATTCCGTCAGGAATGTTTCCTGAAAAGCTGTTCTGATGAGCTGCAAATCGGAGAAGAGTTGCAATACTAGAAAGCGTGTGGGGAATTTCTCCAGAAAAATTGTTGGAAGATAGAATCAGAGATTCCAACTTGGTCAGGTCTCCTAGTCTAGGTGGAAGAGAACCAGAAAGTCGATTGGCACTGAGATTGATGAGAGTCAAATTTTTATAATCAAGAATAGCTTCCGGGAATCCTCCGTAGAATGAGTTTTGGGAGAGCTCAAGCTGCTCCAAATTCTTCGACTTCCCAAGTTTAACAGGAATAGGACCAGCAAAGTCGTTGAAGGAGAGATTCAAACTTGCGAGACTAACCAGTTCATTTAGTTGGCTGTCGATGTTCCCGCTCATCTTATTGTAAGAGAAGTCCAAGACCTTCAACCCTAAATATCCAACAAAAGTAGGCAAAGGACCAACCAATCTGTTTTTGCTGAAATTTAGCGTCTGCAGCCCAATGATTCCTCCGCAATCCCTGAAGAACCCATCGGGAATCGAGCTTATATAATTGTTGGAGAAATCGAGCTCTTGGAGTGATTTAATGTGGCAAAAAAGAGGGAAATAATCCGAAGAACTTAGGGAGTACCCAGACAGAGAAATTCGAAAAATGGAGGAATTTCCAGGGTCGCAATCGACTCCATTCCATGAGCAGGGATTGGGTAGCTTCCTGATATCCCATGAAGTAGCCCGGTTCAAAATCTGTGAAAGTTGGATCATGGTGGAGTTCTGTTCAGCAGAAAGTTGAGAAAACACGAAAGGAAACGGCAAGATGACCAAGACAGAGAACAGAAGAGAGATACCGAGGGGCCGCCTGCTCCTCATGGTAAAACTGCCAGAGAGTGACGCTACTTCAAACTTGCCTATTAACTATTTAAACCATTCCAATCATCCAAACTGAGACTGGTAAATACATTTATCAGCTCATTTTCAGGTCGACTAACATAGAAGAAGGCAAACTGGCAGTCACCAGGCTGCCCACTGACGAAGAGAAAAAAGGGTGCAGAGAGAGCGAGAGCGGGCATGAGGAGGGTGAGTGGAAATTAAACTGAGAATGAAGAAGAAGAAGAAGAAGAAGAAGAAGAAGAAGAAGACAAAGGATTGCTAACCCAAGACGAATGGAGTTGACGAAGTGGTGGTCTGCTACTGATGAAGACGAAAACTTGCAGACAGCAGTCTACGCTGCTACTTTTCAAACACTCTCTTTTTCCTTGGTCCTATCTCTCTCCATTAGTGCGAATTTGAAATTTCCAGTCTTAAAAGGAAGTGGGGAAGAACAACCCACTTTCCACCATTTCCATTTCAAATATCAACAACTAATATACCCATAGATTTCTATCACAAAGTAATAATTTCATAGATATACTATTCAGGAAAATAAACACAGAAAAATGGAACTGATTCGAAACAAAATTTAGAGAACAAAGAAGAACAATAGATGTTAGAACGAAGATAAATGTTATTAAGAAGTCTAACTATTTCCATATTCAAACCTAAATATAAAAAACCAATCATATTTCTCGAGTTCTAACATTTTACATTGACAGCAAATAGTTATAACCCAATCAACTATTTTACCTACCAAACAATGCGAACTATCATGGTGGAAAAATTCAGAAGCCACAACACTCCCCAGTTGATATGAGCATATGTGTATGTGAAAGGGGTACAAAAGATGGTCAGAAAAAAACAACTCCAGATTCCAGTCTACGTTTTCATTCGTCAAAACCAAAATTTACGTCCAAGCCAAGAAAATAAGATACATCTAGAAATTACTACACACGTTCCCCAATTGTTTCTCGCACAATAAAAAAAGGATTCTTTCGCTCAATCCTGAAGAAAACAAAGAAAACTAGCAGAGAATGGAATCCGGAATTAAACCAACATTTTCAAAGGTTTTTTCTTTTGAAAATTGATACAAATTTCAATACTTGCAAAAACAATACTGAAAAAATAGAACTTTTGTTAATCCAACTTTCTAAGAAATCACGGCAGAGATGAAGACTTGGAAAGACTTATTGATGTCCCACTTGCTGTATCTCCAAAAGTATCTCTAAAAATTTATTGCTCCATCAAGAGGCTTTTCTAGTTTGAATGAAACTTGAACTTCTAGCAATTATAAATTGACCCAAGTCCTTCTAATTGGTTTAAAAGCATTTATCATGATCAATTATTTGCCTCGATCTCACTTTCATTTATAAAGACGCCTGATTGAACTTGACATACAAGTAGATGATTCCTTCCTTTCGTGAAGACTTTTTCAAGATGAGACTAATAAAGCTAGGCGGGTCAAAGAGGTTAGCCGAGAAGTGACCCACAAGGAAATCAAGCAATATCTTTTAAGATGGGTTCGCCCAAAATTTCAAAAAAATGAACCATAGGAGAGAGCTCTTGAGCTCACCAGAAAGCTTATAGAGATGTTGAAATGTGGTGGAAGAAAGGAGCATTAATGGAGTGGTGGATCCACTTCTATATCACATTCAAACATCCAAATGTCAAAACTACAATGTAGGAATTCCAAAGCCCAATTTGAACTTCACGATCAATCCAGCGGTGGATGAAACTGTCTCAATCTGCATTAAAAGCTCTAGCCTTAGTCATGGATACTCCTTTTTTGGTATTAAATCTATTTGATTCAACCAATTCTTATTTGAAGTGATCTGTGATTTTCTTCTATAACAATGTGATATGAAATTAGAGAAAAAATTAATAAAAGTATTGTACTGTAGAATTGTGTGGCTGTTAGCAATGACCTGAAACGAGTAGTTTTTTCTTACTTGTTGAAGCAGTTGGTCTGAAATTTGTGAAGAAAACAGCGCCCAAGACTTCTTCCAACTCCATTATTGAAACCATCATTTTATTCAGCAAAACGCCTCTACCAAATCGATGGCTTCAGATGACTTCACCTTTCCCACAACTGTTGAATCCTTCCAATCCGCCATTGATTCTCCGCCTCTCTGGCTCTTATCTCCGTCAATCTCCCCCGGTTCCCCCGAATTTGGTTTCAGAGACAGAAAACGAGGTCGAAACGGAGCTAAAGACGATGACGGCGAGGATTATTCTTCTGCGCCCTTGAGATCGATTAATTACGATCAGCGTAAGAGCTTTTCGTACGCAGAAATGACAGCGAAAGAGGAGCGTGGAGAAAAAGAGGAAAAGATGGACATGCTGTGGGAGGATTTCAACGAAGATTTGCGTAGAAGTCGGAGTCTGAAATTGAGCTCTGTTAATTCGTTCGACGATCGGAAGGTGCAAATTGGTTGCGTTCGGGGATTTAGGCGACCGAAGACTTCGAGCGCAGTGATCCCGACTAAGAAGACGACGGTGGTTGCGATTGTGAAGCTCTTGAGGAAGCTTTTCGTCCTCCATAATTCTGGCCAGAAGCTCAAAACCCACCAATGGTGATCGTTTCCATGCTGAAGAGTTTCACTGACAACAGAAAATCACAAAGTATAGACGAAGAGAGAAATATCGGCAAATACGAATCCGAATCTCCATATCTTCGAACGATTCGAACTGTGCAGTCTGTAAACATTGGAAGATTTCAGGGAAGGTGAAATTAGGATTTTCTGAAAATATCACTTCTAAATTTTGTACACAGTAAGCATGTTCGATATTCGATAATTGATTATAATGTAATGACCCTTTTTTAATCCAACCATACGATAATTTTTCACACCTTGGAGCAATAATTACATTTCTTACGTGTTTTATTTATTTTCCAAAAATAAATAAATCCAGATTGTAATTATCATTTTGGAATGAAATTCGCTCCATAAAAGGTAGTTTTTCCATAATTCATCGACTCTTAGTTAGCGTTTGAACTTTCCTTACATGTAAATTGGTGATGAATTTAGTTGAAATTATAAAAAATAGGTAAAATTCAATCTCATCCTCAAACTATGGGGTGATTGACAAACAAAACCCTAAAATTTTATATACACTATGTTTAGATATATATAAAATTTTAAATTATTCTCAACAAATAAGTCAATCATCATCGTTGGGGTTTGTTAAATATACTTACAGTCCCCTGCGTTTTAATTGTGGACGATTGCGTTTAAAATAGGGTGACCTCCGCAGTAGCCTGCGTTTAGGCGATGTCGCCCTCATTTTTACACGGTCGAAATTAGAGCGAAATTATGAAATTAACGCGATTTGTAAATCGATCGGTAAGTTGACGCAACGGTCCAAAATTAGGGCAAAACTACAAAGAAATAATGTGGCAGATCAAAACCACGAACAAAATCTGTGGTGGGCTAAGTATTGGAGATCGAAATTCACCAGAACCTTGTGGAAAATTGCTAGAGAGAGAAGCTAGGTCGCCCTCGTTTCTCAAGTGCTTAAAAACGAGAGTGACCTCACTTAAAACGCGGGCTACCGCGGAGGTGGGACATCGTCCTCTTCACCTTTCTCTGACCCACGACAAACTCTCTCTGAACTAAACTATGGCGGTATGACATCGTCGTCTTTGGCTACTATCCACTACTCAAGCCTCTTTGCTATTTTCATCTGGGATTCGACGAGCTCTCTATAGAACTCAGTGTGATATGTCTGTGACTGAGTTAGCTCTCTCTGGGACGCGATCACCTTTCTCTAACCCACGAGGAGTTTCTCGAATCTGTCTATGAGTACCTCCATCGACTGCTAAATCTGATACATCATGTCTCACCAATTAACCTCCTAGGAGATCAATGGGGGCGCGATGGCGTTCTTCATAGGAACATCCTGAGATGTGTAGGACCCGTAATCTCCATTCAGCATCCAAGTCCCGTTGACTTTGACTAGACTAATACGAGTCAAATGAAGCTTCTAAAAAAAATTGTTGGGTCTCTGTACTCGCCTTTGCTCTCCACGAGGTAGCTAAATCGTAGCTCGCTCGACGATTTTCAAAATTAGTGCATCGTAAGACAGATTCTTGTTGCGTGTTAGCCCGATTTCTTGCATGTGACATAAAATCACAAAGCTTGGATCAAACATGTTGGCGGTGTATAGCTTCTCTGACATAGAGATCTGTGCAGTTAACGAGATCTCTATGTTCGTTTCTTAGTAGAATGATGCGGCTGATCAGATTGTGAATAACTTGGGCTTTGACGTTTAAATTCTTTGATTGCGGCTTCACGAAACCTGCAATCTTCGAATTACGGTGAATTTGCCTAAGGAACTCAAGTCCCTCTGCCGTGTTGAAAAACTTGCAGTCCCAGGAAGCGTGATAGTATTTATCCACATTTTCTACGCAAAATCCGAGCAATTCATTTAATGCTTCTGGAGATATGACGATATCTCTACCTAAGATATAAGTTTTCAACCACACAAGCTTCCCGAGAGTGTTCAAGTTCGCATAAAACAAGCGATTTATTCTTTAGCAACTGTCTCCACTCATTCCGTACACCCCGTTCAAGGAGATTGTGTTAAGCATCTCTTTGATCCCAGAAGATTCTCAACCTCTAAAGTTGATAGTCCTGCTATGAATGATTGAGCGGTTTGGCATATTATGCTCAAACCGCCTTGATACGCCTGGTTTCAAAATCCAATAGACTCGAACCGATTGGCGGTCACAGCACTTGCCTCGGAGCACTTTGTGACCTCAATGGGCCAGCTTGTGACAGACCATCTTATGACAGGGGCATCCTTTATTTAAACAACACTGTGAGGGGCATTTAAAATGGATTTGAGAATTTTTTGACAGAACATGGTCGGATTTGGAGATCTTTTAGAATTTTCGTTGCTAAGAACTCCGAAGAGAAAATGACTCGAATTTTAGTGAAAATGACTTGGTTTTGACAGAAGGCGCTCGATTTTCGTGAACCGGGGGGTCGATCTCTTATATACTATTGAAGATTGATCTCCCGTTTAAGGGTGAAGACCTCCTGTTCTAAGCCTTATTTTTTAGAACTGGAGATCTTCACCCATAGAACGACCCCCGTTCTAAAAAGCTGTTGAAAACGAGGGGCCGCAGCTAAAGAATGAACCTCCGTTTAAGTTTCACTTGCATCGCAGGTGGAACGGAGGTTTCCACCCTCACAATGCTTCACATGGAATGAGGCTGTTGTTTTTTGATCGGCCCCATGTTGTATGTGCGGTGCACATGAAACCAACTATCGACGGAATGAGGAGTGAACGTCAGCCGCTAGTGGTTGATTTGTTAGGTTTTAGATAGTTTAATGTTTGATTTGTTAGAGTTGTTAGTTTAAGAGTTAATTTAAAAAAAAAATCAATACGGTAAGTGTTAAAACGGTTTTAATCCTAAAATTAATTATAAGTAATTAAAATTAATTATAAATAATTAAGATGTACATTAATTTAACTAATTAGCCATATTTCGATCGCACAACTCAATTGGTAAAGATAACCCATTTTGGGTCGTCCATGGCACAGTTCTTAATTTAAATCTTTCGTCGTTCTATTATATAGGGTTTCTTGCGCATGTTGGTCTCTTCTTCTTATTGTACACCAACCCCTCCATTCTCACATTGCCACTGCAACTTTTCCGATCAGGTCGCGATTTCGCTTATTGTTTATAAACTATTATGTATGTTCGATTTTCAGCTTCTGAACTCAGTTATCTGTTTCCAGATTCTCGAGGTTTGGAAATATTCATGGGCGTGATTGATATCCACATGGTTTGCTTACCTGGTCTAACTAAGTCCTCTGCTAGTTTTCCGTTATCTGAAGTGTTGTATTTAGATAGACGCAATTCCGCATCTTCTGGAAGCAAGAACCGAGCCGTTGCTATGGCGTCTGCTATTCCAGTGAATCATGCGGTTAAGGATCAGCAGAGACTAACCGGTGACTCCTTCATTCGGCCGCATCTGAGGCAATTGTCCCCTTATCAGCCTATTCTTCCATTCGAGGTAAACAAAGTTATTTCGACTCAATTTCTCCGTTATCAGCCTATTTTTCTGACCCTTCCTTATCATGGCTTCTTCTCAAGTTTAATTCGTCTTCATTTGGTACTTGTTGTTGCTTCTGCCACTCGTAGCGACTTGTGATTTTGTAGCTCTCGTAGCTAATTTTGTTCTGTAGTTACACGAGGAATTAGTCTCTTGTTCATCCTAATCGCTACACTTTTAGTAGCAACTTTGGGTAATTAATTTTATCTGTCCATTTATGTTTTTCCTTCAGGTTCTATCATCACAACTAGGACGTAAGGCTGAGGATATTATCAAGTTAGATGCAAATGAAAATCCATATGGCCCTCCTCCAGAGGCACGTCTTGTTTTCTTTACATTCACTTCAAAAAAGAAAGATTCCAGCAGTCATTTTTATATTCCTATTCACATAATTTGTAATTAGATGTAGAGCATCAAGTTTTTTACCGTTTCTTCACTGCAATATCATACCAATATTTATCATTTTTTATCTTCTGAGAGCAATTTTCAGACTGTTTGTAGGTTCTTGAAGCTTTGGGAACATTAAAGTTCCCTTATATTTATCCAGATCCTGAAAGCCGTCAATTGCGGGCTGCACTGGCTGAAGATTCTGGTCTTGAGTCTGACTATATATTAGTTGGATGTGGTGCGGATGAGCTAATTGATCTGGTTATGAGGTGTGTAATGGCAGTATATATTATTTTTATGTATACATTAATAATTCAAGTTGATTTCTCTTTGTTTAAAGTTAAAGATTTATTTCATAAAAGAAAAAAGAAATAGCGATGACAAGGTAAAAGAAATAGCGATGACAAGGTTAAGTAATGGTATGTGTATACTAGTCTACGTACGACTGTACATCCACAGAAGTTAGATGAAAGAAAAACTACCCGTTCGTTAATCTTTAGCCCTTTTTACAATTTCAGTCGTACAATGTCTCCTAAATTTTATCGATTCATTGCGTAGATGTGTTTTAGATCCCAGAGATAAAATTGTGGACTGTCCTCCAACCTTCACAATGTATGAATTTGATGCTGCAGTCAATGGAGCACTTGTCATTAAAGGTATTATTATTATTTTCCCTTTTTAATTAAGTCCTTTTGCAATTATTATTCATCTCATAGTGAATAATAATATAACCTATGATTGGATGCCGAAAAACTTGCTTATGTGGGTTGCTTTTCATTTATTTTGTTTTTAATTTGGTCAACCTATGTTATTCTGTAGCTCCCAGAAATGCAGACTTTAGCTTGAATGTGGAACTCATAGCAGGTGTTGTTGAACGAGAAAAACCTAAGTGCATATTCCTAACATCACCTAACAATCCAGATGGGAGGTAATACTCTTTTTTCCTTTTGGTTCTGGTGCAAAGCTGGCACTGGTAACTTCTATTATGATGATCGGTTTATGATTAGTTCACATGGAAACTTGACTAAATATTACATCAAACATGCATATAGTGTCTTTTCCACATAAGAATCACAAACTTAGTACCAAACATGAGTTGAAAATGAAAAGGTTTATATGTCATGTTGTGTCATTTTGATAATTGGTTTAAACTCTTATCAGAGTTTGTAGTGATTGAAAAAATTTGAAGCGATGATCTTCATGGTTTTTCTATATTTTGCAACGTTGTTATGAGTAGAATGAATGCATATAGCTTACATTAAACGTGACAAAACATTATCCCGAAATGCTTCTTTACTTTTCTTCAATTCTATTTTTTTTAGTGTTCATCTAAAATTGTGGTTTTTCAACCATCTTGCTTGAATATTTTTTATATTCATTACAGTGTAATTGATGACAAGGCTCTCTTGAAAATTCTTGAACTCCCCATACTGGTCATACTTGATGAAGCTTACATTGAATTTTCTGGCTTAGAGTCGAAGATGCAGTGGGTGAAGAGTTATGAAAACTTGATTGTTCTAAGGACGTTCAGTAAAAGAGCAGGTTTGATATAATGTCCTACTTCTTATGAGTTGTTTTGATTATGTATTTGTAGATGTATGGCACATTTTCCACGAACAGCTATTTGACAAATCATTCTATTTGCTATGGATCAGTCTCCTTGAATGGTTCATTGTATGCTTTGTATAAATGTAGTTAACTCTAATAAATTAATGTAAATTGGTAGCTATTAGATAGTATTGTTCGAAAATCAAGATGATTGGTGAAAACTAAGTTAACGGAAAGATGCTCACATCTTGTTAAGTTTGACCATACTCTTTATCAAATATACACTATATTCCTGATTGAAAGTCTACAATTGACATTATATAGAGTAGTGTATACTTCCAACAAGGGTGTGAAATAGGAGAATCGGCTGAATGTATGTTGCATGTGCCATGCTTGAGTTTTGATAAAATGAGAAAATCAAAAGCAGTTGTGAAGAAATTCTCCCACGAGATGAACTGACTGTGTCACTGATAAAAAGAAGAAGCAGATGTGACTCTGTTATAACTAGATGGGAACTGAATCTGAAGCAAATGAACATGCAGGTTTAGCTGGACTTCGGGTGGGATATGGAGCATTTCCTTTAAGCATTATTGAGTATCTTTGGAGAGCAAAGCAACCTTACAATGTGTCGGTTGCTGCTGAAATTGCAGCTTGTGCCGCACTGCAGAATCCCACCTATCTTGAAGTTAGTATTCCCTTTTTCGTCATGTACTATCTACTGAGGAGTGTCCTTACCTGAATGCAATATCTCACATTAGCAAGCATTGTTTTCCAGAACGTAAAAAATGCTCTTGTCCAAGAACGGGAGAGGCTTTATAGCCTTTTGAAGGATGTTCCGTTCTTAAATCCTTATCCTAGTCATTCAAATTTTATTCTCTGCAAGGTAACACCAGGAATGGATGCAAGAAAATTGAAGGTACATTACTTTTAGCCCATCTTTTACTTATTTTACTCTGGTCTTTTTTGTTCTTTCTTCTTGAAAGTACCATTTTCTGGGCGGAGGATTTGTCCCTGAAATCCTCTGACTAAATGTTGGATCGCTTAACATTTTTGTCTCTGAAAGATTATGTCAACCTATGGCTAAGAAACATTGTTGAATCATTGTATTATTTGTTCCTCCCATAAGTTACTCTGATTTTAAAATATATTTGAAATTACATCACAGGAAGACCTAGCAAAAATGGGCGTGATGATTCGTCACTATGACAAAAAGGAACTGAAGGGTTATGTTCGTGTGACTGCGGGGAAGCCCGAGCACACAGATGCCTTGATGAAATGCCTTAGACTGATTTCTTAATCCATTTTACCTCGTCGATGATTAGTTCCATGGTCGAGCTCATGCACGTTTCTACATATTTGCAGAAATGTTGTAATTGTTGTCTTTTCAACCATTTCAAGGCTTAAATTATCTGCATTTGCCTACATTTTAACGTACAAATTTGAAATAATATGAACTCATAGATGGCTTAACTCATAAGTACTTTACTTTGGGATGTTACATTGCTTCTTTTTCTTTTATTTGCATATTATAAAAAGTTATATGAACTATCAATTATTGGTTATAGTTTTTGAAATGCCATTCTCTACCCTTAAAATGAAATTCAGTGTATTTTTCATCCATATTACTTCATTGCAATAAAGGAACGAGAAAGAGAAAGCGGATTTTATTGAAGAGAGACAAGAAGAAGAAGATTTTATTGGTTGGGAAAAGGTTACATATTTGGTTATTTGGAGAACTCCATGACAAAGTAAACTTGAAAAACAGAACAGACAACCTGGAAATCACGAAATCCAGATTTGAGGCAAAGACTCTCAAGTTCTGCTGCAGTTCTTTGCTGCCCACCAGGCAGCATCAACATGGTAAGGTCTAATCTGGAAACACACTGAGACGCCATATTTATGTCTGGTTCTTCCGGCATTATCATACCAATGATGATTGCTTTACCTTTCTCTGGCAGTGCTTCATGGCATCTCCTCAGGATCTTTATGCAGTTTTCATTGTCCCAGTTGTGCAGCGTGTCCTTCACCCAAGCCATATGACGGGTAACATATGTTAGTGACTTTTTGTTTTTTCATTCAAGAATTTTGATATTTTCGAGCATCCGAAGCTTGTGATTTTGGGAAATAAGATCTTGAGTTCGATCACTATTTTAGCTATTTCCATCATCTGAAGTGTTTTGGACCAATCATATTTAAGAAATGCGAAAGTACCTTAATCATAATTGTGTTGCCTTTCGGAATACTAGAGAACATATCTCCTCCGACCTGTTGAATACCTGAAAAATCAAATAATTTCTTTCAGCACGAGTTCAGATGCAAATAATCTTTTTTTTTTTTTTTTAAGGTTTTAGGTTTTTTCTACCTGGATAAGATGGTGCATTTTGAGTAACGTGAGGTAAGTCAAAGTTAATGCCCATAATTAGAGGATACTTAGAGATAATCATGTTGAGGCACTTCCCAGTTCCGCCACCAACATCAACCAACACTGAGGAAGCCAAATCTTTAAACCCTTCATATTTTTCTACGAACTTAGTCATCACAATTGTAGACAGATCCGCCATTGCCCTGTTGAAAAGCTTGTTAAACTCTGGATCAACGTCCATGTATTGAAAAACAGACCTCCCATGAACTTTCTCAAACTGATTTCCTCCTTCAATAATTGCATCCTTTAAGTGCATCCTACATTGTAAGATCCCCAAAATTAGACGTTATAAATCAGTAGCACGGTTTATTAAGATTCTTCATACCAGGTTTCCCTAATGGCTGGGTGGCAGGCAAGAGCTAAAATGGAAGCAAAAGAGCCCTTGTCATTTTCTGTGAGGAAGAAATGAGATTCAGGCCTAAGACCGTACACAACCTCCACCCTCCCTTTTCCGACTTCCCTCCTTGACCACGACAAGAGCGAGTGGCTCGCCAACAGATGAAGCACCCGATCGAGCCTCGAGGCAGCCTTATCGGGTGCCTTCGTCGAAAGCATTGCCACAATCTCAGCTGCTGATTTTGGTTCCTTCTTGGCCAGTAAGAGGTCGAAGAGATTAAGATCAATGGCTGCTTTCAAGACCATTGGAAGAACATCAGAGGTTGAAAACATCATAGCTTTGATGCATACTTCTTCCTCTCCCATACTTCTTCCTCCTCTCTCTCTCTGCAAGAATTTGAGATGTTTGTGATTGTGTGTAAAGGAGGATAAAATATATATAGAGAAGCTTGAAGGAATCTCCATTAATGCATTGCTTGAATTAGCCTATTAATATAATTACTTGTTGCTAGAATTTAACCAAACAATTACTTAATTACATAGTAGTTAGAATTTCTGGCAGAGCCTAACACAACATTCACCACCCTAATATGAACTGGTTGTTGTGAATAGAGTGACAGATCATGTATGTTTATTTCCATGTTTTAAGATAATTTGGGCGTTAAGCTGAAATAGTTTTTAAAATGGTAAACTACAATTTGACTTTTAATAAAAAAAAAGACCATTTGTACCGTAAATTCGAATAATAATTAAAAATAAATTTAGTGTATTGATAATAAATTATTTTTTATTAAAATAATACGACAAGCCATGTTTTTTTACTTAAAATGCCCTTATTTCAAGGTGTAATTTCTCTCCTTTCCTCGGCTCACCCTCGCTCTCTTTCTAACTCAACCACGCACTTTGTTAAACGAAGTCGGGAAAAAAAAAGTTCCAATCTCATGGAAGGAAAAGAAACTCTGATTTTTATTACTTTTCATGGGGTTTCTTCTGGGCTTCCTCTCGGGGCTTAATCCCCACCCAACAATTTAGCAATCAAAGGAAGCCCCTACACTTCTCCAATAGTGTCTGCTTCAACTCTGAGAAATTAATGCCGTTCCAACCACTCTCACTCCCACCATTTTTCACTTCTTCCTCATATTTTTCAGAAGCTTTTCGGATCTGAAAAAATGTAGAAGTTGATGCATATTCTTCTCGCCAACCATGGCTTTTGCCACCACCGAGCTTCTGCTCGTTACGATGACTCTTCCTCCACCCTTTTTCGGCAGTCCGTCAGCAAGATGACTCTCACTCTGATTTGGTGGAGGATGATTCAAATTTGTTGACCAATTCTCTGATTCCTTTACACCATCCAGCACGATTAGGTATCTCTTTCAGTTAATTGAAGATGAAGAACGTACAGAAGGTCGTTGAGATTTTGGTTTCTTGAAATCGAGTCCAGTTTTTTTTCTTCAAATCCAAGACGGGAGAATTCTTTAGACGAGTGCTGCTTTTTGATCTTGTTCATCTTCAAATTCTCTCGACATGGAAACCCAAATCCGAGGAAGGTAGTCGCTTTTAACATCTGAAGAGCGAGGGAAGGAGACAGAAAGGGAGCGAAGGGGGAGAGCTAGGAAAGGAGAGAGAAATTGTAATATAAAATAAGGAGATTTTGGGTAGAAAAATATAAAATATGTCGTTTTAACAAAAAAATAATACAATATGAGGGAATTATCTATTATTAATATATTAAATTTATTTTTATTCATTATTCGAATTTACGATACAAATTACTTTTTTGATCACATTTTGGGACCAAATTACATTTTACTCTTTTTAAAATGAACTTTGATTTATGGAAATTCAATTACTAAACTTATTTTAGATAATACTCGTGGCAATTTTGAACAACCAACCCAACCTACACATATTGAACGGACATTGTGATTCGTTATCGTTATCACTATGGCTGGTTTTCGTCAACGGTTGTGCTCGTAGTGTTATGCTCGCGAACAGAATCTTAACTCGAGTTTACCTTTGCAGACTTCCTTGTATAAACTACCCACCTCACAAGCAAACTTTTGTTAATTATAATATTTAGACACATTTAAAGAAATCAAGTCCTTTTCATGTAATATAATTTGAATAAAGTGGAGCCTGTTTTTGTCAAATCGGTGGCCAAAGACTCAAAAACTGACGCGTGTCGGTCACCACTCTCAAAATCACCGCCACTGGAAACCAGAGAAAGATTTGGTTTTTACTTGGAACAACCATGGGCTGAGAAAAATTAATCTGAAGCTCAAACAGTGAGTGCCGTTGAGGGAAAATGTTAAATCAGAATCTAATTGTATAAATAAATGAAATAGTTCATCCTCTGAGTTGCATTTAGTCTGTACCATAAATTGTGACGTTTGAGAAATGAATGTTAATGGTAAGGATTCTTTTGCCTGCAATGAACGGCTGAGATGAACCTTCTCTTTATCCTCTGCGTTTATTGAAGGAAACTAGCAGTAGCAGAACCTCCAAATTCATGGAAGCTCAGAAATGATTTCTCTTCATGTTTCTCCTCCTCGTTTTCGTTATCCATATGGGTCTCTACATCTCAAGTCTCAGAAGCTCTCTCTTCCGGTAGACTTCTTTCGCTGGTGTTTTTTTTTTTTTTTATTTTGAATTATTTGCTCATTCTCATTCTCTCTTTTTCTTTGGTTGTTGGGAGAAAATCCAGTTGAACAATGGTATTTTTTTTTTTGGGTGATTTGATTTACGTAAGCATTTGGTACTAGTTTATGATATACCAGTTCTTATTGAACCTATTCAAATGGCGGGTTTGCTGCGATTGATGTTTTGTTTCTTTTTTGGGCAATGAAAGTTTGCTTTGAAATTATCGATTATGCAAAACAGTAAGCTGAATGAGATTTTCGTTCAGAGCTATAGCCTTTTTTTAATAAGAAACTTTGTATCAAAAGCAAGAAGTCGAGGGAAGAGAACACCCGTACAAGAAACCGAGATTCTGTCGGAAATTGCTCAGGCAGACGAAAATCTTTCCTTTTATTGAACAGAGTCAAAGGATATAACTTTGTACCAGTTATTCTAGAGGCTGGGCGACTCTCCTCACGCACCTTCCTTCTCTCAAAATGTCGATTAACTTTCCAGCTTCTCTTTCTCTCCTTCATAAAGGAAATTTCTCACATTTACATTTTTGCATTACTTCCTTGATGATTACATTGTAAACTTATGTCACTATCCAGATTGCAAATTCAATTAACTTTATCCATTAGGAAATGATATTACGGAAAAAAAAGATACAATTAATTATATTCTGAACCAGCTGATATCGTTCATATTCTGTCTGTTCTGTAAATGTATATAATTATGCATGATCGTCTTCTTGTCGTTTCTATCCAATTTCATTACACGAATGGCTGGTTTTTTGCGCTGCATGGTTGATAGATGCATAAGAATCGATACAAGGCAGTTCAATTGACAGAGTTGTTTTTATGCTCAAGTGTCCAATATAACTCAACTGACATTTAAAGTATTTCAGCAGTGAAGTCCTTATAAAACGTTTGGAATCCCTGGAATGGTTGTTCTATTCCTTTCTTTTATATTTATTTTCCTCAACATATAGAGAATAGTCATTCTTCTTCCTGTCCTAATGATGTTTTACACTGCACAGGGAATTGTTCATTACCGAGCGGGACCTATCTACCGAATGAATTTCACTGGACTTCCAAAGCTTCGGGTATGTTGTATTTGGAGCATTTTTGTTGCTGTACAAATTTCTCTTAGATTACAATATTTGATTATGATAAAAAGAAGAAGCAAAAGTCATTTAACCATAGAGTTTTACACGTAATCGCATTCTTACTGGAAAAACGTCTCTTCATTTGGCTTAGACCTCATGATAAATTATTGTACAGTAACAAGTGGATCTTAATAAATTAGGTCCCAATGAATACGGAAACAATCCATTAATCACCATTATTCCACTACTTCATTACAAACCTGTTTTAAGATTTATGCACATACCCAACTTCTGCACCAATAGTTTTGTTTCCAAGGGTACTCATTCGAAGTCGATATGATTGGTTCAATTCCCCAAATTATTTCTTCTCAAATAGTTCACTCGGGATTGAATTCTTTCCATTTCCTCATCATTGTTGCCTTAGAGCCCTTCTTTAAACAAATTTGGTTCTCTGTGGATATCATTCGAGAAACTGATTCATGGAATTTCTTTTTACTTAAAAATATAATTTAATGATACTTTATTGCGTGTTTGTGTGTGTATGTACGTGTGTATGTACTAATGTTAACCCCTGTATTTACATTCAAGCCACTATATAACTTTCTATGACATCATCTCCTGCTGAAGCATTTGTCTTTTACTAACTTGTTTATACTGCGGATGAATGCAGATATTTCAAAGGGAATTTGCACTGGAATCCGAAATCATCAGAGAAATTGAAAGTAATTGCTTATGCCATTCATATGCTTTATTGTATTTATTATTTTATCTTCCTTTTTTTTTTATTATTTCCATAATGTGTAAATTAGTAGTACAATTCATTTTGTGAGACTTTAATGGCCCCTTTGGACCCATTCTTGCTGAAAAAATCCACATGATGTTCCTTTGTCTATTTTTAAAGACGCAAATGTAATTATTATGCCTTGTTTCACGACTCTATGTCATTTATAATCATCTCTGATCTTGGAGATAATCGTGATTCAATTCCATACTGACTGAACATTTTCTTGATTATCCTCTTTCTATTTGTGTTTTCGTTTTACGCCGACTTTAAAAATACCATTTATTTGACAGAGAGTTCAAAGGAAAAAGGGCCAGCGCTCTTGGTATCTGCCATTACATCAGGGCACATTTTACATCTATTTTCCGCAGAAGCTGCGGCTGCGAGCGAAGAGATAAAAGCAAATGCCATTTATGAAGTTGGAGAGTTATTTGAATTAGGAATTCAGCTATCGTACTTGCTGTTACTGTTGGGTCTTCTTGGGGTTGGAACATTTTTTGTGATCCGTCAAGTTCTTGTACGAAGAGAACTTGATCTTTCTGCTAAAGAATTGCAAGTAAGATGGTAGCAAGCATTTGAACAATCGTGTTTTATATTTTTAAATACGGTTCGATATACTTTACTTTTGATCTTTTTTTTGTTGGGTCTCAGGAACAAGTAAGAAGTGGGGATGCTAGTGCAACGGAGTATTTTGAACTTGGTGCTGTAATGCTGAGAAGAAAATTTTACCCTGCTGCCATAAAGTACTTGCTTCAAGCAATTGAAAAGTGGGATGGGGATGATCAAGATCTTGCCCAGGTTTTATTTTATCTCCCAATCATTCCTACAAATAAGTAATACAACTTAAATTGACTCAATATGACCGAACAGTTTAATCATTTATATTTTTTTTTAATTTTGGAGCATACGCGATTATATGCAAGAAGTTATTGATTATCATGAAAATCTATGTGCATACTTGATTGTGGTAGTAAGTTTGTTAAAGTCAATGTAATTCCATAGTAAGTTTGTTAAAGTCAATGTAATTCCATGGCCAATTAGGTATATAATGCGCTCGGGGTTTGTTACGTTAGAGACGAGAAGCTCGACAAAGGAATAACGCAATTTGAAACAGCTGTGAAGCTACAGCCGGGCTATGTGACAGCTTGGAACAACCTCGGAGACGCATACGAGAGGAAGAAAGAACTCAACTCCGCCCTCAAGGCATTTGAAGAAGTGCTTCTTTTCGATCCGAACAACAAGATTGCCAGGCCCAGACGAGACGCTCTGAAGGATCGAGTCGACATGTACAAAGGAGTGTCTGTAAAACCGAAAAAAAGGTAGATAATGAAGCAGTGGATATTCATTTTGCTTATGTTCAACGAGAATAGAGTTAGGACTGAGTTTCCTTTCTTTGGGTACTTCTTTCTTTCAAGTTTAAGGCTTCTCAATGTCATTTTATTAGCTCATTTTGCACATGAGGAGAGATTAGTGATTAATTATTTTTATTATTTTGGGCGTCACACTTATGATTTGCCACAAATAACCCATTAAAGCATAATAATTAATAATAAATGGCAATAAAATAAAAGATAAATATCAAAATATCTTAAAGTATTTTTGTCTGATACTTTAAATTTTTAATTTAATCAATTTTCATCTCAAATTTTGAATAGTTAGTAATGGATATTTTTTTGTTATTAATTTTGTTAATAACTTTAAAAAATAATTGTTTTGTTTATTTATTTATTGATTATATTTTTAGAAAAAAAATTATTTATTAAGATTAAATATTTTTAAATAAATACCACTTGACTAAAAACATAATTAATAAAATTGATATTGAACAAAACACTCGTAAATAAATTAATCAATATTGAAAGATAAAATAAATATTTTTTAAGATTTATTACTGAAGATAACAGAAACAACAAAGATCAGATGTTCATTATTAACCATTTGAAATCTAAAATGTCAATTGATAAAATTAAAAGTTTAAAATATCAGTGAAAAATAGTATCTTATTTATCAGTTTTTATGAACACATGAGCTTGATGGATTACTCAAATGACAATGATTAATTGTAATTAGCTCAATTAACACGGTAATTAGCTTCTCTAATAGTAATCGTTGACTGTTTAACAGATGAAATGAACTATGAGCAGAGACGGTCTTAGTGATCTTAGTATGGAAAGATTTGGTCTTGCTGATTATTCAGAAGGACGACGTGTCGTTCGTCTATGCTTGGCTCCATCTTCCTCCAAGAGCGCGTCCTGGTCTAAGGTCTTCGCGGTGGTTTTCCTCTTTCGGGTTAGTGTCAACCTTCCCCAGTTCTCTCCTGTCCTTCCATTTATGTCTACTCTTTTCCATTCTCTTTTCGCTTTGATCTCTCGGCGACAAGCATGTATTTTTTTTTTTTATTATCGAGAGAGATGGAATCGTTCGGCCAACTGTGGAGTGTGAATGGGACCCATTCATTTCCAGACTCCAATGGCACTTCATTGCCTTTTGTCTCTTTCTCTCTCGTCTTACTTGTGCGATACAAAAACAACGGTTTTGATCAGAACTAGCCCCACCTTTCTACGGCTGATTTGTTGGGTTTGCTAACCTGCTGATGGGTAGCTCTGAAAATGAGCGGTCCTGATCAGCGGGGTTGACCATCGAGGGTCCACTTTGTCATCGTGCGTGCTCTTCGGTAAGACTTAGTAGGCTGCTGATCAATATGCCGTTTCCCCCCTTTCCAGTTTCCACCTCTCTCTCTCTCTCTCTCTCTCTCTCTCTCTCTCTCTCTCTCTCTCTTGACTGAAGGGGATTCTGGAAATTTTCTTTTGTACTGGATCTGATAAATCTTCAGGTAGGGGATGTAGAGCTAATGGGAAATATATCATTTTTTGTTGGTAGATATGTTTTCATTTCAATCTAAATTCCTTGCTTCTGTTCCTGCATACTGTTTATTTGGATAGAATAGTAGATGGTCTCTTACTGAAGTTGTTAGGTGGAGTCGACGTTGGAAAAAGGTATTTGGGTTTTACTATTCTCATGAAATTGAAACGGATTGATGATTCTAATTATTTATTTTTCGGATAATCTTGAGCCCACTTTGAATGATGTTTAATATGCTTCAACAAAGATTCTGTTTGGGTGTGCTTCTATGGAAAACAATTTGTTCTATGAAGATGTCGAATAGGAACTAATTTTGAGTTTGTTTGATTCATTTGTAATCAAATTTCTTACTGAGTAGCTTCAGTTGTTCGTGAATTCCAGCAAAGTTCTGATTTTGTCTTCTTAATTGTATGAAGGTAACTTGGAACTAAATGAAAAAAAGAACTCTCTTTGAGATTGATATTTGGAATTATAGACGCATAGATGATTTCCGCCATGGGAAAGTAGATGATAATCTCGCATTGGAAGTAGTCGTATATTGGAACTTAAGTTTTTCACTCTTACGATATTGTTTGGTGCTCTTGGTAGACAGATTTAGGATTTCTTTCCTCGAATTTAGTACTTAAAGTTCTAACCTTTACTCTGGTTCCCTCTTATCTCTCGATATGTTTTTGCATCGACTTCAAATTGCTAATTTTATGTCTGTTTCTTTTACTCAGTGCAGGGCAATAAAACTTGTTACTTGAGGACTCAGAGATGAATCATAAAGAGAGCCTATCTGGGGTTGACACGTGGAAAAATACTCCGTTTTCGGTAAATCCATCCTCAAATGAGATTCCCCCGGATCATCCATCTTTTTCCAATATCAGCTCGCTAAATCAGCAGAAATGGGAAGACTCCGATATTTTTGATTATCATGTTGGCATGGAGTCACAGTTCCAAGAATTCAATCAAGCTTCAGAATCTCAATCTTCACTCTCCTGCAAACCGAACGATGAAGCAAAAATCTTGGAGAAAGTGGACGATCAAATGATGGAATTGGAGACACTCGAAACTTATAAAACACAAGATTGGGATCCAAGAGCAATGCTGAATAATCTTTCTTTCTTAGAACAAAAAATTCATCACCTCCAAGATTTAGTGCATGTAATTGTTGGTCAGAGAAGACAGGTTATAGGACAGTCGAACGAGCTTATGTTTCAGCAGCAGCAGCTCATAACAGCCGATCTTACTTCAATTATAATTCAGCTGGTCTCTACGGCAGGCAGCCTTCTCCCGTCGGCTAGGAACCTGTCCTCCATTAATACGTCAATTGAGCAGCTTGGTTCACTCGATGATGTTTTTATCCCGGCTGATGGTTGTAAATTTCCTGAGCTGAGCCACCAGATCGACCAAATGGGTAATGACAGCAATGAGCCAAAATTCAGTATGGAAGAACACGATTTGAAAGACGAGGAAGATGCCGATGAAGGGGAGAATCTCCCGATTGGTTCGTATGAAATTTTGCAACTTGAGAAAGAGGAAATCCTCGCACCTCACACTCATTTTTGCACGATATGCGGGAAGGGATTCAAAAGGGATGCAAATTTACGCATGCACATGAGGGGCCATGGAGACGAGTATAAAACTCCGGCTGCTCTGGCTAAACCCATCAAAGAACCAAGCTCTGAATCTGTGCTAATCAAGAGGTATTCTTGCCCATATAGTGGGTGTAAGAGAAATAGAGATCATAAAAAGTTTCAGCCTTTGAAGACTATTTTATGTGTCAAAAACCACTACAAGAGAACTCACTGTGACAAGAGCTACACCTGCAGCAAATGCAACACCAAGAAATTTTCAGTCATTGCCGATCTTAAAACGCACGAGAAGCATTGTGGGAAGGATAAGTGGTTGTGTTCTTGCGGGACGACTTTCTCAAGGAAAGACAAGCTTTTTGGGCATATCGCTCTCTTCCAAGGCCATACTCCTGCTATCATGATTGAAGAGTCGAAAGGAATGGTGGTGTCCACTGATCGAGTCGATAATATTGTATCAACAAACAGAGTCAGGAGTGCAAATTTCAATTTCGGGTCAATGTCTTCTGTGGGAAACGATGTCGAAAACATGATTGATGTGAAAGGTGTTGATGATCCGACTACCTATTACTCACTTCTGAATTTCGATCCATGTAGTATTCCCGTGTTTCATGAATTACCTCGACCCTCGTTTAATGACTAGGAGAGTTCGTTTTCTTATCTCCTCCAAGGGTCTAAAGTGAAGGACTAGCTATCAGAATTCATACAAGTTCTGTGAAGCTCACAAGGCAAGAGTTACCCCCCCCCCCCCCCCCCCAGTGTATTTTGTATTTTGTTTATCCTAAATAAATGGGGGGTTTTTTTTTTCTGGCTAATCCATGCTTCCTTTGTATTCTTATTCAAAGTCACGTGTACGTTATATATATGTATGTATTATATATAATTAATTACTCATGAATTTGTATACTCTAAGAAATGAATTCATCTGCTTATCATTCATCAGAGTTTTCCGTCTACAGAATCAACTTTTAATACGGTGTGGACCCATGACTGTGTCTAGAGAAGAGACTCTCTCTCAGTCAGTGCCAAAAACAAAGAGGATTCTAAAAAAGAATACAGCAAGTTCGCAAAAACTAATGACTGGATTTACCTGCCATAGTGAGAGTTATGGAGGAGAATGAGCTTTAAGCCTTTGGCGTTCTTCTTCAAAGAGCAATTATCATACCTTTGCTTTAACACCACATCATCTGAACCAGACCAAGTGAGCCCCCTGGGAGAGCTACCAGTCCACAAGAACCTGGAAGAAAAAGGGTTCACCAGACTATCGTGAAATTCTTCAGCTCTCTCACAAATCATTCCCTGAAAGAAACGAGAAAAAACTGTGAAAATAGAGGAGAGTAAAAAGGCAGAAAACTGATATTCGGAGTGGAAAAGTACCTCTGCCATAGCTTTAATCTTTAGAGTCAGGTCGTTACTTAGAAGAACAATCTGTGCATCATCCTGCACCTTCTTGAAGTGAAGAGCACATTCAAGGATATGATCTTCTGTCGTTGGTGAAACAATTTCCATAAAACTTCCTCGGGTAATGAATGGCGAGTACCCTATTGTCATGCGGGAAAATCCCCCATTTCCCTCAGAATATTGAAACTGGGGAGAAGCTGGAGGGGTTGGAGCAATAAGGTTTCCATCCTCCACTGTACTCTGCACACGAATCCACCATTTCGTTTTCACCATACACTCTTCAATCCATTCCAATACCGAAGAAGCCTTTGCTGTTCTTCTAAAGAAACTTCCGCATCGCTTTAGACAGTCTAGTTCATTTATTACTGTTCTCAAAAGGAAAACATTTCAGGTTAAAAGGAACAACAAGTTCATAGCTTATGACTAATTTCAAATGGGTAAGTTTTTGGATTGATGTTATTCTAATCATCATATCAAATTGTAACTTATGTATGAGTTTCATTTTAGCGGCGAGTGACGTGGTAATTTAACAATTTATCATTTCTTAATAAGTTGAAAAAAACTTAATTTGGAAGTGTTTGAATTATAAATAGTTACCCATTCTCGGAATGATTAATCTTGTCCCATTCAGTCCTTGTAGAAGCTGTAATGACTTCAATGACTCTTTGTTCAGTAGAGAAGTAATGTCAGCTACCATAGTCCAGCTTCTCTTTTCATTTCCTCTGTAGTTAGTCTGCAAATGAACTTTGTCATGTGCCTGCATTTAAAAAAAAGGGCTTAATCATGCGAATGAGCTAGGAAAAAGTACAAATGAGTATTCAAGAACAAGAGATTAATAATAATCAACCTTTATTGCTTGGGTGTATGTTAAAGAATTACTGCTCCGATTTGCGGATTTAGAAACTGCGGCTTCTGAGCTGCTCTTTCCAGCAGAGTTCAAGAGAGATTGAAATGGCATCCTCTCCACTTGTCTTTTCATTAATGTCTTCTCTTTTCCTAACCTCGCTCCATTAATACGAGAATGTTTTTCAAATTTCAAGTCTTGGAGGATCATATTCATAGGTGGTGTCTGATTTTCCTTGTCCAAAGTCTTTGAAGAAATTGATTTACTTGAACTTTTTTTGCCATTACCTTTCTTTCTTAAAGACTTCTCCAAAAGAGTATTTGGAGTAAAGTTTTCTTTATCAGGTGTGAATATTTCGTCTTCCTCCTCCTCTAAATGAGAGACCTGCATCCTTGAAATCAATTTGCTATCAGTCTCCTCTATATTTTCATCCATGAGAACAGCACCTCTTGCGTTAGCATCTGCTGTACTCTTACCTGTTTGAATCTTGATATTGGTTGTAGATTTACCTCTTCTCGACCAAATGCTACCTGTCGGTGCATTTTTCTCGACCAAATGATTTTCAGAAAGTTCTTCTCCTCCAAAGAAAGATTGCAGGGTCTGGCTCTCTTTTTCATTTGCAGCATCTGAGATAACTCTCACTTCAGGCAAAGAGAAGTCAACCAATTTCGCCACAAGTAGAGGTGATGAAAGACTTGGATAATCCTTTTCTTCATCCTGCTTTTCAACTAAATTCTGTTTTTCACTTACTTCATCAGCCAATGTGCTGTGTTTTTCTTCATCAATGCACCTATTATAACTAACGTTTGATCTTGACGTTTTACAAGAATTTTCATGCATTTCCCTTTGGAATTCCCAAGTTTGCTTTTCTAAGGAAAAAGATCTATTTTCAGTTTCTGCATAAACTTGCCCAGTTGTCAGCTGACTATCTTCTGGAATTTCAGCTGTTTCATCTTTTTCTTCGTCCTGCTTTTCACCTACACTTCTTTCATCAGCCACTGTGCCATCTTTCCCTATGCAGAGATTCATATTTAAAAGAGATTCTGGGTTAGGGTTTACTTTGCAAGCCAGTTGATTTTCTTTATCAGCAAAAGGTTCCTCGACAGACAAAAGCAGATTTTCCATTCCGGTTATCACAGGATGTGGTATTGAGCTTTTGATTTCATCATCGACATCAACAAGAGCTTCCTCGAGAGGAACAGCTGAATTCTCCGTTACAGTTAGTTCAGAATGAGATTTGGAGCTTTTGATTTCTTGATTAGCCAAAGAGGAAGACATCAGCTCCATCAAATCCGTCTCCAATTTTGCCTCTAAAAATAACGAATGCAAATCCTCCAGAATCGAATCCAGCGAGAGAGTTTCTTTATTCTCCACAACCAAAGATTTTTCATCCTCCTAAATTTAGATGAAGAGGAATATAAATTGAGAAATCGGTTTCCGTAGAGTACACACATAGTATTAGTTTATCTTTCTCTACTATGTTTGTCTTTGGATCAAAGTAGAAAATCAAAGCAAATTCAAGAACAAATTCACAAACAAGATTGACAGATATGGAAATATCTCACCTGCTGCATTTCAACAGAAATTTCTTCTTCGAGGATAGCATTCTCCTTTTCTTTCCCTTGGGCTGAGGATCCATCTACTGCTGGCACAAACGGGTAATCAAAAACATATGCGCTGCTCAGAGGAACCCAATGCAACACGTAAACTCTACTAGAGCCGCCAACCCTCAGAGTATCACCATCCTTCAGCTCTATAGGAACTCCTGGATCTATCCTTTCATCCCTTACCCATGTTCCATGCACTGTACAAATATTATAACCCTGAGAACATATAAAATACAAAAGAAAAAAAAATCCCCAAAAGATATGATTAAGAACTGAAAGATGAACAGTGAATTCGATTGCTATTGCCTGATGATAAATCAACCACGAATAGCTTTTTCGAGGATGAATTTGAATGAATTCTGAAGTGGAATCTGCTGATGCTGGGATGCGTCAGCATTATGTTGCAATCGGGGTGTCGTCCGACGATTGAGATCTCTTCATTTTCTTGATTTGTAATTTCAACACTTTTCAAGGAAGAAAACGATTGGAGTTCTGGAAACGACGGTGGCTGAGCACTGTTGATGATGAAGATGTTCTTGAGAATCACACCGTTTTTCATGACTGTAAAGACTGGAACGGTTTCTTCCATCCCCGCCATGTTTGAAACTCCTCTTCTCACTCTCCCTCGACCCCTCCCTCCCTACCTCCCCAATCTTGCTAAAGAAAGAAAGTAGAAACAGAAATGGTCTCCAAAGACTCTGTAATCGCTAGTTCCCTTCGTTCTACTCTTTCTTACGTCGGCGGAGATTTGAATATTTGAAAAGTGACCGTTAGAATTTTCTCGTAACGTCTTGTTTAACACTCCAAAAAATAAATCTAACACATAAAATATCAAATTGATTATGATCCACCTTTCTTTTAAACTTCATATATTAATGTATTAAACCCGAACCGAATATTATTATCTTGCAACGGCTCGAAAGACTACACCGTGACATCACTTAATTAAATTACAAATATTTTTTAAAATTATAGTAAGATCAAAGGAATCATTGTGATCAAATATGTAAAAAACCATAACAACAACCACAACAAAAAAAAACATCAAATTTGGGATTATTTACTAAATGATCAAGTCATTTATGTACATCATCACTAGAACCTTGTGCGATATAGCCTCGCGCCCGACAAAAACAGCTATCTCTACGACACTTGAACCAACGCTCTTGGACTCGAGTCGAGCATTAGTTTATCACCCTAAGTTTATCATATTTAACAAACAAAACCAATCACTTCATAACCTGAAACTGCTTAAAACAATCTAGGTGGGTCCTCATGCGGACCTCACACCTGGTTTGCTCAATACACATGGTAATTACAAACTTCGGATCGTGTCCACTAGATCGATGACGTCCAAGACTTTAATTCGATCGATGTCAAAATCAATCATGGCAAAAGAGGCTGGCCTTCGGAGGTGGAAATGATCATTCTTAGTTTTGCTAGTTGGAGAGTGGTTACTGCTTTTGCTCAACCGATGGTTCTTGATTAGCCTCGTTTTTTCCGAGTCAAATTCTTGACTTTTACTTATTCCGGGGGTGAGTTTTCTTTTGCTCACTTCTCGAAGCATTTCTTGATCTTCGATCGTCAGCGTAGAAGATGAAGACGAATTTGGTTGTTTGTTATTCGAAAACTGACTGCCCCCCTGGTTTGGGGATCTCATCGGAGACTTAACCGGAGACCTCAGTCCGCCATTGATGACTCTTGCTTGATTCACCAGGTGATGAAGCCACACAACCAATTCCAGCATATACTGCTCTGTTTGTTCCTTATCGGCGTGATGAAGCGTCTCAATTCTGAGCAAATCGGTCTGGCTGGAAGCTTTCCTGTTTACTTCAGACCTGAGAAAAAATTCATTTCATTTTTTGGGAAGTTTAATTAAACATGGAGAGATGGTGTACTAATGGCAGAAATTTTGAAAGATTAAAGAAAATCTAGAACGTACCCCGTATTTGCCCATTCTCCGACCCAACCAAAGCCGTGATGTGCTCTAGACGGATCAAGCACAAAACCAACCACCAAAATATAAACATAAAATGGAATTATTATAAAAAAACTGAAATAGATAAAAAGGAAAATGGAAAATAGCTTTACTTGGTAGTGTTATTGGCTATGGGAACAAGCCAATGCAACGTTTTCTCCATTTCAGCTTTGATTTCAGGAATAGTAAGCTGCAATTAGTCCAATTCACTTGAATGTACACTATAACAGTATAATAAGAATATTTTGAAGAGTATTTTACAGAAAAACATTTAATTTAATACCTCCTCCTTGACGTGAAGTGACTGTAATTTTGAGCGGAAAGCCGACTTTATACTCGGTGGGAGTCCTTGATATAATGCGTCCCTCGTGTTTGGAGGCATGGAACTCGATCTAGAAACCTGGTTAATCAAGAGACACGTTAAGAAACCAAGCTAAACAACATAAATGATCCTTGCTAATCTTCCAAGGCACAACCTGAGCAGCTAAAAGTTTATATACATCATTTATCTACGTCCATGTAACTCCCGGAGCAACACTCAGTCACAATATTATTTATATATATATATGATTGCTAGTGTAAGTGGAAACATAAATAGATATTGCTTGATATACGCGAACTGTAATTCACTGAGCAACTGAGCAATTAGAATCGATTGTTCTAGCAAATATAAATGGATTCAACTTGTATAACATACATCTGTAATTTTTCTATATTTTTTTGACAAAACACAACATTGAGTGTTCATACCGACAAGAACAAAAAAGAGACAATTGCTTAGCATGAAGAAAGTGTAAGTTTGAATAATAGGTGAATGATCAACTCACAAGTGTGTCAATTTGGCTAATAATATTTGCATAATGCAAAGCAAGACCAGCAGAACCCAACTTTTTGTGGTTGTTCTGAGAACTTTTCAATGATTTATCATCACCTACAAGATAATATGCGGGGCAAAATAAAATTTTGAGAGTTCATATTGTAAAATAGTAGAAGTGATTCAAGAAAAGTAATATTTGTTGAACAACAAATTAATTTTAAAGGAGACTAAAGAACTGAAATCATACAAAATAATCATGTCAAATTGTTCTAAATTCTACTGTAGACTGTTTCTTATTTTCATGATTAACAAAATGAAAATATATTCTCAGCAAAATAATGTTGAATTGTGGAGCTTACGCTGTTTGAAAACCTTACGAAGAGAAATTCTTAGATCAAGGTCCTTAGTGTTGGGAGATATTTTGATGATTTTATCCTTTTATTTTTCGTAGTCCTATTTTGTTAACGAAAACGTGAGAGGCAGAAATATAATTGTTACTCATTTTTTAATCATAGTGAAATTTAGTAGCGGAAAGTGGACGTCTCTCTCGCATTGAAAGTGAACTATTATAAATCTGTATGTGTTCTATTTATCGCATTATTAACTGTTTCAAATAGGTTAGATTAGGGAGTTTAAACCTAACAAATAATGGAAAGATCAATTCCCATGAAGGCATTCTCTTCTGCAGTGGTCACGTACAAATAACCGTTGATTTATGGTAAACATATAATCTACCCAACTTCGATAACTTTTGTTAATCCAACACAAAATCTATAGTTCCCCATCTTAGAAGTGACTTGGAAAAATTGAGTTTAAACAGATCAAATTTAAATATTCATCATGTATAATTATTCCCTTCATTTTATCCCACACGTAAACAAACAAGAAGGCACTAAACTAGGCTCATCCTTTTTATCTTCCCACCAAACACCACTCTTTGCCCCCATTAGTCCCCCGAACTGGCATCACCAAATAAACCCCAAGCACTCCAACACCCACTACCAAGGACTTGAAACACCTCAGAAAAGATTCAATTTCCATCTAATACACATTTATTCAACAAAGAAAACTGCTTCCCCTGGATACTTGTAAGTTCTAATAGGGAGCACTCAGCAGATAAAACGTATTTCTATCTTTTTTTTTCTTCTGATTGTTCTGCCATTTTTTGTCTGATCATTTACAATATTTGGCCCTTTCCAGATATAACATAATGTACTAAGAAAAAAATGGTGAAAACATAAGCATGCCAATCCTTGCAACATTTCAAAAGCGTACCAGCACTGCAAAAGGCTTCATGAATCTCCAAATGCAAGTAATGCACAATGTCTACAAGTTTTTCCATCACCTGTAAAAACAAGGAAGTTCTAGGTTCTTATTATGACACTACCACAAATAAATCTGATAATAGGAAAACCATGCAAACTGAATGATTGAATGACGAAAATTTCTGAAATCATCAGTTATGACCAAATAAATTCAACTCGCTGAGAAAAAAAACAAAACACATCAAGCATTACTAGCTACCTCTTCCAGTATCTTGGACCAAAGAGATTTCTTCTTCAAACTTCGGACCAGCTTCTTTTGACTCTTTAACTCGGCTTTTAAGATTGCAAGACTATCTCCTGCACGCAAAAAAGGACAAGATAACAAATTTACTCAGCCAAGTGAAAATGTTACATAATGTAAAATAACAAAACTCTATAATTTGGGACAGGTGACAACATTTATGTCTACTCTTTAATGGTACTTAACCCATTTGGATATTATAGCACCAATAGCACTAACGTGAACAAAATTGCTATTTGTTTAAGATTAATAAAAATTATTTTGATCTTTCAAACATCAGAACTGTGTTGCTGAATTTAAAGGAGGAATACTTTTATATTAGCATTTAGAGTCAAAAGTAAATGGCCTTTTTCACCCATGCAAGTAATAAAAATGAATTTCAAAGTAGTAACCAATTCTTTCCAAGTATTTTCACTGGCTTGGCTACTGCTCACTAATCGCCCATTGCAGGCACTAAAATGGCCCAGCCTAGAGACATATTTCCAAATTGAGAGTCAAGCATCAAGCTGCAATGAAGGTATCTTACGTTTACATTGCACTATCCACAAGCATCTAAGTGCAGATTTTAGTATAGAAATGCTGTTCTATGAGTGCATATTCTTTTAAACTTCAAAAAAATTAATTATTAATTGACCCAGCTGATTTTAATGGGAACAAACTAAAAGATAAAAACATATTGGTAGAGAATAAAAGAAAAAATACATATCATCATAGGTTTATTAAGTTACAAAAATATCATAGAATATGTTTCTTCAGACCTTTATTTATTGACCTATGATATACGTATTTTCTAACCTTAGAAGTTTTCAAAGTCTTAATTATTGTAATTTGGCCTCTATAAATAGGCCCTGGATAACACTATCGACGAGAAGTTGAAAACATTGATATTGTTTTCTCCCTATTTTTGTCTCTATCTCTCATTATCTCAACATCCTCTCCTTGATTTCTCTCCACTTCCTAATCCTTCTCTTGTTTCTTATCTACTTATTTTGTCTACTTTTTCACATTTGATCTAAAACTCACTTTTTTCCCTCATCTGATCTAACACTGAGTTTGTTTGTTTGTTTTTTTTTACATATAGGAAACTGAATATATTTGATAAAAGAGAAAAATTATAAGAAGAATGTAGGTAACTTTCCTAAGAAACACAAAACAACATGGTAATAGGAGACATGATTCCACTTCTCAAACTTCACATAATTCCTCCAAAAAAATAAATATGAGTCGAAAGTCACCTCTTTGAGTAGCACTTGGGTTATCCTCTTCTTGCTGTTTACGACGATAATCCTGTTCTAATCTATCCAAAGCTTGCAACTCATGATATAGTTCCTGAAATTGTGATATATCATTTCTTTTCAGTAATTCAAGAAGGATAACAAAATCCTGATGATAAAAGTAAAGATGGAGCATTACTAATTTAACTGTTGCTATATAAGAAATACATGTACATGCCATTTTCAAGAGTTGTCAAACATAAGAAGTTAACTTAATCTCACTACCAACATTTCCTAAGTTTAACTCTTTTCTTGACTTTACTATAAAACATGTTTTCAAATACCTTAAAACCACATGCAGATACAAATCCAATGTTATAATAGGCATTAAACCCCACTTTTGATGGAAAGGGTTTTCATAACCTAAAAATGCACCCTCAAATAAACAAAAAGCATAGTAACCAAAAGAAAGTTTTACAAAATTGGCAACATATTAATTGAATTTAGATGAATCACTTAAAATATCAATATATCCTTAATCTACAAATGGGTGCTACATCTAGATCCCTGCTTGCTGATTTATGTTAAATTCTGTTTGTATCTACAACGGCAACCTACAGTAGGTCTGTCCACTGAATAGTGGCAATTGTTGATTTGGTCATTATGGCCTAAAGTATTTTGGAGTCTGTTAATATTCAATCAGAGAACCTTCACATCCCAATTCATTTACCCCTCAGCTTTTGATATTCACTATTCTGTTACAGCCTTAAAGGCGCTCAACACTTAATCATTGACTAAAAATGTATTTTAAAAATTATACCCAAACAAAAATAGATAGAAAGCCACAACAAGGTAACAGGGAAAACATCAAATTCTCTAAAATGGAAGGATCCAAATACATACAGCAGTATGATGCACTAATGTCATTAATTGATGCATCACAGCTTCAGCTTCCACTTTCAACTGTGTTTGAGGTGTAACTTCTGAACCCAATCTTCGTATGATAAAGATAGCGCAAAAGATAATGAGAATGAATAGGATACAAATACAACCCATATATAATAGAAGGTATTGGATTCAATTTACTTCTCAAAGTAGCGTTGCAAATTATGCCACTGAGGATCTTTGCATCGATTTCCAAAGCGAACCACTTCACCGGAGAAAACTTTTAATTCTTCTCTGTCAGAATTCACATAAAAAATTAGTATATTTTAAACTTCTAGATGATTCTCGAAACTACAGAATATCTGATTATTCTAATCTACCTCTTATCTAATGCTGCAGTTCTCAGCAGTTCGTCCATGTCCCTCGAAATTAAATTTTTCACCCCTTCAGATACAAGCACCTCTTCTTTTAAATGCTTGATGTTATCCTCTGAAAGAGATTGCATTAATTGGGCCCCCTTAACAATTGTGTTGGCAACTTCAAAGGCCAAAATGGAAATTTTAGTCCCCTTCATCCCGACCCCTGATGTAAAAGCACTACCAATGTTCAAACTCGTCACACTACTACCAAGTGTATCTAAGACTTCAGCTGCCTTCCCCAACCCAGCAGTACCAGCTCTGTTCAACAGAGAACCAACTTCTGAAACCTACATTTCAAGAGGAACTTTGAGTCTGAAAATGTATCATTGAAAACCCACAGAATTACGCAATATACATTTCGAAAAATAAGGTGTAACATAAAACTAGTTGTCCAATCTATTATATGTGCATGCAAATTGAAATGCTGAGAGATGCCCGTTAGTTTCATTTATCTAATGCTGCTCTGACAAGAAAAAAGAAAACCTATAATTGCACTTTACTAACATCCACCCAAGGATTTGAAGGGCGTGCAATTAACATTTGTGAGTTCAGCCAGTGAACAAATAAGTGAAAGCGAAAGAAAAGAGAAAAAGAATGACATGAATTAAACTGCATTAAACTATACCATGAACTAAGAATAATCAATTCTAGTTATCTACAAGAAAAACTCAGAGAGAAACCAGAAAGGAACTCAAAATTCTCAAGTAAATCAAATTCTTCAAAAATTTCTTTTGTTTCTTGTTGGTTCTTTCTGAAAACTAACATCAAAGAAACCTCCATTTCGATCATCTCAGATTACAGAGGAGAGATTTCTTTATATGGTAATCTTTATGAAAAAAAATATAAGAAGTGAATCAAGCATTGACTAATCTTTGAATACCCAATATAAATTCAATAATAGTTCAGTTTACTAGAGCAATAGTTTCCTAGTGGAAAGCATGGGGGGAATGTGAGCGGTAATGAAGTTAAGTTTCTTTACCTTTCCCACCGAAATAGCTTTAGCCTTCGTTGATCTAGATTTTTGTGATAAAGCCCTTGACAAGCTAGGAATCCCATCACTAACAATATCTACACTAAGGCCATGTGAATCAACATTTGTCTCTGGGTAAGAAAGCGGCTCTCTCAAATCCTTGGTCAAGATATCATCAACTAAGGACAGAGTTGAATTATTGGTCACTTTTGAAGTTGGTCCACGAGACGGATGAGCCACTACATGGCCATTATCAGAGTGCCCATTGGCATGGGCAAAGTTTCCTCCAGATCTATTATCTCCAATTGCATCATCCACATAAGATTTTCTTGCCCCCGAGCAAATCCCACCCATTTTTTTGGCTAAATGCAGACTACATTTTACTTTCATTCATAATTTTCATATAAAAACAAAAGGTTTGCAGTACGCTACGAGAATTATAATTAACTCTGATCGAGTGCTGAAGAGTGAAGTAAGTGGTAACTGGTTGAAAATCAGAGTTTGCCTCAATCAATCACATCAGAATCATCAAGTCTTGAGATACGAATTCAAAAATACAAATCCAACACCCAGAAGAAACTCTAGATTGTTGGAACGCAAATTATCCTGATCATTTCTCAAGCTGCGCAGGTTCAACTGCAGATCGTCAAACTGCGAATGAAAAAGAACCAAGAGCAAAATGTTAACAATCCCACCTAATCATTACTTGTTTTAAAACAAATAGAAAGAAAGCCAGAACATCAACAACGTAACAAAAGGGTGACAGAAAGTCATTAAGAAATTTGAAGCTAAAAAATCCATGCAAATTTCATGTAACTAAAGAAATCAAATTCGAAATAAAGATCACAGGTCATGGGAGCTATAACAGGCAATAATTGGAGGTGAAAGAGTTGGATCCGCGCCAAAATCAGTACAGATTCTAATTTTTCAAATTTCGGAAAGATCGAGCGACGCAACAAATCGAAAGGAATAGAATACTAGAAGTAAGTGAGGCAGTACAGTGATTGAGTCGTGAAAGATGAAGAAAAGCAGGTACAGAAGAAGCAGACTAAACGAAGGTCTGTCTTCTGAAAGTAGATATCAAAAGCCGAAACAGAATTGAAAGCAGCCAAATTGATCAAACCGATAGCGGGCAGCAGCTCACCATCGCTCACTGCTTCTCTTCTTCCTCCTCCCGACCCATATCGTCCATCACTGATGGTAGACTTTTTCTGGTCGCTCTTGTTAAGTCTCAGCTCAGAGTTCCAATTATTCCCACTCGCAGATACGGCGCGTATTTCAACATGTTGTTAGTGGTATTTTTCTACGCCTAACGCAAGTGCACGTGTCGCTAATAAAGTAATAAATAATAAATAAAAATCAATCCCACGAAAATATTCTTAATCAATTTTAATCGCTATAAAATTATATTAAATAAAGATGAATAAATAAGACAAATAACGTGACGAAAGAATAATATAAAATTAGAAATCACTTAGATATGCTAAAATAATAAATTAAACTAACTTAGGATAATTACGATAATAAAAGTCTTGGTTAGAGTTGATTTTCTCGTTACGTGAATTTTACTATTGATGCTACAAAAAGCTACAGCATTTTATACGGAACAGCGAGAACAAATATTTTTTTAGGTTTTTATCGAATTGCCTAATTAAATTCAACCTGAGGTTTCTTTCGACTTTGAAAGAATAAAACTTGAATTGAATTTCTTTTCTGCCCTATTATCAATGCCAAATAAATTAATGTCAACAACTTTGCAACAATTTAATTCATTTAATCTATCATGCATCTTAAAATTCCTATCTACCTATCGATACAATAGGAACATTTAACATCAAATTTGTCCGTCGATACAATTCAAATTAAACAATAAACATCATGATTGATTGTTCCATAAAAAATACGTAAACTTTTATAGAATTAAGTAAAACATATAACGAGTACTATCTCTCCTAACCAACATTAAAAACTTAGCCTAAAATCATACTAATAAAAATCATAATAAAAATATTAATAGAGAGAAAAATAAAAAATAGAGAAGAAATTGTGGTCTTCACTATTCTCTGAAATAATCCCCCTTCAGAGAGTTCTTCCTCCGGAGATGCTAGATGTCGCCTCCAAGAGCGAGAGAGAAAAAGTGAGTCGAAAAGAGAGAGATTCTAGAGAAAAAAAAAGAGAGTTTTTGAAAAATCAAGAGGAAATAAAAACCCCCTTTTCAGGGAGAGAATAATCTTCTCTCTTCTTCCAAAATCTTTTTTTTTTCTTTTTAAATTTTCTTTTAATACCTTTTAAATTCTCTCATCAGCCACTTTCTCTTTCTTCTTTTCGTACCACATCACTCTTCTTTTGTCATTTAGAGTCACATCACCATTCTCTTCCTCTTCTCTTTCTTGTTTTTCCATCAATTCAAATTCCATGCTTTTAGGATATTCTCTGTTCATTTTCCTCTCTTTTAAGTTGTTCAATTGTGCAATCCGATATTTCATAATTCTGCAGCCAAAAATTAAAAAAAATAATAATTATTAATGCTCATAATCTGATGTAATTGAAAATATATACATAAAAATTATTAATATCTTAAATTCTTTCCATATTTAATAATTTATAGCAATTATTATAATTTTGACCACATTCTATTTAAATTCATTTAAATCATACGAATTTTATTAATAATAAATAGTATAAAATAATTCTAATTTAAGAGTTATCACAACCCCACTTACATCTTATTTATGTTATCATTGTAGTTTTGAATTCTCTTATAATATGATCACATTATGTCATTTATTCAATTAATCACAATTTAAATTCAAAACTCAGTTTTACAACCCCAATAATTTTAAAAGTAATTCTTACTCGCACATTTAATATAATTTTAAAATAATAATAATAAATCAAATAAATATTTGCGAAATTGACTTATCATATTCATACAAATTATAGAACAATACGATAAGCTCCTAAATAAAATAATTATCTTGCAAATCAACTCTTAAAGTTCTTTAATAAAAGAGTTTAGAGTTAATTATACCACTGTTAATGAATAATACCAGTTTATCTTTCATGTGCCACCATGCCCAAAAATAGTCATTTTTTCCAAAAATTAAAATTTTATTTTCTCTACTCAGACTTTTTTTAATTTTAATTCTTTTGCACATGTCATATATATATATATATATTCACATATTATATAATATGCTGGTTTAGAACAAACAGCGAAACTCTGAAAATGAATAGAAACCGGAGCGATTAGAGTTATTATGAAGCACAGAGAATTCAGAGTCAGACAGATCATAGGCAGTCTGAAAATAAAATAGAAACCCAGAAACACTTCCAACACCAACACATTGATTCATAGTTATCTTTCATGGCCAATATAAAATCTACGTCACTGCCCAAGAATTCCATAAATAGATGAATGTGGTTTGAGCATACCATCCTGTTCGCCGGAACTCAGTCAGTCAGAACAGCCGCCTCTCATTGACTAGCTATGGAGCTGGCTACCGAGGTCAGATCCTCCAATTCATGAACAATAGCTCTGTAGCAGAAATGGTATTGTTCCTGATCAACAACAAAACAGTTTTCAAAACATCAAGCATTATATATTGAAGAAGAGAATAAAGATACTGGATATAATTCCTTTCTTTATGAATATTAAGGATTTCTGTGAATAATAAACAGCAGAATATAATCAATTTATGATGGTAGCAAATATGGTGCCATTCCTTATTCATTAACAGAAAGAATGAGCATCAAACAAACGACACAATAGCGAGAGCCTGATCATTGCTCCTTCCAATGCTATATTGCACCGACCAAGTGAATAAACAGTGTCAAAATTAGAGAAGGGGGACAAAGATGCGAGGAAAGCACGGGAAGATCATGCCAGGGAGGGTCCTGAGGTGGAAAGGGGAGTGCAGGGGTAGATTCTGTGTTCTATGCATGAAGGATGAAAAGAGAAGAAGGAATATGTAAGAACCATACCTCTTGATATGTCCCTTGAGCCGTAATTTTCGTTTAATAGAGCTTTCTGGCAAAAGTTTGGGCTTCATGGGTTTGCTTTATAATCAAAGTCTTAATCAATCCATTAAGGCCTGGAATTAAAGTATCTTGTGACATTTTATTTTTATTATTTATATATTTTATTTGTTTATTTCAATTAAAATTAATTTCTCGTATTTTTAAGATTATTTGTTGTCTTTGAGATTTATCTTTAATTTCTTCTATTTAAGTGTTATTATTATAACTTAATTAGACAGTTTATAAAGATTATGATGAATGAATATTTGAGGTTTTGAAACTCTATTTTTTAATCTTCTATTCTCTCTCGATTTCTTCTCATTTTCCTACTTTCTCTCTTTTCTTCTCTAAAGCTAATTTTTTTCCTATATTTTTCTTCGATTTTCGTAGCCTATATCAAATTGGTATCTGAACAGATTTAATTGTTTTCTCAAACAATAAAATCTTGGTTTAAAACCCTAATGTTCATCGGTCACTGTTCATCGGTCACTGTTCATCTGCAGCAATGCTATTCGCGAGTACTGTTCATGCACCCAACCGAATATTGGTTGATGCTTAATATTTGGTCTTTAGTCTTTAGATCAAATCAAGTCGTTGCTGGTTTATTGCTGGATTTCGAGTTGTTGTCTGGACCTTGATAGATTTCTATTATTAAATCTACTATTTTCGAGTAAAATCAACAAATTCAGCGAATTTTTGTTCCTGACTTTAATTAATTTTTCAATACTGTTAGTTCTAAATTATGCTTTAATTTTATTCTTGTATTGTGACTTATCTTTATTCCGTATTCACATTCATCTTAATCATTCTGACATTTTGTCAAATTATATCTGATTATTTGACCCACCCTAAACGACATTTTATTGCATCTATTATCTTTGTTTTTGTATGCATATTAGCTTAATCAGTTTGACATCAATTGTGACCTATCACTATATTGAACTATAATTTTATCCCACCTAAATGCCTTGTGATTTAAACTATCAATTGATTTAATCTTTGCAGATTATTTCATATTCAGCTATTAATTATACTTTCATTGCGATAATCAATTTTGTGGCGATACATTCTCGGCATAATATTTGGGGTTTTTTTGCTTCATTATTTTAGAATATCAATTCTTCGTATTTGCTTTATTAGAATCAACATAATCGTCAAAATAAAATTTTTTGCGTTGATTTGTTATATTTTAGCTCTAATAGATATTATTTATTACAAGTATTGTTGGTTGATTGATCTCTACATACAAATCATGAAGTTTGTTGATATCTATTTTGGCCTTCATTAGTAATATTGCATGCAGTTACGTAGTGGTCATCATATCTCGTTCAGTCCTTGTGCTTTAGATATGGAACATTCCCAATTAGATATCATTTCCCATTTCCCGACAAGTAGCACAAATACTTAACAACCAACAACGATTTCAAGATCAATTAGCTAATATCCAGACTTAGTTGACCTTTACCAGTGAAAATAATAGAAACCTCAAAAATAGGTTAAACAATATAAAACAAACTCATCATTCTTCGAAAACAGGCAATTCTATAGTGTCTTATAATCGGCGTCAACATCATTGGCAAGACACTTGACGACACTTTGGACATAACCATAAAGATGAAGAATTCGGTCGAGAGGGTGGTCAAATTGGTTATCATCAATGTTCTCATTTTTCTAATCATCAGGAGAAACAACTCTTTAGGAATATCAAATTAGATGCACCCACTTTTGGAAGTTCAGAAGAAATGAAGCATCGACTTCAAGATAAGTATTTGGCAATTTATTAGACCAATGGAATGCCCTTGCCCAAGGGAATTGATCCATCATTGAATAAGTCAACCAATTCAATGAATTTCGAATGAGAAGTCAAGTTGTTGAAAATGAAGCCATAACTTTGAGGAGATTTCGACAAGGTTTAAAAGAGAATCTTAAACATGAGCTTATCCTTCGAGGTGTCAATACCTTAGATCATGCATATTCGTTAGTTCAAAACTATGAACTAGCTATGAAAATGTCGTATAACAAACGAGTTGATAATAGACCTCTCTCTGTCCCAACTCTTGTTACTCCTAAGCTTTTTCTAAAACCTCTTTCGTCTAATACCCTTTTGATAAGAGAAAACAAAAGAAAAGATGTAGACAATTCACGAAGTTTTTCGTAATTACAATGTTTAAATTATAAGGGTTTTGGTCACATGTCCTCTATTTGCCCTAACCGAAACCTAACCTCACAAGAGTGTGAAAATAAAATTACGCATAGTTATTTGTTTACAATGTTTCAATTGTAAGGATTTTGGTCATATTTTCTGTAGATTTTAGTCATATTTTCTGTAATAGATCTAATCAAAATCTAGTCTTACAATAGTGTGAAATAAAATTGAGGAGACAATTGAATAACAAATTTATGAACCTAACCTTGAAGAGTTTGAATATTTGGATGATGAAAACTTTTTAGAATGTAGTAGACCCATCTCTATGCCTACTCTCTCCGATTCACCCCAACTAACTAATGTGGGAAATAAACTTATCCAACCCAAAAACGTTGAATATGAGCGTCATCATTTGATTCTTCACATATATGTCAAAGCCAATAACAAAGGCTGCGAAGTCATGGTCGACAGTGGTAACTATATTAATGCAGTACATGTCACTACCGTATCCCGCCATTGGTTGAAACTCGTTTGTCATCCTCGACCTTACAATGTTTCATGGATTAACACGCCCTTTATATATGTGAAAGAGAATTATTTAGTTCTCATTCAGTCTCATGAATACAAAGAACAACTCTGGTGCAATATCATTCTTCTTGATGTCAATCATGTTATTCTCGGTCATCCTTAGCAGTTTGATGTGAATGTTACTATCCAAGGTCGATTAAACTCTGGTTCTTTCATATTCCAAGGAAAGAAAATCCACATTAATCTTGTGCCCCCAAACCTAAAATCACTTCCAAAATCACTTACGACTCTTCAAGAGAGAAAAATTGTTGAACACACAAGATTAAGTATTATTAATCGTCTCCCCACTACCCAGGTCGCATATAACTCTATGAACCGATCTATAGGTATGAGTCATTTTAAGATTATTCATAGTTCTAAACTTAAGAAACCTGTAGACTTCGCCCTTATGTCACTGCATACCAGTGTCTCTATGTCAGTCGAAAATTTTGCACAATATTTTCATGATTTGCATGTTGAGATCAATAAAGAAATAGATACCAGTAATGCATCATATAAATTACGAGTTGAGTAACATAAACAACATATTGAATTTAATATTGGAGATTATGTTATGGTCCGGGTTCACCCTGAGTGGCGGTCATCCAGATCTGGTTTTAAATTGCAAACTTCTAGTGTTGGTTTTTTTAAAATTTTAAAGTGAATTGACTCAAATGCATATGTCGATTTTTCACCTCATTTTGGTTATCATCCTACTTTTAATATTAAAGACTTGCTTGCTTGCTTATAAAGATAATTTTAGTTCATATGCTGATCCATATTTACCTCCACCTATCAATTTCGAGCCTATATCTGCTGACTCTGTTTTCCCCACATATCATGCCACAACACAAAGATAAAATTGATATTATTTTAGATGAACAGATTGTATTTACTAATGAATGTGAGATTCAACGCTTCTTGGTTCGTTGGGTGGATCGACAAGATAGTGATTGTTCGAGGATTTCAATAGAGACACGTCGGCACTTAGATCCAAAGCTCTTTGAGATCTTTCGGAGTCATCAAGATCTTTCTTTGTCAGATTCCATACCATTCAGAAAGATTTTCGATCCAGGCATCCGATCGCACAAGTTTATGGACGTCGAAAGAAGATTGTTTAGTCTCTTAGCTTATGATTAGCTGATTAATCAGCTTGCTGCTTTGTAGTTCCGTCAATTCGACTGGATGATTCTTCTATCATGGGAGAGTTGATGAGCACATTTTCGACATTTTACTTTTATTATTTATTTATTTCAATTAAAGTTAATTTTTCGTATTTTTAGGATTATTTGTTGTCTTTTAAGGTTAGCCTTAATTTCTTATATATAAGTGTTATTATTGTAAGTTGGTTAGACAGTTTATGAAGATTATGATGAATGAATATGTGAAGTTTTGAAATCCTATTTTTCAATCCTCTATTCTCTCTCGGCTTCTCCAACCTTTCCTCTTCTTCTTATCTTTCTTTTCTCTAAAGTTAATTTTTTTTTTATATTCTTTCTTCAATTTCAGCTGCCTACGTCAATCCCCCCTTGACCAAATCAGTAAACTTTAAGGAGGCGAACCCACAATTATCAACATAATACATATAACATGCTATGTTCGCATAGTATTACACGCTAAAGCTCTTATTTGATACGAGAAAATGAAAATTACCAGAGTTTGAACCATTCCAATTCGCTGTGATCTAAAGCAAGTAATGGTGTTAGCAAGATTTAAAGCATACATGTCTCCTGAAAGAATTCTTTGGATTGTATTATGTATAGTGCAGTATGCTCCAGTTCTCCCAATACCTGCACTGAAGAATAGATAAACATTTTCTGAGGAAATATGGACCTATATCTGATTAAATGCAATTAAAACCAGATCAAGCTGAACCTGCAATGAACCACTATTGGGCCTAGATTTGGAGGCACTTTATATATTCGTTTAAATATTTCTCGAACGGCCTTTGTGTCCTCTGGAACTCCATGGTCAGGCCATTCGGGGTACTGAATATGCAAAACCGACAAAGGTTCCTCTTCCAACTGCACCATATTTAATAATAAAAGAAGCAATCACAATCTGATGCTTCCCCAGAGAACAAAGGTGTGGTCAAGTAAGAGTGACTTCAATAAACTAAAATCAAGCTTGTATAACATGCTATTATTATTTTTTCCAAAAAGCCATGCAATGAAAATGAATAATCCATCTTCATTGTTTACACCAAAACAAAAAAACTTTTGTAATCGGTACAAAGAAAAAACTTGTCTCGCCTCTTTATGTTTGACCTCCAATTGTCGCAACACTAAAGAAATGTCAGAAGTGTCTATCCATTTGGTGATAATAGATATATTGCCAAAATCTCTCGGACCATCTTCTGCCTGGAAATAGTCTCCACATTTCACAAACTGTAGCAAGAATACACATTAGAGGCATCAAAAACTTTCAAAGGCGTAACAGTCAACAGAACCAAAGAAATGTCAGATTGAATTAAAAATGAAAGCTATTAAAATTAAACGATCCAAGACTAAAGTGACAAATAAATTTTTAACATCGTGTGTTAAAAATTAAAAATGTAATTTATTCACGTGTGTACCTTGTAATTGTCAACTAATTTGGTAAGCATCACAACCACGGGACAACGGTACTGAATTACCATCTCCCAGAAATCTTCATATGTATGTGGTAGAGGACCTTGTGTGGCTATGAACTTAGAAACGTTGTCTGAAGAAGTCTAGATTTAAAGTTATTTTTACGAATTAGACATGAAAAACAGAACAAAATGGCAATATAAAATCCTGAGGAAAACTTCTCAAAAATCTATTTATAAGCATACCGAGACAAAGCTCGCATTAATGTAGCCCCTTGCAGAAGGTCTATAATCTCTACATGAGTTGAGTACCACTCTAGTACTGTCAACTAAAATAAACAATGGTACAACAAGTGAAATATCAACAAAAAAAAAACATTCAAAAGTTTTAATTTAAACACCATTTCTTATAAAAAAAAATACAATTACCAAAAAAATGTCAATTACATGGTATGACATCTGTGTAGCGGTTTTTGCTCAAGTTGACACTATCAAGAGCCACAGTGCAACTTCTTTGCATGGTAGGTAACGTGATTCTATTGGCCTGCTCAACAATGAGACAACTCAAAACTATGCCTCGGAACTAGAGCAGACAAGGAAATGAGGTAACGACACGAATGATAAAATTAAGCAGAGGTAATAAATATTATAAGATTTAAGAAGTATTTATTAATAGGATAAAAGAATTATATGATTTACAGGTTATGGATAAGAAAAAATTCCCCATTAACACATAAAAAGATATCACTGCACATATAAAGTCTATAAAGAAAATAAGGCTACAAATAAACTCTTAGTTTACTCTTCATGCTTGTAAGATAATTATTTCAGCAAAAAGAACAACTTTTACAGAATCAAATCTAAATTAAGGAGAAGACCAATTAATTTGACGAATTTTTGCACATCATTCACAACGAAAGAATTAAACTCACAAAGTCAAACAGATGCCGAACTCAATTATTATTTGCTCTAAAATCAAATCTCATGCATATATTCCTCATATCTGGACATAAATGGCTTCCAAAAACTTAACTGCCGTGCTTGGAACAATGAAAGAATTAACCTCACAATGTCAAACAGATGCCGACCTCAATTACTATTTGCTCCAAAATCAAAAATCATTTATGTATTCCACATTTCTTGACATAAATGGCTTCGAAAAACTTACTGCTGAGCTTTGAACCAACATCAAAAAGCTTTGGAAAATAAAAGAATTTACAACGTACTATCCAAACGAAGCAATTTTCTCTAAAAGCAAACAAAATGCAGTTCGGTCTTAAATATTAAAAGCAAACCTGCAAGTTCATAAACTCTTCCGAAATAGTGTGAGGCGTCCGTAGCTTCTCCCTGAATAACTTCAGAGCATCAGAGCAGAATCTGATCTGATCGGTCAAGACAGAGATCCGGGGAGGAGATTCGGGCGAGAAATGAAAAGGGTTACGCGAAGTAGAAGAGACAGAAAGTGGGTTGCTCTTCGAGGAGTTTGCCATAACTCCGGCTTCCCTCCGACGAGAGCGCTTAGAAACAAGGTTTCCCAGCTGTTTGATTTGGGGGAAGACAAAAAGTTCGATCTACAGATTGAATGGGGATGAAAATTGGCGCTCCCGGTCCCGAAAAAGCGCCCCTTTCTCTGGCAAAGAAGGCCGTTGTCCGTCCCTTCCTCGCAAAGGGAAGGCCTTTGCTGTGGTTCTGCACTAGTAATGGGCTGGGTTCCTCGACTATGCTGACAAGTGACACCTCTTCTTCTGTTCTTACTTTTTGGTTATTAGTGGAAAGAGATTATTTTAACTTCACAATCATTTCCATAATATTAAAATTAATTATGCTTCATTAACTCCTAATCTTTGATCATTGATTAAATAATTAAAAAACAATTGGCCACCATAACTAGTTGGTATCTATTTTTATATACATCAATAATTTACAACTTTTGTCTTTTATCAAATTTTTGACTCCCTGCCTTCCCATACTTTTTACTTAATACAATCATCGCATAACCCGTTCATACAATATAATTATTAAATATCCGAGAGTCGCATAGGGCGAGGCCTCGAACATCAACTTAAGATCAAAGACAACATCGCATATATTCAACAATAGTCAATATTATGTATTTCATGTAGTCGAGCGTAACGTCACGTGTTAGATAACGCTCACGTGCATCACACGTCAACTCGTTAATATACATAGTAGTAAAAATAATTAGTAGAGAAATGAGTGAAGGGAGATGAATGAATGCCAAAAAGAAGTGACCTAGATTATTTCCATCACATCTTTCGCAACAAAAAAGGTTACTCTTAACGCACTAACTAAGGCAGGCCAGATGTAAGTCACTTGAGGATTGAGAAGAAGTCGATGGAGAATAAAAGCTCAAAATTTAGATTGTGTAATGATATCAATCGCCATTACAATCATTATGTTACTATTTCTTTAAATATTAAACAAGTCTTTATATGATTCCTCCCCACCCAATCTCCCTTGCATCTTCGTTTAGTAATTAAGCTCGATTAAATTAATAAATTGGATTTATTATTTGTTAATTATGAGAGAGAAAGAGACGAGATTTAATATTAAGACGAAAACCAAAGCAATAGAATAGATTTCCTACAGAAAGCAAATCGTCTTATCATTTCAACGTCAGCCCCACCACTACCACTACCAACACCACCACCACCACCTCCCTCCTCCACCACCACCTGAAAGACCCAGAAAACCAGCCCCGCACTTCATTTCCTGCTAAACAACAAAAAACAACTCACCCCCACATATCCATTCTCTCTCCCCTCTCTCTCTCTCTAGAAAACGCCACCCGTGGCTCCATTTTCGTTCCCCAGGAACTTTCTCCTCTCTTCCTCGCTTTCTCGGCGGCCGTCTTGGGTTTTGCTGTTTTCGCTCATTTCCAGTCCGGTGAGTCTCTTCGCCTTCGCCGCCTCGGCTTCCCAGTCAGTTCGAACTACCACGGCGTAAAGCATGGAGGCGGCGCAGGACGCCTGAGCCGCAAGAAGACCGAGCCAGAGGCCGGCGAACCCGAGCTTGGACCCAAAGGCCAGTGCAATGGCCACCGGAGTGCCGACAAAGTAAAACGAAGCTAAATTGATTCGAGCGCCGACGGCTGGTCTCGCCGTGCCACGTAGAACGCCGTAGCCGGTGGTTTGTGGGCAGTTTCCTAGCTCGCACAGCCCGACGATCGGCAAAACTGACGCAACCAAGGCTTTGACCATAGCATCACCGGTGAAGAGACTGGCCCACCTCTCTCTAAGGATCGCCGTCCATGTCACATTAATCACACCAATCAGGACCGCACATCCCAAAGCGACCATAGCCGCCAGCTTTGCTTTCTGAGGCTTCCCAGCTCCCAACTCGTTCCCTACCTGGTCGATCACAATCACATGGTCAAAATCAACGGCCCCGATCTTATCAGGACCCACACGTAAAATTTCAGAGCGAAAGCTTTAAGAGAAAAGGGAAACAAATTCTTTCTACTTCTGTAGAATCACACTGGAAATGTGATCCCATCCCACCTCCATTAATTCTTAACTCTGATCTAAGAAAACCCCACGAACAGGAAGATGATTACGTCCAAAACAATGGGCATCGATCAAAACCCGAAAGAAGAAAAATTGGATAATTTAGAGAGAGAGAAAGAGAGGAGAGAGTACCCTGGCAGAAACACAGCCGGCGAGAGCCATCGGAAGAGTATACATCATGCTGGTAGTTTGAATAATCACGCCAGTAGAAGCAACAGAAACGGTAGGATTGCTCAAATAGCCGGCCATTACCGTCAAAATCTCATACCACCACCACTCCAGACATATTCCCAAGCAACTCGGGACAGCCAACTTGATAACCTCGCCAGCCCCACCACAAATCTCGCCAATCCCCGCCAGCCATCTCACATCCCCCCGCCGCCGCCTCCACCGCCACACATACCCACCCATCATCGCCGTCATACTCACATTCGTCACCACCGACGCCGCCGCCACCCCTCCCACCCCCTGCCCCCACACCACCACCATCAGATAGTTCAGCGGCACGTGTAACCCCACCGCCAGCAACGTGCAGTACATCATCGGCTTCGTCACCTGCTGTGACCGGAGGAAAACCTTCATCGGCTGCAACAAAGAATATGTTATCAAATCCGGTAGCGAGTATAAACAGAACGTTGCAGCCACGGCTGTGATTTCCTTATCCTGCCCGAGAAAAACCATGATTTTCTCAAGATTAAGCCACAGGAGGCTGATCGGTACTGATGCAAATAAGAGAATAACGATCATGCGGTGGAGAGATATTGAGAGTAAGTCCCAGTTTTTGCTTCCGTAGGCTTGGCTACAAATAGGTTCGAGCCCCGATGCTAAACCCACCATTACAGAGTAGCCTGTGATATTAGTAAACCCTATAGACAGAGCCCCACCTGCTAGCTCTAAGCTGCCGATTCGGCCGAGGAACAAAACGGACACCACTTGTCTAACAAAGACGAGAAAGTTCATCGCTGTTACAGGCAAAGTCATGCTCCATAACTCTTTCAGCTCTTCCACGATCTGGTGGGAAGCAAAAAAAAATCAAATGAAAATAAAGAGAGAGAAAGTTAAAGGATGAAAAGTTTGTGTTTTTACCTGAAATACAGAAGGGGATTCGTGGGGAGATATATCTGGTTCTTGATCTTCCATTTTCTTCTGAAAAATTGGATCAAACAGTGACAAAGTGAAACTCCTGATGATAGATGAACTGAAGAACAAATACAGCCTTTAAATAAACAAGCTTTTCGAAAGAAAAAAAAAAGCACATGTAACGAAGAAAAACAAAGCTTTCTGTTGTCAAACACCTTTCAAACTTGTTCTGAGGATGTTTGAGGAAATTTTAAACAAGACAACAAATCCTACCCGGAAATCCCTTGGTGGAGAGAAAATGCTGGAAATTAAACAAAAGCAAGAGAGACACAGACAGTGTGGATGTCGAAGGGTTTTCAAGAAAATCTAAAAGCCAAAAAAGGAAACGAAGTAAGAAACACGGGGTTACCTTTTTCAACTTCTAGATTCTAGAAATGGAGTTTATATGCGTGTATGAGGAAGATAAAGAAGAAAGCAAATTGACCAGAAAATGGCGGCGACTGCGACCTTTGCTGTGCAGGTGTTAGAGAGAGAGAGAGAGAGAGAGAGAGAGAGAAGTGAAAGGGAAAGGTTTAGAGAGAGAAAACGACCTTGACAGAGAAAGAAAAGGGAGTGAGAAAGGCTCTAATCTCTTTCCATTAATGCTGTTGCAGGAGAAAAGAGCAGAGCTCCCAGAGAGAAGGTCGAGAGGTGGAACAGAGAGTCAGCAGGGGAGACTCTGGTTGTTTGACGTTATTGCCTTGTATTAGTTTTTACATTTTCATTTTTTTAAATAAAAAAATAAAGTTTTTTGAGTTTTAGTTTCTAATAATCAGAGAAATTATTTTTAATTTCTAATAATTATTATATTTTCACATTATTTGCTACAAAACAAAGTGCATAGGACGAGTTAGCACATGCACGTGACATATTACTATTCTTGATATTTATTCTCCAAAATTATCCAAATAATTATTTCGTACCCCGCTTATTTTATTAATCGGTTAATATTCAATTAATTCTCTAGTTTACATTTGCAAAATGAGTCATCAAATTAAGTAGCACATCCGAGTTAAATCAAATAACGGGTTTAATAATGTACGCATTAAGCGTGCATAGTCGTGCCAATATTTTATAACGTACCCAATAGCACTAACCGACACATTACTTTTTGTTAGTTGAACACTAGTTAATTTGAGATGCCATGCCTTAACCAATTAAGTTAATTAGATTTAAATTATGATTAATGGGTCGAGAATTAGATTCTAACATTAGCTTATATTAAATAAATACATGGGAATTTCTATATTCTCAAACCTCAAAGAGAGTGCTTATAGGCAAGTATATATTTTAACCCATGCTCTCACTTTAAGTAACCGTAGAATATTTAAATTTAAATAAATAATTTTTTATTATCATGGGGTTTAATAAACTATGAGCGTGATTATCCCACCTCTCATTTTCAATTATTGGATGTAATTAGTGAGTAATACGAACATTTCGTTTATCTACGTTACACCTACGTAGTTAGGTCGTTTTGCATCATATGGTAAAAACTATCCGATCAATTGATAATCAAACGTAGAATGATTGCTTCACAACATCATGATTGTGTTTTCACGGAGTCAAAATTGCACTCGACGTAGAAAATGACTGGATAACCCCGAAGAACTCTTCATTTAAAATCTTCAGAGAAATAAATATTCAAAAAAATGTCACGCTTATACAAAAAAAAAACAAATGTTCAATGACACTTAACTTGTGAGCGTCTAAGCTCAATCATATTTTAAGATTGAGCCACTCGATTAATTAACAATGTTGTTATTGCTCTTGCTCTAAAATGTTATTATATGCATTTTGCATGTCTCGAGTTGATTACACAATCCGTTTTAATTCGCCACTAATGCAATCGATCAGTGTTGAAATATATGACGGTGCAACTCAAAAAACTACCGAGATTTGTCATTAGTCACGACTCTCCTCGTGATGACGAAGATGACTTATTACAAACACAATAGATAGTCATGCACAGGGTGATTAACGTCATTATAATTAAAATATTTGATATTTACGTGAATAAAACCTCTCGTATCCAAAAAATCTCTTAAAATTAAGATCAAGTGAGATTTTAAACTCCATCGTGTCAATGATAATCAATGGTAACGACAAAAAATGTAATTAAAGTAATGTTAAGTTTATTATCTAATTATTTTATTTAATATGATAATTAACCAATACAATAATATTTTATTCCTATAATCAATATAACACTATGTATGTATATATAACATTAAAATTAGTCAAGATTAAAAGATAAAATTATTAGATAAATCTGACATTGCTCGTATAATTAATATAACCCGATGTATATATTATATATATACATACACATATATACGTATGCCTGTATATATATACATATCTTATAGGGGATCAATCTTACTTGTTAAGATCTCGTTCCATCTAAATACATAGACAAAAACACAGAAAAGAGAGACAAACAAAATAATGGAGGTGGAAGAAAACCAGTCAAAGCGTATAAATACTTGCGTCAAGCTGGCAGAAAAAGACACACACGCAAGCAGCCACCTTTGCGTTTGACCGGCAGGTTAAGGAGCTCGATTCGATCCTCTCCTCCACCCTGCTCTCCTCCTTCACTTCCGTACTCAGATTTACTTCTCCCTCCATTCCTCCCTCCCTCCGTCTTTCCTGAAACTCTGCGAATCCAGATTTCGAATCCTTTCTATTCTCGTTCTCTGATTAGATGAAAACTGCACCTTCCGATGACCATCTACGAGGCTTCTGTCTCGATCTCCGTCTCCTCCTCTTCTAATCTTATTGGGTTTATTCTTGCTATCGTTTCTAGTGCTTTTATTGGGTCCAGTTTTATAATTAAGAAGTTGGGTCTTCAATTAGCCGGCGCATCGGGTGTTCGTGCCAGTGAGTCTTCGGTTTGTGATTCGAGTTTGATAAATAAAAGATCCCCATTTGTTTTTTTCGCGTTGGAATCTGGTTTTTTGTCTCCCGATATGCTCCCTTGCTTCGTTTAGTAGCTGTGGTTTCAATTTTATGTCCTCGTGAATGAATTTGGCCATCGAATTTGGGCATTATTGTATTTCGTGGAATGTTAATCATTAGTGAATGAGCTAGTATTTTGTTCTATCAACGCATATTTATTACAATGGTTATCTATTCTTATGTTGACATGCTGATTTCTCGCACACATGTTTTAAGCAAGCTTGTGTAGGTGACAGTTTGCGCTGCTCTGATTTCATGCTAAATAAATCTTCTGGTTGATGAAATTTAGATTCTGGAGGATATGGTTATCTATTGCAACCTCTTTGGTGGCTTGGCATGGTGACCAGTAAGTTTAGAATTGATGAAGTGTGCTACTTATGTCCTCTTTCCAGGAGATTTTAATTGATTAGTCGTTGTTTAATTGCAGTGATTGTTGGGGAGTTTGCTAACTTTGTGGCTTATATTTACGCGCCTGCCATTCTCGTGACTCCACTTGGAGCGCTGAGTATAATTGTGAGGTAGATTTTAGGATTTAGTCTTAAATTTCAACCAGCCTCGTGATTTTGTCTTAGCATTTATAATGAAAGCTTCAATTGTCGACGTTACTAAACTTTAAACAAGTAAAATCTTCGTTACTAAACTTTAAACAAGTAAAATCTTCTCTGTTGAATTTGTTTCATTTAATTCAGACCAGAACAAACGGTGAGATGAATTGGTTCAGATCTTATTCATTGTCTCAGGCTCTCTGCTGTCTTTTGTATGGTAACTTTGTTTCTCTAATTGCGTGTGTTTGTTTTCCAGTGCTGTTCTAGCACATTTTTTCTTGAAGGAACAATTGAAGAAAATGGGTATACTGGGGTGTGTTTTGTGTGTAGTTGGATCGACTGTGGTTGTCCTGCATTCACCTGCTGAACGTACTCTAAATTCAGTGGTTGAAATCTGGGACCTCGCCACTCAACCAGGTAATTGTGGAACATATTATGCCATTTTTCTCTTAATTTCAGCGTATTATTAACCTTTTTTTTCCATATCTTTGGTCCAGCATTTCTTTTGTATACGGCCTCAGTTGTAGTTTTAGCATTGTTCTTGGTTTTTTACTGCGAACCACGATTTGGACAGACAAACATTATTGTCTACGTTGGCATTTGTTCGATTATTGGATCCTTGACGGTGAGTCTTTTATTGCCATTCCAAGTGAAAATTAGATTTGCAAATGTCTAGTCTGTGATAAACCGATTTGGCTGAATGATTTATTACTGAATAATCTAATAAAAAATGTTATTATCTTGTTTTATGTTGAAGGTACTCTGGTTATATTGAATTTTTTCTTTCTTTGAAGGTAATGAGCATTAAAGCTGTTGGCATTGCAATAAAGCTCACGGTGGAGGGTTTGGACCAAGCAGGCCATTTTCAAACTTGGATCTTTGCAATGGTTGCAATCTCTTGCATAATCATTCAGTTAAATTATTTGAACAAGGTCAGTTTCTTTCATTTTTCTGGTAAGGATCTGAATAGAAAACGAAATTGGCGACAAATACAGATAACTATGATACTACCATCATATTTAGGACGTTCTGAATACTGATGATGTGCCTAGGACGTTGCTACTGGGAAATTTATTATTGTATTGTCAGTTTTCTATAAAATCGGCTTTTTTGCATTGATTTATTCAAATTTAGCCATGCACAACTGGCAAATAAAGCCACCACCCTAAGGTTGTTTATTTTTGTGGATTTGGATGTTCATCTATTTTCATTTTCGCCGGGGTTCAATAGCAGCGTTACTGAGATGATCTCAGGGTGTTCCTTCTGGTTTTTTATCATGGTGAACTTAATTTTACTAAAAAAAAGAGACAAATGTTGATATTTATTCGGGTGCACCTTACGGTTGCAAATGACACGTGAAACTTGTAGAGGGGTTTCAACTTTTTTGTTTATCGCTTCTGATTCTTTCGACCATTGTCCGGTGCTGATTGAGAAAATAATATAAATCATGGCCCAGGCTTTGGATACATTTAAAACAGCCGTTGTTTCTCCGATCTATTACGCGTTGTTCACAATATTCACAATTTTGGCGAGTGCTATAATGTTCAAGGTACTTTTTTAGTTTTCTTTTATTAGTAAATCTTTCACCTTTTCATTATCATAGTATAGTTGACCTTCTTAATTGCTAGGATTGGTCTGGTCAAAGCGTTAGCAGTATCGTCTCTGTGATTTGCGGATTTATAACAATTCTTTCTGGGACAATGGTATTGCATAATACAAGGGCACCTGATCAAGCTTCTATTTCGGGTAAATGCTTGACCACTTTTAAATTGACTTCTTTACTTCAATTACAAATATGCATGGTTTTTTATCCTAGTTCTGGCTATAATACACTTCTGTACTGCTTTAAGTTCAACCATCCATTATGACCTTCTGTTGCTCCATTTGCACTACCTTTTTGTATCATTATCCACCAACTAATTTAGTAGTTGTTTAGAAGTAGATTTACTGAACTGTTGATGTTGAATCTAATTTTGTGTTTGATATTGATTTTTCTAAAACAAGAAACGATGATGAAGAGTAAGAAATTAAAAGAGGAGAAGGCGAGCATTCTTCTAGCTTAGAAGAGTGAAGGAAGACAAATAGTTTATAATATTTTCTATCTAAAAAGAGAGAATCACAATAAAAGAGATAAATCCTAAAACAACTTAAAATTATAAATATATTTAGCAATAGTGAAATTGACGTTGTCACGGAGACTGATAATTGACTATTTATGTTAGAAGAAAATAGTGTTGCGATGAGCCAAAGAACTCAACGCCAAGGCTTTGGGTTATTGTTCATCGCCGTGTTCAAATGAATAATAATGGAATTTCAATAATTGTTCTATTTCTCATTCTTTCTTTTTTGTTCTCTTCGTTCCTGGTTCTCTCTCTCTCAATACTTTAGAATTTTACATTGATGTTCTGATGCACATACAGATTTCTATGGACCCTTTTCTCCTCAAGTTTCCTGGTTTATGCATCCAAATGGTGATCCATGGAAACCGATAGATGAAGAGAAACTTTTGCCTGATTTTGATGCAATTCTTAAACAAGATCATTTCACATGAGTTGAAAGATATCATATCCATCAACTTCCATGGCTCGGGAAACAAATACAGCTCCGAAAGTTCTCCAACAGAAAAAGAAAAAGGCCTGAACCGATTTGAGGCGAAGCAGAATATGAAGAGCGAGTTTGTGCAGCGAAAAAGAAAATCGGCATCCTCTGTAAGTTTTGATTCTAACATGTATCATTTTTTTGTTGTGTTTCGATAATTCTTTACGATAGACAGAAATCGATTTGTGTTTATATTTTTTCTACCCATGTAGATTTTCTCGCAACAGAATCAATTATTTTAAGGAGAGAATGTTTGATTCCTGTGTTAAAACTTGAAGTTTGAGCTGTTTGGTGGGAAAGAAAGTGCAAGAAAGGTTTTCTTCCTCTGGATTGAACAAAGTAGAAGCAGACATTTATACTAAGCAGAGATTAATTACTGGATAGACTGGACCAACATGAGGTTAGAGTAGGGATGAGAATGAAACAGGATAAGAAGCTTCTTAAACCTTCGAAAGATTTTCAATGTTGATAGGATAAACTTCCAATGGAGATTGAGACGAAAAAGCCGCCTTTGCTATCAACAAATTGGCGGCCTCTGTCGGATGCAACCCATCAAAGAAAACATAATCTTGTCTGTTCGGACACGTCTGTCCTCCTCCTCGACATAGTATTCCATTCGCACCCACTTCGCAACAACTCGTTGCAGAATCCTTGAAACCTATGATTACCATATAAGAACAGAAGCTTATAGCATTGAAATCGAAGCGTAAATGATGGGAAGATGATCTTATAGGAGAAAAGAAGACCTTTAATGGCAGCATTTTCAATGATTTGTGTGAGAATACCGTAGGAGTTTACAATAACGAGGGTGGATCCTGGCATTTCGGGCTGAATCGTGTTGACCATCGACTTCAAGTTGAGGTAAAAGAGACGAGCTGCCATGTTCATGGCTGTGTCACACTCCTTTATCCTTATTCTCACCACCGGACTGCACCCTAATGGACTCACTCCCATTATCACAAATTTTCTTCCTCCCAAACTGTATAATTTCTGCAAAACAAAACCCACCTCAAAATCATGGGTTTTAGAGAGAGAAAGAGAGGTATACAGTAGAGAGTACCTTGAGTTGAAGAGAGAGAGAGGCAGTGAGATTCTCAGTGAAGGTTCTGACAGAGACATTGAATGAAGATTTGAAAATAAAATAGTTGAGTGAATAATCATTTCCTCCGCTTCCGACGAGAAACAAGTAGTCGTCGAGTGGTAATGGCTGTTGTCCGCCGTAGATGGTGGCCAGCTCGGGCAAGGTCACCGATTCGAAGTTTGCTATCTGTTGACTCAAACTCACTACCTTTCCCTGCATTGAAAAACCATCCTCTCTGGTGATGAAATTCAACCTATCATCTTGTTTTTCATAGTATTTCCTCGTCTTCCTCGGAAAATAACTAACAATTTTCACCGAGTAATAAAAAATTGTATTTCCGGCTATAAAATAACTTTTACTGATACATATTGTCACAATCACCCGAATCACGCGAAGAAATATCAAACAATTCAAGTGTCTCTCTCTCTCTCTCTCACGCAGAAAGTCTGTCTTCATTTAAAGTATCTAAGTCAAATTCTCAAACTATAATATTTTAGTAAATATTTACAGACGAAGAATCTGACCAGCTCAACTTAACTGGTCGATGAAGAACATTCAAAACAACTTGCTGTCTAAATTTGAACCTCTGAAGTTGCTTAGATCATGCATTTAGCAAAGCGTTGTTTTGTAAAATCATGCTTAGAAATAACTGATCGTACCGCAAAAGCACCGGTATCGTCGCGGATACCGGAGCCGCCGGAAGCGAAGTTTACTCCACTGAAGATCTTTTCCCCAGTAGTCGCAGGATCATAAAATGCAGGAATATAAGAAGGAAGGCCCAGGAATTCACCCAGAAAATCCACCACGTTCTTCCCGTTTGTAAATCTACCAGAAGGTCCGAGAGCAAAATCTATTCCATAAGGCTGATAGTTAGCTTTTGCGATGGATTTCTCTATCAAATTATTGTTTCCATTGTCGACCAGAGAGCTTCCGAACACGAACATTCCTTTTATCTCCCTAACTCCGTAGGTCCAAACTAGGCGATTTGCCTCCTTCGCCTCGCAGAGCCGGATGTTCTTTCCCCAGAAAAAACAAACCAGAACGGAAAGAAAAAAGATGGGTTTTAGACTGGCTCTTCCCTCCATCGTCGTCTCTTCTTCTCTTCAATGGGTTTTCAACACGAAAGAGGAAACAGAGATATTGTCTGCTTCAGAAAGTCTGTTTATGTAATCTGCGTGAGAACGATGGAAACAGTTGAGAGCATTTAAAACGGAAAACAAATCCTTGAAACTCGGTCAAACAAACTTCATAAGTTGGTTTTTTTTCCTTAAGAACCCTAAAAAGTTTAGGTATTTTATCTTCAAATATCTCTCTGTCTATGAAATAAATTAAGAGTGTTCGTCTATTTGTTTCTCTCGCGTGTTTCCTGTCGCTTCAACCTTAACTAATTTCGTAAATTATATTCAATTATGTTTCTGACCTGTTTCCATTTTTATACACTTTTCAACTCCATCTCCACTCAACTATTATTAGCTTCCCATCGTCCAAATTCTGCATGGACATGTTTTTTTAATTATCGTGGATATTAATATTTTAATTATAGTGTTATTAATATTTAATAATATTCAACGTACTCTTAAGAGTTCTCATTTGGAAACAATTATGTTTTTTTTTTTTTTTTTTTTAAAATTAAAAATAGTAATAATAATAATAATAATAATATAGGGAGGACAGTGGCCGGGTCTCTTCACTGATAAGACATTTCAGTGACTGAGCAATGGTCAATATTTCTCAATAAATGCGCTGGCACTTCTCTAACATCACCTTTATATTCTGGCCCACTTTACATTTTCTTTTTTTATTATGGTGTTTTTTTTTTTTTTTTTTAAATTAAAAAAAGATCACATTTTAAATAACCTATTATGTTCTAGTGCTGGGTGATTTTTAAGACATCATAGATAGGACTCATTCTAAACGACAATCTTAGTGACAGAGTAACTAGATTATGTTTAAGCATCAAGTGATTTTATTTTTCTATTTTTAAAAAAAAATTAATTAATTTTTAGAAATGGTACCTTAGAAACTAGAATTTGAAAATAAACGTGACATGTAATTTACTATCGAATGATTAACGACGTAATATTAATTATATATTATAGTGGAAGTAGTTGAATATTTATTTATTATTAATGTAAAATATTTTCTAATTTCTTTTTCCAAAATAAAAGGAAAGGGGAAGTAAGTAGTGTAGAGACTATCGAGTTAAGATTCCTCTTATCCAAGCTCAAGAATCCAGCGGTGACCAACAAAAAAGACAGCTTTTTGAGCGATGGACGATGAATCTGCTAATTGGGTTTGATCAAATGTTAATCAAGAACTAACCCATTAATTAAATTTCGGAAAATCCCATGTAAAGCTGATAAATTTCTCCACTTTCTGTTGGTGTATCCGTCCATATGGAATCCAAATTTCCAATCCAATCCTATCTCCACTTGTTCCTATAAATACTCACCACAGTCCACTCGCACTACTCCGTAGATCCCTCCTCCCATTTCTCCCTCTCCCAGCTCCAATCTAAACCTACCTTCTCCTTCTATAATCCCCACCTCACTGCCTACGAACCAACCAGGTTTGTTTTTAAGTTTTAGATTTTTTTATCGATTCGCTTTTCTGATTCCTTTTCTCGTCTGGATCATTCCCCTGCTTGTTCTTTAATACATTGTGGTGTTTGTATGTAGCTTTTTTGTGTTCGCGACTCGTCCATTCTTCTCCGAAGTTCGTATAATCGGTGTCTTATCTGTGATTATTTTTTTTTATGATTATAGCCATTCGACCCTTTTTCTTCCATTTTCGCAATCAGAATTCACAGGTTTTATATGACTTTGAGCGGGGATTTATCTTTTGACTTTCAATGTGTAGTAATTGGGTGCAAAATCTTCGTTTTCCAGTTTTTGGGTTTGACTTTTGAGTTGAACTTGATTTAGGTTATTCATTTGTGGATTGCAAACAATTATGGGCGGCCTTAATGAGTTCTTTTTTATTTTATTTTGTGCATTTAGTATCTCTCATAAAGATGTAGTTTTATCAAATCTCTGTCGCACCACTCTTGGCAGAAGGAGGGTGACAAACACACGCTTGAACCTGTCTGATAAACAAACATCTTCATAGATATTTCGCTCATGATCTGAAATTACTGAAACTTATTTTTGTTAGATTTGGCCGATTATACTGGTTCATTCGGTTTGAAAAGAAAGCAGTTTGATGCATTAGTATTTTTTTATTAAGTTTTGGATTGGCGTCATGGTAGATCCAATTAAACCAATTCCCATTTATGCAAAACGTTTGTTTTTTTGGGTCAAAAGTCATCTTGTCCACTGGTTTTGCTTTGTTATAGTATTTGCCTAACTTCTGATCCCGATCTCAGTCAAACAGTTCTTTCACACTTACTATTCTACTCCTTCCTTATCATGGATGCTTTTTCGAGTGCCATAATCTGCTGCCTGCCAAGAACGTAACTGCAATTAATTTGACTCGTATTTTTATGAAGTTCTTTACAGGCAGCTATGCAAAGGAAATACATGAAAATTCATAGACATAGCAAAATTAAGCAGTCTCTTGTTTCTGGCATTCTAGCGTTGACGGAATGGGAATTATGGTTATTTCGTTGGTGGCACATTTTTGTTTATATATTTGATATATTTTTTGAAGAGTCGCAATCTCCTACCCAAGCCAAGCAACTGAATTCAGAACATCTAATGACTAATATTGTTTGAGATAGCCTGTTGAAATAATTCAGCTGTTTGGATGTTTTCTATTTGATTTTACGAAGTTTAAGCTTAAATATCAGAGTCAACTTGGGTCCAACATTGATTTGAAGTCATATTTCCATATTTTTCAAAGAGTATGAGAGAGTGCTTGCTTGTGGTACTTTCGTATGGTTCTGTTCTTGATTGAAATATGATAGCTTTTTTTTAATGTTTTGACATGTTTTGCCTGCCATTTTAGTTGTTCTTTTCTAACACCAGATTCGATTTTTGCCGCATTTTCATAGGTAGTTCGACACAACAAGAACGTTACTTTCTCAGTCATTTTAGTTTACGTGCTGATTTCTTCCTGTTTTTTTGTCCCATAGATCGTCACAAGGACCTCTTCACGATATATTGTTCCTCAAAACTCTGGAAAATGAGTCTGGCATGTCTTGTCTGCCATAACGTAGAAAGCCCATCTCACTCTTTTCGGAGTTACTCCGTTTCGAGTTCGGACAATGAAGGACGATGTTCTGTCATAGGTAGTTGCTTAACCTGGAAGGCATCTCTTCCTCTCGCAGCCCACCATGCATTTGCCTCGACATCCAAGGTGACTCCCCAGCCAAATATCCCGACCAATTCAAGCCTGCCAACTGCCCCTCGCCTGGTTCGGAGCTGTGCTTTGAGACGGGACCTTGTAAGAGACTGGAATTTCAACGAGAATGTCATCCAACACTAGCTACTCTTAAAGATTATATGCTGTTTCCTTGTGAACCCTTTTTTCCACAAGAAAATTTCCGAGTTTGTAACCATTTTTAGTGAAAATTGTTCTTCAACTTTGTTTGTATATTGAAACAGAACTTGTTCAAATCTTGTGATCTTTGCAACTTTTCCATTGATAGACAACTGTAATCAATCTTACAGCCAGTTCAGGTCTCTACAATCTGTCTAGAAAAATACAAGATATTTTTTTACATTCTTCCCCAATGTGAATCTCATCAAACCATAGATATTTGGTAAAAATTGCAGAATACCAGGGCAAGAAGACAGATTATCTAACACTAATTACAAACCGACCCTTACTAAGGAGAAAGCAAACAAGAATTTCAAGAAGCAAAAACAGTTTGTTCACCTTTGCCTAAATCATCTCCTCTGCCGCCACAAAGTCTACACGGGTCGTCAGAATCACTCTTCTGCGTGCACCATTGATTGGGGACGCTCAAGAAATGGGTCGACATGAACTTTCTGAATCTCCGTTTGTACTCTTTCGGAGATATAACCGTCGGCAAAACATTCTTAGGAACAAGCGAAGATTTTACCCATGTCTCCAGATGCTTGTCCCATGTATATTGCCTTAGATAATCGATAATTCCGCATACAAGTACTCGCCTTTCAGCATCGACTCCGACGAGTAAAGAATAGTCCATCACATTTATAGACTGTAATTAGGTAACACTCAAGTTGTTAGTGCTTGCCATAAAAAAAAAGAATAAAATTCCATGCACTGGAATTCTCCATCCATGAGAAATTTTGCATCTAAAACGAAAATTTACAATAAGTTGACAGACAATAAGAACTATAGAATAAGAACATGTAATATGGTTATAGCATAATTGATATGTGATCTATGGACTCACATTGAGGAAAGTTGTATCATTCCAGACAGCCCTTTCCAAGATTCGCTTCGCGTGGTTACTAACATACAACGGCGATGAATTCATGTCATTGACGAAATTCTGATCGAGAAGTACGTCGCTGGCAACTGAATTGAATCGAGCATGAAGGGCTCCTTTAAGATCGTACTGACGACAAATTTTCCACCCAAATGTAAGATTCTCCATTACCATTAGATCATGCCTCGTCTCCTTTCCAGTTTTTGTCTGTCTAACCATAACCTGCAAGAGAAAAATTGATTTCTAAGTTGGACGAAGCAATGGAAGACAGAAAGTGAGATAAATTTAATACCACCAGACCTGATAAATCCCAAGAACTTTGGCAAGGCAAGTTTGATTCCCCAATTCAAACGACTGATTCATATAGTTGAAATAATCAGGTGCAATCTCCATGAAGGAATCATATTCTGTCCTCTTAATCTCCTTTACAATAAACCTGTCATCAAGTGTTTTAGCAAAAAATGATTTGCTTTTTCCGCCTTGGGCTTCCCAATTTCTACAGCGGCTCAGAGAGGCAATGTAATGAGACTCGGAAGGACAGCACTGACTCCGAAGATTACGAAACTGAACGAAATATGGGCAATTAACAACATATTTACCCTTTGCCAGTGATCGTATGATGCCATCGGGATCTGCCGGTCTAAAAGTCTCCGGAACAAAAGAATCAAGCAGATTCAACCCATCAAAACTGAAGAACCTCAAACTTTCAGAAGAATGTACTGAATCTGACTCTGAAGATCCATTTGAAGGAAATCGATTCAGGCTGCGTAAATTATCAAACGATTTAGCAGAAGGTCTGAGTTTGCCCTTTTCCTGATCTGGAATTTCTGTTTGGATAGGCAGATCGTACAACGTTGCTAGAACACAAGCAACAATGCTCGAGAGTTCACCCTCATAATCTGACACAATATGACTGTCAGTCGCAAGAGGAATGTGAAGCTTGGATCCTTCTTGAGTTATTAGATGGTATGCTGTGGGTAAATACTCCGCCGTATGGGTACTTACTGTTTCAAATTTAGGTATATAATTTCTCTTAATGTCCTTCATATTTACCAGCCGAATCTCTGAAAATGGTGCCCAGAACCACTCATTCAAAGACCCTAAGTTGGATAGCCATTTATTCAGATAAATTCCTTCTTTCGATGCATCTAAACTGTCGAACAGAAAATTGTCGTTCTGCTGACTACAATAATCTGATGACGAAGTTGTATCTGTAGGTTCATTTTGCTCTAATGATTTCTCTAGCTCAATTGCTGATTGGGCATTACCATCACTTCCCATATCATCATTTTGTTCCACAAGTTCTGTTCCTTCACTTCTTCTAACTGGTTCTAGCAATTCTTTTTCGGCGGCAGCAAAGTAAATCAGAGAACCAGGTGAAAGCAGCGAAGAAAGGCGACGGTCCCAAACGCAGGATTCCAGCAAACATTCCCAAAGAAGGCGATTAATGAGGAGAAACTTGTGGACAGGGTCAGGATTCCCATCATCAGCGAGTGTATTATGAATGTTCACCTGATTTCATTTTGATTAAATGAAGAACAATTCCCAATAATAACTGAAAGACACAAGAACTGCAATATCCATCTTTTTAATTTGACAAATCAATATTTTTAATGAAGATTTCAAAAGATTATTATCTTTGGAGTGCAAACAAGAGCAAACCCAGGACCCAGAAATTAACAAATTCAGTGATGAACAATAAAATTTATGCTACATAAAATCTTATTACTTCCCCTTCAACCTAAAAACTTTTATTCCTTCAGAACAAATTGACAGAAATCTTAGTTAATGAGGGCATAACAAATGATTGTCAATTTGAAGAAACACCGTCATCTCAATAGGAAATATATCATTGTGATGATGAATATGGATAACATCCTTACAGCTAAGAATTTCCTAGTATTAAAATCTACAAAATGCTTATGTTATAGCTATTTTTAGGCTTATACTCTATACTATTAAGACTTTCTATTTCATCTCTCTCTCGCTCTCATGTTCTTTTACTCTCTGCTCTATTTTTTATTTATCTCCCTAATTCGTGTATCAAATTACAATCTGAGTTGTCATGCTTTGTCAAGTCTAACGAATAATAGACTAGTTTCATTAATCTAATATTTAATCGCACCAAAAAGTACATATCGATAGAAGAGAAAAAAATCGACATTGCTCCTAGTAATGGATTTTAAATGTGACAAATATTAAGAAAAGAAACTACTAACCTCAAATTCAAATCTCTCCCTCTTTAGCATCTCTTCAACAATAGAAAGCTCTTTTGGTGAGCCCTGAAGATTCAAAGTCGAGCTTTTAAGTTCAGATCTGATCTTTTTCAAAGAATTTTCAATCTCCATGAACAGAAGCATCCCTTTCATATACACCTTCAAAAAAGGGAAAAATCAAATCCAATAATTTAGAGACATGGAGGCAATGGCAGTGACAAAACCTTCATGATATCACTAGAAACGAGTAGACGAAGTAGACATACATCTTGAGTTAATTTGACAAGTTTCTCTTGTCTGATTAAATTGCTGTACTCCAGCTTCCGAGGAGGAACAGACACAGTATATGTTGGAACCTGAGAATATTTGAACATAGCAACCATGGGGCCTAATCTGCAAACAATAAGAACAATATAAAGACCTGAATCAGTCAATTATCAAGAATGTTAATGCAAAAACAAGTACACCTAAGGAATTCCATTTAAAGTTATAAAGTATCAATCGAGTTTAGCTGCATAAAAGTTCAATTTTTCACAGCAAATTTATTTTCTTCCAGCTACTTTTAACAAAGATCAATCGTACCCAAAGAAGTAGAGGAAGTCCCTGTACAATGAATGACCACAGCTGGACAATTTACTGCTTGAAGAATAGTGAGAGAAACTGAGCTCAAGGAACTTCCCAAATGACAAACCTCGAGCAGCGGGTGAAATCACCACCCTTTTGGTATAATTAGAAGTTCCTTTAGTCGATTTACAATTACCACAACGACTCCACATCCAAAGTTTCCCTTCCTTTTCCCCCGGTAAGAATTTACCTCCTGATATCTGTTGGACTTGGACTGTTAGTTGCTTGTTATTATGCGCATAGTAGTAGAAATGAGCTCCAGGTGGTTCCCCACATGAACTGCACTGGTTTTTCTACAAATGGAAAGTATGCCAAGTCAAATTGATTTACACAGAGGGCTTAAAAACAATATTGGCAATTATAAATGGAGGTACAAAAAACCTGATTTAATAAAGATTCCCGTAGAAACTTTCCAAGTGGAACATCAAAATTTTTGTAGAACATGATGTGGGAAAAATGGCTTTGTTCGCATATCGATCCTCGCAAGAAATTTCGGCTTGACATCAAAACTAAAATACTCCGAGAATTAGATTCGCTGTTAGTGTTATCCTCTCTCTTTCTATGCTCCTCAACATACCCACAAGACTTTTCCACCTCAGTTGGTCTTTCAGGGAATGCAGGTGAAGGCTGGAGTTGTGCCTCTCCAACCGGCTTCTCTTCATCACAAGCACCTTTCCTTTCATTATCCCTATGATCTGCCTCTGTCACAATTGGAATGGAAATGGGTCCTGAGATCGAATCATTAGGTCTTTCTTCATAAAATCCCAAATAAGACGATAGAGATGAATAAGAGGAGGCAAGAGGAATGTCTCGGATAGCCTTTTTAAGTGATTGTGACAGGGAAGAAAAACCAGAAAAAATTAGTGGATTATATATTTCGTGAGAAATTGCCAAATCGCCTTCCATATCCAAGTTTGATTCTTCAGAATCTCGTTGGAACCCAGTGGCAGTGGGAATATTGACAGACGATTGAATACTTTTGTCAGCCGCCTCCTCAAGTCGAGATGCAGTTGAACTACAAGGCACCAAGTCAGGGAACGGCTGATCGAGTGGCATAAATTCTGGCACACCCACAAATGGTATGGTAGTAAACATAGCACTCTGGTCAACAAGGAATGAAGTTTCAAGTATCAAATGGTAGGCAATGGCAACTGCACAACGGACTATGCACTTAATCCTCTTCAATTCATCACTATGCGATCCTTTCAGCAAAATCTGTGACATGTCAAGAGTTATCTCAGCATTTTCATGCCCAAAAGATGAACATTTTTGCTCTTTTTTCTTGATAAAATTACATATCATACTCCACGTCAATAGTAAAATCAGTTATCAACTTTATACAAATATCGAAACAAACTGAACTTCATAAATGCACATGTTTTAAACTATCATTAATCCAAAAGGCCTAAGCTTTTAAGTTGAAATTCACTTTATCATTTATATAATTTCCTAATATTCCTTTTTTATAGGGTAAAGTGATAAGACAATGATACCATACTCTTACACCATGTTCAAAATCTAAAACTGCTAACAATAATTAAAACTCATTCAATCATTTATATAATTTCTAAACGAGATTTATATCATCATACACGTTACCTCCAAAATAAACTATAAAACAATTATAGGTATATAACAACAAATGTCCTAATTATAGTATAAATAAGAATGATTGACTAACCGTACAACCCCGATGCGTAGGACAGCCCTCAATGAACATTAATGTTTTACATGAACGCTTTCCACCGTCGGAAAATCTGACGTGTTCTTCTACAAATTTTTCAAAATAAAAAGTGTCACAATGCTTTAGCCTGTGACTCGTCATCGTATCAGATGATAAGATTGGTGAACCAGTACAACGAGCAATTCTTTCCAAGCGGTGGAGCTTCGTCTCAAGAACAAGCGTCATTCCTTTATGGAGAATAGATTCTTGGATGTCACGAGAAACCGTTTTTTCAACTAAAATCACATTCGGTTGGCAAATTTCAATCATCTCAATTATAGACTTCTCATGATCCATTTCCTATTTTAAGAAAGAAGAGAAAACAAGATATAAGCAACAACTCATGTTAAGACAATCGCGAAATGAAGATTAGTATACCTGCTCCATTGCATTAAGTGATAGCAAACCGTTTGCAGACAGCCCAAGCGCTCCTTTGATCAATAGCAACTTTGGGTTTTTAAATTTAGTTGGCATGTGCTTGTGAGATGCATGCTTTTTGAAGACCAAGCCCTTGATAAATTGACTGCAAAAACCACCCAAAGAGTGTTCTTAACTGGAGATTAGCAATTGATAAAGAAATACCAATGAACTGGTAAATTTTGCTAAGAAAAATTCAATATTTCGATGCTATCAGGACTCTGATTTCCATCATTTCAGCAAATTAATTTGTGAAAAAAAACTGCTGATAAAAAAACACAAATAAAAGAACAAAAGAGAAATTACTTAACCTAGGCAAGAAAACTAGCCTATAATCATGAAAAGTATTATTGAGCACACTTTAAAAATACCTTTGGCTGCGAGATCCCATGGCAACACATTTAACTTTTACGTAGCCATCAGGATCCATTGCTTTGCCATCAGAGATGTTAGGTTTCAAAAACGAAGCAGCTTCCCAAGACAAGGAACCAACAATGTCCGCCCAATTTTCATCATCTTCATCCGTCGAAGCAACTCCAAAAGATTGAAAAAGTTGGCATACGATACCCCTGAACCGTCCATTATAAACCTCCTCCATTGCTCTTAGTTTCTCCTCTCTAAGTTTAAAGCTAGCACTTCCTTCTATAGAACTCAAAGACATTGACTTGCCAGATTCTGTTGTCTCACCACACTCTTCAATGTTGCCATCATCATTGTAAGCCACACTTGTTTCATCGTTGTCATCATCGTCATCATAAGCAATGCTTCCTTCTATGTCATCATCCGGGTCTCCTGGTCCCGGAAGTTCCCAGATTGCACTGTCTGTCACACCAAAGATGGGGAGAAATCTCTCAGTTTCATCACTTGCTGAATTTCTAGAAATTTTATGACCCGTCTCGTCCGAATAATTGGGTTTCATAATCTCAGTATTGCTCCGTTTGTACATATTATTCCTATTATCCCTTTCATTAGAATTCTCTGTCATCATATTGGAATTGTCACTTCCAATTCGTATATATCCACCAGTTGGCTTTTGCAATAGCATATCTAGTCGAAGCGAAAGATCCTCAAGATTACTCCTGACAGAATGAAAACTATAAAATACAACAAAGTTCCTTCATGAATATTGATTTTTTTATATAAATCTAAAGCAATGTAAGAACACCAAAAAAAAAAATCATAATTTAGAGTAGATTGATGTACCTGTCACTCGAGTTCATCTCACCAGAATAATCACCTAATAGAAAGAGAGAGGATAAGTACTACCCAGTAAATGATATATGACGACATTTTGATTCAAACTTGAAAAATGTGTTTATGAATAGTAAAAAGAGAACTTACTGCAATCACTGCTGGGCAATGAAGACATTGGACTTAGCACCGAGGTTGAACAAGAATTGAAACTATCTTGCTTTGAAAGCTCTATCTCCGGTGTCTCCTCACAAAACTTGCAAGTCAATGTGGAACCACTAGCATCTACTTTCGAAGAATTTCTACTCTCCCATTGCCCATCATCATATTTGGTCATCTCTGCACCACAACGCCGACACATACTAAATGTTTGAAGCCAAAAAGAATGAATTTATAGCCTATCCTGCATAGGATTCGTCCACGAAAACATAATCAGAAATTAAGTACAAAATCGGCCAATTAATAAATCAATGCAGTAAGAAACTGGCTCTCTAAAAATTTGGTACGAAACCGTATAGCACGATCAATAATAGCAGTCACTTCGTTTGAAATTTTTTCTTATTTTGGAGAAAGATAAGATAAGATACTTATTGCCAACCACAAGGTGCAAGAAGATATCTCTTCATCTCTTGTAAAGAGAAAGATACAAAAATAAATTGCTTAGCCAACAAACAAATTGCTAACCGCTGAAACTTTAATTGGCCAGAGATATCAAACTCAACGTCTTGGTTTAATCAAAAGATCAACATAGCAAAAAATAAACACTACTAGTACCTAAAACCAGAGACTAAACTGAATATGATCGATCAAGCAATCTTCATTTTTCTGAACAAAATAATCCATTGTGCCAATTCAATAAAGCGGGCAAGACGAGATGATATGAATTAACTTCAAATGAAGTGCTGGTAAAAAGTAAAGGTTAACGAAATACAAAAAACAGATCGGCAAAACGCCATCTGTAGCGAGAGAAACATTACATCAAAGAAACCCAAAACAAGAAACCTGGTTGAGATGACCATAACTCAACCACCATCCAACATTATTTCCGCATCAGAAATTACCATATTCGTCAATAATGTCGAAGAACCCAAAAAAATTACAAACAGAAAATGGAAAACTTGTAAGACTTACGAGTAAAGTAATGAAGAAGAACAAAGATTTTCCAGTGACCACAGCGGCAATCCAAAGAACAAAATAGAACCAGTCTCCAGAACAAGAATTTAAAAACTTTCGTTCCCAACGAAAGAACCCAGAAGCAGAAAGCTGAATTTCTAGTGTGGGTTGTCTTCAGTGCAAACGGGAATACAAGGAAAAGAAAAGAAATTTCGGACTGAGAGCAGCAAAGGGTAAGAATTTCTTGTGAAGAATGAAACACAGAAAGAAAGAAATTATCAGAAAAAAGCAAACTGGAGAGGGACCCAGTTCATATTTTTGAATCTTTTCAAGCGATAAATTTTTTTTTTTTAATACAAAACAGGATCAAGCGATGTCTTTCAATGACCGCGCGCTATATCCGAGGAGACACGCTTGTCCAAATACGAGGAGCTTTCTACGTTCACCGTATATTATACGCTTACAAATCTTTAGTATTTCTCCATCCTAATCCTAATCCTTCGTATCATACCTTATTATTTAAATTCCTTGAACATTAATATTAATTAATTAGGTGACAAACCAAAGCTTAATGAAATATCAAATTAACCAGACCACACAGAAATAATCTCTGTAAAGATCAAGTTTGGAGTTTAGTGTATTAAAGAAATCTTAAACTAAAGATTAACTCTGCAATTGGGTAACTGTAATTATATTTTTCTGCAAGGTTGATGAAATGTCGAATGTTTTAAACAAGTTTAAAGTAAGTTAAAGATGATTAAAGTATTGTCAACATCAAAAACCAAGTGGGTATTTTCTGCAATATCCAAAAGTATTATGTCTGAATATCTTATTATATTAATTACAAAATATCAAACATCGATTGAAATCCCCAACGAAGAAGGCGTAGGGTTATTAATATCTATTTAATACATGTCTATCTATTTGCATGATATCATATATATATATATATACACATATATATGTGCACAGTAATATGCATGTTATTGTTTTTGTGAGAAAATAGTAGCGAAATAATAAAAAAAAAAAACAATTAAAATGGTTTGATTTGTCACTAGAGAAATTAATAAAATAAATAAATAAAATATATTATCTCTATCTTAAAAATAGCCAGAATCACCTACAACCGACTCTACTCGATCAACATAGAGCGGCGACCAGTCAACCCTCTTGAACGGGGCCATGTATCAAACCTGGTCCCTACTCGCTACCCAACTGTCTACGACTATGAATCATCTGCTGCCATGTATAGTAGAGGTGATAGCAAAACCCAGATTAAAGGAATGCCAATCAGCTGTCCCTTGATTAAAATCAAGGGCGTACAAGAAGCCACGTGTTAACAAGCGTAGCTAATCCTTGGCGTATGGGAGGGAAGGAGTTCCGTTGTGCAGTGGCGAGCCCTGATTGGGTGGGAAAGATGACGTGGCGTAGACCCGAAGCGGCGTTCAATTATTGTGATCTCAATAAATATATCAATTGGACAGCTAAATTGGAAATACAACATTTAATAGGTAAAAGAACTATGATATAAATGTGTCACGTATTATGAAATTATAATATTTAATTAATAATAGAGAATTATTCGGGACAGAAAATAATTTAGCTGTGGTCTGAGTTGTCGCTGCCTAAAAGATGAAAGAAGAAAGAAGAAACCCCTGGAACTATGAACAAACGCTCATTTTATTAATTATTAATTCTTGGCTACCTATGCAAACATTATACGTTCTTTGTGTCCCACCTTAGCATTTTCGTCACGATAATGAAAATATAAAATTGACGTGAAACTTTTTAAAAATTTTACAAAAATTAATAATATGTAAGTATGAGACGTAATTGAGCAATTATTACAAGTTCTGCATTTAATATAATTGTATATTAATATTATAAATGATTGATCAATCAAACATCTAATATGGCTACCAATATGTGTAGAAATCAGAAACTCGTATCAATTTTACGATAGTAGAATAACGAGTATGATTTATATAACTAAAAACATTATATAAATACAACGTTATGGTTTGTTAGACAATTAATCGTTAAATTCTTTAGGATTTAGGTTAGCTATGAGAATACAGAGAATAGAGATTTGATCACAATCACCGATTTTAGATTCGTCGACGTAATTGGCAAGGAATGTTCTAAGGTGATTTCTATGGACATGGACTTGATGATAACACATAGTTACTATAAATAATAAGAAAAATGAAACTAATATTTTAATTGCTGTTTGCTAGACTAAAAATAGATATGATGGAATAATATTAAATAAATTGATGTAGTTAGGTGGCAAAAATGGACGTCCCCCACCAGCCACCAGACGCTTGTAAAATTAGGCATGCATAACCTTTGCATTATGGAAAAAGTACATCCACGTCCAACGTTATTCTATAAAATGGAATATATTGGTTTGTCCCACCATTTCATATCAAAGCGTGACATTTCCTTAATTCAAACATTTATACAATTATACACTGGGTGGGTTCCAATTAAGTTTAAATTATCAATTACCATATTTTATTTTTATTGAAATATTATATTAATATTAATATTTATATTATTTTAATTTCTTTGTAATCCTTGTTTGCATTGCATGCGCCAAATTAGGCCCCCAAAGCCCACCCCCTTATGTGGTCAGCCCAAATTAACTAATTGCAAAATTTGGTTCGAGAGGTTGAAGACAAGTCTAAGTGTAAAAGCTCAGTATATATCAATATAAATTCACAATTTTATATTATTTAAAAGAGTAAAAAATAAATGATAGATAAATAAAATTATTGTTTAACGTGTTTTGGAATAACATCAAGAATAAAATTACGTGGGACTCGACTTAAAACAAACAATATTGTAATAGGAGATGATCGATAACTCGGTTTTACGTCATTCGGTTTAAAAAAATTAAAATAAATAATTAAATATCAAAAAAATTGTCCAATGTCCAAGTTGTGTTTGGGTTTGCATATATATTTTTTAACTTTAGATTATAATTTTTTACAATTCTATTTATTAGAGCGATGGTAACTAGATATGTTGTGGGGAATCTGTTGCCAAATATTGTACGCAATTACTTAAATTGCCTTCTTATTCAAAAGGATATTATCCATTGATGTTGTTGTCCAATGCGAGTCGTCCACGTGTCGACCAAGTTATCTCTCTTCCTCGATCTGAATTCTGAGGCTCTGGTCTGGTCTACCATCTCCCTGGCTCTTGAGATAATACTTCACCCTTCATTCCACGCCTCCCTTTAATCTAAACCGTCCATTTCAACGTCTCTCTTCCCTTACCCTCGTCCACCCTTCAGTCTTCCTCTCGCCACATCCAACCAAACCTGAGTTCCGACTCCCCTCACTCTCTCTCTCTCGCGACGATGGCCGCTCTGCAACAAACTCCGATTTCCCTCCAAACAAAGCTCCCTCCGTCTGGTCCACTTCTCAAGAGAACTTCTACTTCCAGTGGCCTTTCCTTCTCCACGACCCTTCCATCTATCAAGCTTTCGGCCGTTACCAACCGCTCTACTTGGGGTGCCATCGGAGCGAAAATGGCCGGCACTGTCGCGGGCAGCTATGCTGCTGCGCTCGCTGATGTTGCGAAATCCAACAACACGCTGGACTCGACCGGCAGAGATGTCGAAAAGATCGAGAAAATCTTCTCCGAGCCTCAGATTTTCGATTTCTTCGTTAACCCTATCATCGACATCGAGAAGAAGCGGAAGGTGCTCAACGATATCGGAGCCTCCTCATCGCTCCTCCCGCACACCATAAACTTCCTCAACATTCTCATTGATTCGAAGAGAATCGATGTCATCAAGGACATCATTAAGGAATTCGAAGCGGTTTACAACGCAGTGACAGACACAGAGCTCGCCGTCGTCACATCGGTGGTGAAATTGGAGTCACAGCACTTGGCGCAGATCGCGAAGCAAGTGCAGAAGCTAACTGGAGCGAAGAATGTGAGAATCAAAACAGCGATTGACCCGAGTCTGGTTGCTGGATTCACCATCAAGTACGGAAATTCAGGGTCGAAACTGATTGATATGAGCGTGAAGAAGCAGCTCGACGACATTGCAGCTCAGATCGATCTCGGAGATGTCCAACTCAGTGTATGATATCTCTTCCTCGCAAATGATTTATAGTTCTCCAATTCATCAACTTTTTTATGCAAAAATATTGAAATCGAAAGAGCTACTCTAATTCATAGCATTGTATGTAATTTCGTTGATTGCTGCGATGATAAATCCAGTGTTAATTTCGTTCAGACATTTTCGCAAACACCTGTTGATCAGATAAATGAATAATTGCAATTATCAGTTTTATTGGAAATTATAGTACTTAGTCCCGGCCCAAGAATAAGCCCATGGGAACTCCTTCCACCATTTGATTCTTTTGTCTGTTCTTCCTTCTAAACCAGCCAATTTTCAACTTCTTACCCAATCTCTCCCAAAAAAACAAACACCCTTATTCGATGGATCCAAACCGAACCGATAGGCTCAGTGGTGGCACCCGTCAATTATTCCATCACTCTATAAGCTTGCACCCCCTCCCTCGATAGCCGTTCCATATCGGTTGAAAGGACACGGTTGAGAATGGCGCGAGACACCCTCGATAAGTTTGACAAAATGTCCTCGATCCCATGTAATATTCTCGGCCTTGACCATCGAGGCCAAAAGTAGTGGGGGGGTTGATTCCTCATTCCTTGTCTCTCGTGGCGACGTTGCTGCAACACATTTATTTGATTTGCCGATATACATCCTGACATGATACTCGGCGACCTGATTGATATTTGTGGTGTGTGAACGATATCATACAAAGAAATCATCATGCTTGACTCTTTATAATCAAGATGTGCAACTAATGTTTAATTAGCGTAATTAATGTAGGGTTATAATAACTAAAATGTAATATCTAAAAAATGTGTAGAGAGAGAGAGAGTGGAGTGGATGAAGCTCTCAACGTCACACGGTGTGACTCCATTAACGCCAAGAACAGGAAGAGCTAACAAATATCTCCCACAGGGAGGCCATAATTTCTTCCTTCCTACGCAAAATTCTCTGATCACCCTTTTCTTCTGCGACTGCGACCAACCTGTTCACTGTAGCAGTTAAGACCCTCCCCCCCCCCCTCTCTCTCCCTGTGCGGATTGTCTAATTTCGTCTCTATCCACCCTTGTCCTCGGCGGTTCTCTTAGTTTTGTTTGCTCCATTATTGGTTTTTTTTTTTTTTTTTATTGGGACGGATTTCTGATTCGGAATCAAATCGGACCTGAAGATCCATGGCGATGCTCGATTCCCTCTTCAGCAAGGGCTTTAAAGCTTCCAAATGGTATTTCCTCTCCTAGCGGAGTTTACTTTTTCCCCAATTCGCATGCTATGGCGCTCTGCGTTTGCGTTTGTTGATTGTTTCCTGCCGATGATCTTTCTTTATATTTCATGATTTTTGTTGAACATTAATTGTCATAAAGTGGTAGAACTGGATCTCATATTGGCCGAGATACTTAGGAGGCGTAACTGTAATTATTGCAATTGATCATTAATTTTGAAAAAATAAGCCGATTATTCTGTCTGCCTCATCTTCTTCCATTCACTGTTCATGAGTTCCCTCTTCTCTGCATCTCTCTGATTTTGCATGCTAACCATTATTATGTTTCGTCACAGTAAAACGATGCTGAAATTGACAATTCCTCGCATTAAGCTTCTCAGAAACCGAAGAGAAATTCAGATAAAGCAGATGCGCCGGGACATTGCCAAGCTTCTTGAGACTGGTCAAGAAGCTACTGCTCGCATTCGGGTATGCTATAACTTTGAAGCTCACTGAAGTCGAGACATTTCTTATGATTAGCCATCACTTTGACCTGATAAATTTATATCGTTACTTATAATGAAAGTGTGCGAACGGATAATTACAGTTTGCAATTTTCCATTTCTCATCTTATTGAGCTTTCCGCACTCCTTTAGGTAGAACATATCATTAGAGAAGAGAATATGATGGCTGCTCAGGAGATTCTTGAGCTGTTTTGTGAGCTCATTGCTGTCCGCCTTCCTATTGTTGAAATACAAAGGTTTTTTCTTCAGACTGAACTGCCTTTTTTTCTGTGTACTTGTTTTTTGAAATTTCATTTGGTTCTCTTTGAGCAATGAAATGCTGCTATAAATTAACTTTTTCAGCTTTGATCTGAGAAAGAATAGGGTTTTCCTGAAATGGATAATCGATAGATTTTCTAAGTAATGCCAGATCAGATCATAGTTAAGTGGAGTTGTATATATGCCTAGATTCCTGGTATATGTGGATGGTTTCTTTTTTTTCCCCCGTACTTTTTATCTCCAAGTTTTGTGCAGCCATAGCCTTACCAGGGTTTTGGTTTTCTGGCTTAAGCATGATAAGGTACTGAATAAATGATGTTCTCGAGATTTCTGTATAGAGGTTTTTCTTAAGTTTGCTCTCTTTCCTTGGCGCAAAGTAAAAAATGACCAATGTTCCTAAATGTTCTAACTTTGCTGTATGAATTTATTGAGTTTTGTTCTGGTTGCTAGTGTAATTATTGGAATACCCTTGATGTGACCTTTTCAAAAACGTTTTCATGTCATTATAAACAATGATTTTTTCATTCCATCCCTACTTTTTTGTTTGAATGACGTGGTATTTAGGATTTAGAGTTTCCCTTAGGTGCATCCCCAAGTTATTAGATTGCAACTGAAGTTTGGCAGTCATTTAAGGCTTCTTATATCTTTCTTGGAGTTCAGTTGATTGCATCTTATCTGAATAAAGAAGCTCGCATTTCATTGAACCTTATAAGATTTATGACAACACTCCTAATACTTATCAGAGAATGTCCCCTGGACCTGAAAGAAGCTATATCAAGTGTGTGTTTTGCGGCACCAAGATGTGCCGATCTACCAGAGTTGCTGCAGGTTCAACTGCTTTTTACATCAAAATATGGGAAAGAATTTGTTGCTGCTGCAACGGGGCTGATGCCAGATTGTGGTGTTAATCGCCAGGTGCATGTTATTATAGCTTTCTGTATGTTCAAGGAAAAATGATGTGTACCTTTCTACTGTTCTCTCAAATTTCTTTTTTGAATATTCAGTTGATTGAACTACTATCTATTCGAGCTCCTTCACCTGAAAAAAAATTGACTCTTTTGAAAGAAATTGCTGAAGAGCATAAAGTAGACTGGGATCCAGCTGTCTCTGAAACAGAACTTTTCAAATCTCATGAAGATTTACTAGTAGGTGCCTTTAACTAGTTCCTTGACAATACATATAGTTTGTCCTTTGTCTCTTATGTTCCCTATTTGTTGTCTGATACAGTTTGTCAGTGGATCAAAATTGCCCCTTCCAAAAGAAAAACACGATGAAACATTGGACACTTGCCCTGATGAAGCTCTTCTAGATAAGTCTGAGTCTGATATGGATATGGACATACTAGACCTGCCTAATGTTCCAATGGAATCAGTATTTGGAGCTTGTGCGCCAGATATTGCCACCGCACCAGTTGTGCCACCAATTCCTGCTACTACAGAGCTTGAAAAGAAGGTAGACACTCCTGAAAATGTAACACAAGAATCAAACTTCAAAGTTGAAGAGACAAGCCTGGAAAGATTTGACTCAAAATATGAGGAGCTTAAAAATATTTCTGCTGGTACCGTGGAAGATAAACAATTTCTGCCATTTATTGCACCTCCTTCACCAATATTACCTTCCTCGTTGTATGCAAAACCAATTGAACCACCAAGTGAACCACCAAGATCTATTTTAAGGACTACCAGCGAGGTCAATGTTGATTTACAGGATGTGTTGGCTGCTGCCCAGAATGCTGCTGAGTCAGCTGAACGAGCAGCAGCTGCAGCTCGTGCAGCCGCCAGTCTTGCACAGATCAGAATTAGTGAGATCACGAAGAAAAAAAATGAGCAAGTTCTGGATAGCGGCTCTGAGAACCCATTTCACAAAGATATGCCTAACCCGGGGGATTCTAAAGAATTTTCAGATATAGGTGAGCACAGTTCGCTTGGTAATGTTACAGTAGAATCTCCCCGAGATGAAAAAATTACCCTGGAATCAGAGGGTTTAAATGTCAGTTCATCTGAATCAATTGAAGTCAACGTGGGTCATGATTCGGTACATCACACAACTCAAAGATTGCCTTCAATGGAGGATGACACATATTTCTCATATCCAAACTTGTTTACGCTGCAAAATTCAAATGAGGAATCTGGTTCTCATACTGTCACTGGAAATTCCACTTAAAAATACACATCATCGCCATGTTGGCACATTCCGACAATTGCCTTCATGGATCTAGATTCAGGTTATGCCTTATTCCATGTATGATGCTGTTACTTTTGCCTGTGCTGAGTGTATTTGTAAAGTATCGTAGATTGTTGTTTCATCTGAGCTGCAGCCCCTGTGATTGGCTGCTTCTATTTGATGTGAGATAATCCTCAGTTCAATTGTCTTTTAGTCGTTAATTATGACATTGTTCATGTTTTATTGTGCTGGTGAGCTCCATTCCAGATATGACATTATAATATTATATACTCAAGGAGCATAGAACTCCCAAATATTTAAGTCTTCATTTTATATTGTTTATCATTATCCCCTCTGATAGTTTTGTTCTTTGTTCACTAATTTTAGCAACAATACGGGCATATCAGTCAGACTCATTCCATTTAATCTTTAGCTTTTGAAAGTGAATGTTCATCATAGATTAGCATGCATTCGTACCTTGATCACTTTTTTGACCAATAAAAACTTCTGGGACAAAGCAGGGGTATGCAAAATGGAGACCAGAATCGCAGTTTTGGTCATGGTTCGGTCCAGTTTTTCTCACAAAAGGACCTGGTTCCGATTTCAAATTCTCAAGACCTGTTGTCCATTGTTTTGGGGGTCAAAAATTGTGAAACCGAATCCAACTGTGAATGAAAAAATTCGACTCTAAATTGCTGGCTCTAAATATTACCCAAACTCTAAAAACCCAGTTCTGGGGTGGGACCCGACTGTTCCCACCCCTTGGACAAAGACCCTATTTTCTTTTGTGTATTTTTAACTTTGCGCTTTAATAATATAATCTTATAAATGGTTCATTTAAATCAATTGATGCATTAGAAAGATAAAATTGGAATAACAGTACTTGGGAGTCTTTCTTTGTGGACAACTGTCAGTTTCAGAAATGTCATCAAGAGTTCAAATGAGTGAACTATCCATCTTCACACAAGCAAAATGTACACAAAACTAATCCTACAGATTGCAGCTGAACCAACCAACTTATATGCACAAAATGTAATGAATATAATGCAGCAGGAAGTTACATGGTACATAAATCAGAGTATATTTGCTAAGAAAAGAACAAAAAAGAGTTAAAAATGGAGCAGTAAAGTATTCCTTTCTTTTACTGATCTGGGAAGGGTCATCTTGGACCCGAGAGCTCAACTGCGTGGAGATTTTCTGTTGAGTCAACGATCCAATCGGAAGTAGGATGAGGAGCAAGTTCAAGATCTTGGCGGAGAATTTCGATCTTTTGCCACTCGTCCCATTTCTCGGCTAACCCATCGCCCTCCAGCATTCTCACCACTTCAGCCATTTTGGGTCGGTCCATTGGAGAGCCTTGTGTGCAGAGCAATGCAACCTGGATTAACTGCTCCACCTCCGATTCTATGTAGTTGTTTTGGAGATCAGGATCCACCAGCATTTCTAGCTTTTTTTCTTTCAAAAGTCCTTTCACCTGCCATGACCCTTCATTTGATTAAGACAGGAACATTTTGGGAGCTTAAGAAGAGAAATCAACGAGAACAGAGAATAGATGTAATTAATAACAATTCGACCAAAGATATAGTGCATACCCAATCAAGCAACATGACATCATCATCATTTGCTAGCCGTGCAAGATCAAAAGCCCTCTGACCAGTAATCAGCTCCAGAAGCATGATTCCATATCCAAAAACATCAGTCTTCTCAGACGATTTGCCGGTTGAAAGGTATTCAGGAGCAATATGACCAATTGTGCCACGAACAGCAGTTGTGACGTGAGTATCCTTGTAGTCCATAAGTTTAGCCAGTCCAAAGTCTCCGACGACAGCCTCGAATTCCTCATCAAGTAATATATTGGCAGCTTTCACATCCCGATGAATGATCTTTGGGTCACAGTGATCGTGCAAATAAGAAAGTCCTCTTGCCGATCCCAATGCAATACGCTTCCTTGTTTGCCAATCTAAAGGAGGTTGAGATGGCGGACGTTCTACACGATCGAAGAACAATACCCTTAAATATTTCAAAGAAAAGATGGGCAGTTGAAATCAAGAAATCTAAAGCCAATGCCTCTTTCTGAAGCCAAAAAAAAAAACATTCAAGTGAGATGTAATGAAAATATAACATAAATGCAAAACATTTTGAAGAATCTCTACCTCTTAAACATGAAGCAACACTTCCATTAGCCATGTAGGGATAGACAAGTAATCGCTCAGTTGGTGTCATACAAAATCCACGCAATCGAAGGAGATTTCGATGAACAGCCATGCTAATCATTTCTACTTCAGTTTGAAATTGTAGCTCTCCACCAGGTGTGCGTTCTTCTTTTAATCTTTTCACGGCTACAAGGGAACCATCAGCTAAGCGGCCTTTGTAAACTTTACCAAATCCACCCCTACCCAGAATGTTTTTATTACTAAAAGTATCAGTTGCAACTTGTAATTCTCGCAAAGAGAACCTTTTAAGCTGTCCAAGATGAACTTCAGGGTCCTCCTCGGCTACAAGGAGGTGTAAAAGGTCAACTTATTAATCTTAAAAGTTAAAAGGTTAAAAGATAACCAAAAAATTACCTTAAAGTACAAACCTGGCACATCAAAGAAATATTCTTGCGGTTTTCTTCGACGCCACCATGCGAATGCAATTGCAGGAGCAGCAAAAAGTAAGGCTGCACCTGCAGCAACTCCACCGGTTATTGCCCCAGTTGCACTATTTCCCCCTGAAATATAGTTGTAACAGCTTCATACTTCAGAACATCACCCAACTTAATTACAATATGTACAACAAAATATTCATCAGACACGAGAATTTACTAAGGCAATAACAAGGTCACTAGAAATTGGCATGACAAAGGGTTGCTTGTTCCTCTGGTAGCCTTTAATAAATTGTCGCAAGTGAGAATTCAAGAAAGAGAAAGTGACCAAAAAAAAATTGAATGCCTAAAGGGAAAGGACACCAGATTCGCTCCCCAGCATAAAGGATGGGAATCAAGCTTTAGTTAAACGATACCCTTGCCGAGAAAATAAAAGAAAAATGTGGGAAAAAACATATTAGAAAAATGAAAATGAAAGTTCCATGTTTCTTCTCCAATTTGTTGATAAACAGCTAGTCAAATAAACTTCTCAAATTGCTATTTATGATGCCAAAAGCTCAAGAGGTGTCTGGACTATAACTAATTACATTAAAGAATAGAAACCAGTTCACCTGGTGTAGCAATTGGTGGTGGTGGAACAAATGGGGGAGGAGGAGAGAATGGAGGAGATCCTGGGCAAGGATGTCCAGTAACAGGACCGCATAGATCCAAATTGTTAGCAAAACTGCAAATAGGAAGTAGAGTATCCAGCGTAGATGTCAATACCACAGTTAGTCAAGATGCTAGAGTTCAAATAATCAATGACTAACCTGATGGGAGTGAACAGGGAGAAAGAACCATTGTCTGGAACAACTCCTGATAAATGGTTGTTTGATAGATCTCTGCATGTTCCAAATAAAATTGAAGAACATTCACCTAACATTAAATTTAAGAGAGAGAGAGAGACTTACAACACTTGAAGGGAAGAAATATTAGTCAACGACATTGGAATGGGACCAGACAAGCTGTTGTTGTTGAGCCGGCTATGCTTGCCAAAATTCCATAGAAAAAACTAAACAGTTAAAAAAGAAAAGGCATAGACAAAATTAAATATCAAGGGCAATTTTGCATAAAGAGAATCTATTGGCATATGGAGGATTCAAACACGTTAGTACAAAATTCATTAACATACAAATTGCAAACGGCATAGGCTCATACCTTTAGGTGAGGAATACCACCAATCAATCGATACCAGTTTGTACTCATTGTACAGATTTTTTCCCTCAAAAAAATATAATATGTTTAAATGTGAGCTTCATTCCTTACTTATTGTTCAATTCTTTCTGAATTCCATCATACTTGTGTCTTCAAACACGTTACGGTACTAGGTACTTGTTCTAAATAGATTAATATGTAAGTTGAAATAAAGCCAAATTGATAATTAATCCACAAATTCCGGAAATACACACAAGTATCACATAACTCAAGCGGAGGAAAATGCGAACTCACAGGAATCGCAATTTTGACAGCTTCCCCAATGTTTCAGGAATAGAACCCGTAAAGCTATTCAAGTAAAGATCCAAGCTCACCAAACTAGTCAGATTCCCAAGGTCAGTAGGAATTATTCCACTAATGTTATTACTGTAAAGTTCCCTGTAATTAAAGAAGAAATATTCTTATTTCTTTAGGCCATGTTCCTCCGTAGTTCAGATAAATTCTATGTTCAAAGTCAACAAATAAATGAAAGAAACCAAAATTACAAATAAGGTAGAATGAAGAAAGCTGACAAATTTTGAATATAGAAATGGCTTACAGATACTGCAAGTTCTTTAATAGGCCCAGTTGTGGAACAAGCTGACCAGATAAAGCTGCATTTCCAAGATCACTGAGAAAACATAAAGCCAAAAAATCCCCATAAATTAAGTGATACTAAAGGCTAGGCACTTCTCAGAAGAGAAGTTCAGAATTACTTACACTCTTATAACACTATTATCATTGTTGCATGTAACATGAAACCAAGTGCACGGATTGACAAGGGTAGGATCCCAACTCTGAAGTACATTGTTGGGATCCTGCAAGCTGCTTCTAAGGCTGTGAAGAGCATCTCCTGATCGAGAACGATGCATAAAATGATTAGCAATGGCATTTCTCTCGCAGATACAATAAGTCATTGATAGTAAAGTAAGACCAACAAAATTGGAAAAAAAAACCCTAGTCGCAAAGCAACAATAAACTGGTAAAACAAGAAAGTATTTAAAAATCAAAGTAATAAAATTTGCAAGTCCTTCATGTATGTCAAGCCATGCACAAGTAGGCACTGCGTCACCACGCCATGCACATATATGTACTGTCATGCATCTCCAACATTCACAGATCACGCCTTATTGGCATTGCCTTTATCCTCATAAGTAAATGCGAGCAAAAGACAGAATGCCAGATGGCAAAACAATCCTGTTTAAATTCTTTCTTTACATAATGTACATTCTAAGAAATGGAATAGAATTCTGGGGATTCAATCATTCTCTACTTAATTCCAGTTCATAAAATCGAACTACATGCAACTTCAATGAAAAAAATTCCCAACATTAAACCAACCTATGTATGGAAGTCAAACACTTCTTAACTAAATTTTCTGACCTCACCCTACAATAAAGTTTGAATTTGTTATCATGCTAAGCCTGGTTAGAATAAGATAGTCCATAAACCAACTCAAAAGATGATTCATATGTTCAATTCACTTCGATCTTAAAAGCAACAAATCAGCACAAAGATAAAAACAGGTGTGAATATCCGTTTCCACCAACAAATGAAAAAGAAAAGATGAAAAAAGTTAAGGAAACCTCGTTTCTGACATTTATTTTTATTACCAGTAAAGCTCAAACAATAGAAAAAAAGAGCTGGAGTGTTAAAAAAAAGACCTTCCATGTTAGCAGAAATCAGCCATAAGGGACGAAGCAGCAAGATCAAGCATATACAAGCCAGATTCCAAACCTGGCCTTGCTCCATGTCAATCAAGCGATGAACAACCGCAGATCTAAAGGGTAAAACATGCCAAAATGACGACCACAATCAGAGAAACCCCGCCACAGTCGAGCCCAGACAAAAGCTCTCAAAAACCAACCAAAACCTCCGCCATTACCACTGCCCAGAGAAAAATACACCCAAAAGAACCGAAACCAGAAGCCGATCCCGTCCTCAGCAAACCTCAGAAAGAAAGAGAAACTCGAACAACTTTTCAAAAATCTTCACTCTGAAGCTAGCCACCCTTTTTCCCAATATGCTTTCCCTTCCTGTTCCAGCTCTCAAACCTCACTCTCTCTCTCTCTCTCTTCCTCTCTCCCAAGCACTTTTTGTGGAATTGTTACTCCCACTTCTGACTTTCTCTTAATTGGTAATCTCTAATTCAGAACAGAAGATACCTGCCCGAAGGGAGAGAGAGCTGCCCGAGGTGACCGTCAAACATCGTGGAAAGTGACGTGACGAGAGTGCAACCCGTTTTGGTCAAAATAACATTTTTAATAAATGGGCCTTCTTTCTTTCTCGGCCCACCTCCCTCTTTATTAATATTAAATTTTAATTTTCACTTTATATTTTAAATTATTTTTATATTAATAATACTATTGAATAAGATAGTTTAAAGCTATTTTTAATATCCCTACCCATTTATAACTTGAAATTGATAGAATTTAAGATTAGCTTTGAAATCATCGAAGAGATTACAAATCAAGATAAAATATTTTATTAAGTGAAAAAAGTAATATACACTTATTGAATTTAACGGATAAATAATTTACAAGATTGCAAATTGATGATAAATGAAACATAGAAATTTGATTTGCCCATAGTCTAAAGTCTCTTAATTTATAAGCAGAACAAAGAAAGATTAAATTCATAATTATTAATTATTTTATTTATTAAGTTTTATAATTTTAAGAGTAAAATTTAATTTAAATCTTAAAATAGGAATTTAAAAAAAAAATCTTTAAATTAAAATTTAAAACAATTTAAACATTAAACTATAAAAAAATAACAATTTAAACTTTGTTACTTGACCTGTTACTATGGACCGGTCGACCGTTTACACTTGTGATCAATTATTGATCACGAATTGTGACCTTTAGTGAGACAGTCGATTGATCCGTGACAGTGGTCGACCGTTCTCCTCTCTTCTTTAAGGAGGAGTTCTCTATTTTCAAATCACAGCTCTCAAAAATTCTACATCATCTCTACTATTTTCTTGCTTTGGCGAAAGGTTTTTTGGTTGATCAGTCAAAATTTCTCTTTATCGTTAGTGAAAACGATGAATTTTTATTCAAGTAGATCAGATGATTTAAACAAAATATCAACTGATGATGCCGATATAGATTGGTATCTGTACGTCACGCCTACATATAGTGATTTACGAGCATTCGATCACTTAGATACAAATGAAGAAATAGAGGTGCATTCGACTTCAAGAACTTTAGACGATGAACTTTAGACGATGAACTTCGAACACCAATCGGCTCCGATGATGATGAGGTGGAAACATACCAATAAGAGAACAAATCTCAATGAATTCTTTTTTTTGTAGAAAATATAGTTATTTAAACGAAATTAGAGAATAAATAGCTAGTTTTTCTTTAAAAAATGGTTATGGTATAAGATTCATAAAATGTGAAAAGAGCCGACTTACGATTAAGTGTGAAGATGGATGTGAGTTGCGACTACATGCCTTGAAGATGTAAGACGAATTTACGTTTCAAATAAAGAGTTTGACTGATTCTCACAGTTATTGGAAGAAAATTGAGAATCGAGACGCTACAGCAAAATATGTGACAAATCATTATCTGGACAGATTCAAAAGTCAACCTACGTGGGAAATCTCTTCCCATCGGGAGACTTATATATAGATGTACTCACAGTTTATTCAACTCGTGAGTGGCCACCAAATGTGGCCACACGTGCACAGTCTGAAAGAACTCATCCCGCCTAGAAGATATCGCCAACCTGGTAGGCCAAAGAAGATAAGAGTGCGAGATATTGATGAGTCGTTCAGTTCGACTATTAGTAATAAGAACTTAAAGATGTCGTGCTGTATATGTCGGTAGCAGGAGCATAAGAGCCACATTTGTTCTCACAGGAGATCAGCTTTACGCGCTGCTTCGCAAGACACGTTTATGAGTTTCTACACATTTAACGCGACGCAGGTATAATTCAACATATTTCGCTCATAAACACATTGTCATTTCTTAAAATTTGCGACGCGGGGTTGAGGCAGAAATTATTAACTGTTGTAATTTATGTTTGAAAATGAAAAGAAAGATGAATTATTTAACATCCCTATAATATTTATTTTGGTTTATTTAAATAATATTTATTTATTTTAGGTTATTCAAAATTATAATTATATTTTTTTTAGTTTATATAATTATTCAAATTAAAACTTTCGCTAAAAAAAAGCTCTACAATAAAATAATTTAAATATATTAATTAATATAACTAATTTAAAAATAAATTAATTATGTTATTTTTGTATATAAATATATATTTAAATAAATTATAAATAATTACATATATAAAATTAAAGTACATAAAGTTTATCGACGAGAAGTAAAGTATATAAAATAAAATACAAAAATTAATTTTAACTATACCAGTGGGTCATTGTCGTCTTCGTCGTTGTTTGTCATCTAATCCTTGATTTGTTCATCCATCTCTCTATAGGATTCAATGAAATAATTTTGTGACTCAATCATCTCTTTCTAGCTTATTGCGAGCTCATTGACTCTGCCTATGAGGAATTGCATTTTTTGCTACTGCATCTCATAAATTTGCTGTTGAAACATCTGCTACAGATGTTGTACTATGTCTCATTCACTACCTTCATAGAGGGCTAATGGCGGCGATGTGATCTCTTCCATCGGCACAACTCAAGAGGTGGATGTCATCTCATCATTCTTTAGCATCTAAGTGTTCTCGACGTCAACGAGGATCATCTGAATCAAATAACTCATATCAAACACGTTGACGGATCTGTGTGTTCTCATCTGCTCGCCAACTAGTAGCTGAATCCTAGCGACCTGGATCATCTTATGAATTAGTGTGCCGTACGGAAGATACTTGTTGGATATCTGTTCGACCTCACGCATGTGACCTAGAATAAAAAAGTCAGGGTCAAAAGTCTTCCAATTGCATAGATTCTCCATGACATATAGGTTTATGTAGCTCATAAGATCTTTATATCCATCTCGCGGCAGAAATGTGTAGATCAGTATGTTGTGAAAAACCTGAGCTCTGATATTCAAATCTCTCGATCGTGGCTTCACGAACCCCGTAATGTCGGAATTGCGATGAATTCCTCGTAGAAACTCTACTCTCTTTGGTAGTCTTGAGAAGCATGGTAATATGGTTTCGCCCCTTCCATGGCAAATCCGAGCACTGCATTCACTATCTATGAACGTATCATAAGCTCCGTATCAAGAATGTACGTCCTCAAACCTTCTGATTTCCCGGTTGCTGTCAAGTTCGCGTAAAACAAACGAACTATTCAGTCGCAGTTATCGCCCCTCAATGCATATATCTGTGTAGGCCGATACTATCAAATATCTCTTGGATCTACAACGACTTTCAATTTTTAAAGTTGACAGTGTGCTAATAAATAATTTAGCGTTTGAGCAAATCTTGTTCAAAGTTCTTTCAGCTCTATTCATTCTGAAATTTTATAGATAGATACTGTCAAGTTCAAATATTAATAGTAGTATTATATTAAATACTTAATTAAAACAAAATAATTGACACCCAATTAAATTTTTTTAAGAATAAAATTATAAATTTTAGGGTAAAACTCAATTTAAACAAGTTAAAGTTTGATGTATTGCAGTTATTAAAATTAAACTCCCTTAAATTTTATTAAATAATTTTATAAAATCAGTATAAATATATTGGAATCAAAGAACATGCAGTGTGTTGTGTTGTGTTGTGTATATAAATATATTGACATTAAACTAATAAATGAGTTTCCATTAATTAAAGCTATTATTTCAACCTAAAAGTATTATTAAAAATATAATATACTTTCAACACTATTACTACTTTATTATTATATTAATTAGGCATCATCAGACGTAGACAATTATTGAATTTGTTTGCTTTGTGGCTTACTAAAAGGAAATTCAAGATCCTTTTTGTTCATAATTTTCCTTCCAGAAAAAAATTTAAGTAAAATTTAATTGCACGTGCAGTTACATCTTTAAAGACGGGTCACGTTTTAATTAAATAATTGTCCCAAGTAAAGTTTTCTCATTTATTTATTTATTTTAGTATAAATATAAACTAGTGGGCCATTCTAGTCCAAGGCCCAATAAGTAAGCCCAAGTCTTTCCTCTAAAGAATGATTAATTTCTTATTTTATTTTCGACGTTCGAATCGTAGAAGTCTATGCTTTTACACGTTGTTGATCTTGAACTGTGTATTTGAGGAGTGGAAGGTCAAGGTCTTGGATTCACATCGATCACGTGCAGGAAATTGGTGAAATAGCATTAGGAAGGGAGGAGGCCATGACTAGAGATTGGGTGGATTTAAAGACAGCTGAAATGGCCAAAACAGGTTCTAAATGAAGTGAAGACCCTTTAAACTTTATGAATAAATCAAAGATTTTAGCCTCGATCTGGCCTAAAGCTTCCCACCCACTACTCCTTCCAAACATATGTGATGTTTATAAAAGTCTAATCTGCTAACAATTGGATAATGGAGTGGTTTTGTTAGGGTTGTGAGATAATATATTTATTATTATTTAATGATTTCCTGTCATTACGATTGTTAATATTTAGTGGGTTTTTAATAAAATTTAATTTAGTTAGTGGTGGATGGAACTGAGTCAGAATAATTGACTGATTCAAGCAGACATTTGATGAAAAACACCCGACTGATTTGGTCAAACTATGAGGAGCTTATTCTCTGCTGACTTTCTCAAACCTTTTGTGCGGCTGCTATAAAAATGGGGAAGAGTGTCTTTGCTCTCACTGCCATTCAAGAGCTCAATAGAGATAAATAATTACGATTCAACTCTGAAGATGGAAGTTATTATCAATTCTTCGATAGGATTCAGATTGGTGGAGGCCCTTTTGAGGCGTTTGGGATTTGGAAAGGAGAGCTCAGTCTCTTTTTTCTGTTCAGATAGAGAGCTTGACGACGAAATCCTCCCGGAAAATCTTCCAGCTGTAGAGAAAGACGCAGATTCTTCTCCGACGCCAGAATTAGATCCAACAGCAGCGGATTCTCCCGAGACAAGAACTGCTTCGGTAACTCTCTCTCTCTCTCTCTCTCTCTCTCTCTCTCTCTCTCTCTCTCTCTCTCTCTCT
>CM039518.1:1343201-1381824 GCA_022433055.1 Begonia peltatifolia
TCTCTCTCTCTCTCTCTCTCTCTCTCTCTCTCTCTCTCTCTCTCTCTTACGTGTTATTTGTTGAACAGAGTGTGCGAGTGCAGGCTCCGGCATTGCCGACTGTCCCAACACCTGGAGGAAGTACAGGGTCTGGCGGTAAACGTAACTAACCAATACTCACCGAGCTTTCCTCTTCCTTGAGAGAGAGAGAGAGAGAGAGAGAGAGAGAGAGAGAGATGTATTTGGGTGAACTGGTTCGTTCATTTTTAGTAAAAAGATCCAAATAGAGATTGTAATATTGGAGATTTAAGCAGATAGAATCAAGCGGTGTTGATGAATTGTCAATGCAAACATCTTTTTTATGAGACCAGAAATTTCTTTCCATGAATTACTTTTTTCCATTCTTATCATGAATGTCATGCTATTGAATAATTTTGAACCAAAGTTTACGATTACCATTGTTCTCCTAAGACGATATTATCCACTTTTGGTCGATATTTGCATGGTTCAGTTATTGAATTTGACCTAAAAATGTGTTATACTTGGCACGATAACTCTACTAATTAACCATTCACTGACTTATCTTATTGATATTGTGCACCTCTTCTAATATGAGTTTAGTACGCACAATTAACAGAATTTTGAATTGTCATTGTTTTTCCAAAATAAGCTGCTACTATGTTTTCCCTTTGAGGATTCACTGTATCCATCGCCCACACTTTTGTGTGGGTTCTGGCTATGATATCATTTATGAAGTCTTCAATCCTGCAAGTGCAATGTTTTCCACTCTAGGTCCAAGATCTCATAATTTTGTTATTAAGTTTTATCGCAAAACACATGATATGATATTATGTGTGAAGTAAAACTCTACTTATGAACTATTCATTTCACTTCTTCCAAATATTATGAGATTGCACACGTCCCAGACCATAGTTTAGCTCCTCACAACTAGTAGAATCTTGAGCTGTTATTTCATTCAAAGGATATCAGCCACAAAATTAATGAAATGTTATGCATGAAAAAATTAACCCTTAAGTATTGATACTTTTTAGTAGCTCGTATAAGAAAGAACAAGAGCAAATCCGTTAGTAGATTGAATTTAAAGTGAAGCAAAAACATGTGTGACGTTAGATTTGTTTTGTCACGTGAAGAGAGAAGTACTAACATTGAGATTTATCTTAAAAATAATTGTTAAAAAAACCACAAACATATAAGATAAATTCACTAGGGAGAAAACTAATTACATAAGAATTTCATGACACATAAAGTAACAAATACCGTAATACAAAACCACATGTAAAAAATAGAAAAGACAAATTATGGCTCGATGAACCACGAATTTGGCTCCCGCCATAGATTCTCAAAAATATCTATTATTTTTTTCTTCAATTACATGGTATCATGGGGATTCATTGAATCCTAGTAGATTTTAGTCTTAGTGGTAACAAGTACAATTTAAATTACCGAAATTCTCATACCATTTTATAGAAGCTGGATGTCTGAAAAAATATGCATTCATATCTTCAAACCAAGGAACGTAATTGCTGAAACCGAGTAAATGGAAGAGGTTTCTTTAAACCGTTGTAAATACAACTAAGAGGTGGTTTTGAATAACTTTGTCCTGAACGAAATGAAGATCGGTCTCCACATATTTAGACTTAGAGTGAAGTGCTTGAAATGAAAATCAATCTCTATGTGTTTAGACTTAGAGTGAAGTACTGGATTGGTGGCGAGATACGAAGCGCTTATATCGTCAGTCAAAAGTTTTGAAGGTTGAGTAAGAGAAACATCCAACTCAAACAGAATTTGATATGCCACGGATCTACCATTCTTCAAACATTGGACGGAGTAACTCTAACTTGTTTGTTCATGTTGTAGGTCTTTCTTTCTTTGTGTGGATGTTGAAATATAAATGGAAGATTAAATACACGTCCAAGAATTATTGGACTTTCCAAAAAAAAATGTCGTCAAACTGAGATTCAAAGCATATTTGGCATATTCGACATCCTTAACAATTTTATTACGACAAGTGTAAATGTAGCTGACATTTAAAAGTTTTTATAATGGATTAGATTATGGAATTTGGACATCATTTGTTTAGTCAAATGGACCAATTATAGAGAATCTTTTTCTCACAAGAAAACCAAACTCAATGCTTAATCCGAGAACCACTCTTTTATTTCATAATTATAGTTTTAGAAAATTTTTCTCATCATAATTTTAAAAAAATTTTCTAATTATAATTTTAATAAGATTTTCTAATTATAATTTTATTAAGATTTCTTAATTATAATTATAGTAAAAGAGACAAATAACTTGAACGGAAAGTTAAGAGACTACGTCAAATCAACGAGTACGACGAAAATAACCTCTCTACATAATATGACTGGCTCTGAGGAAGCTCTCGAAATGATTTCAACCCAAAAAAGTGGAGAGATTGAAGAAGAAGATTACCGTGAAGGGAAGCATTTTGTGGCTGTGTGAACGAAACTGGGATGAAATTTGGAGGAACTCTCGATTGAAAGATTTTGATTTTGCTCTTTTGAGATCGAAGACCATCCTGTGAGAGATGATTTACTGAAACTAGCGTGAGGACTAGCTCTGTAGAGTCTGACTGGATGTGGAACCTGCCTAAATCCACGTGGACAGCCTAGGATTTAAAGTGTAGCAATAGTTAATGGTTTGAGAAGCATGTGATCACTAGGTGGTGGCTTGGACTTTGTATGGACATTTGAATAATCCATTCTGGTCCATGATTCTAACTTTCCTGCACCTCGTTTGGACACCAGTTAGTTCTTTATTCCTCCTTTTAACTTCTTTAAACTTTGAACAAGGGCAATTTAATCGATGCAAAGTTTATACCACTCGACGTTACACCGAGTTGATTGATAACTTTTAAAATAGAATTATTTTATATCATTTTTATTTAATAAAACTCGTGTTATTTTCAGTGAATATAAAAGAAATTAGATCAAAATAATATAAATTGCTATAAATCACTGACATTAAAATATCTTAAGAATTTAATGATTTCATGTATATTTTCAGAAAAATCAGATTATTAACACTAATTTGAATTTTCTTGTTATCACAATTGACTACAGATTTACTAGCAGATCAGATTTCCATTTGAATGATCAATAGAGAAAGATAACTGATGTAGGAATCCCTAGAATTAAGGAATGAAGAAAAAAATGAGCAAAAATCTAATAAGGATAATGAGAGAGAGGTGATGGATCCTAAAATAAATGAGAGAAAAAAATAGGTGGTTGACAATTTTCGAAGAATGAGGAGAAAGAAGGTGGACTAAAAAGAATCAAAGGAAAAATCACGATTCTGGTGGGTTGGTGACAAAAGGGGGAGAAAAGGAGGTAACTGGCAAAAAAATAAGATAGAGGAGTTTTGAAATAAAAAGAAAACTCTCCCTCCTCTCATGGTGGTGGAATGAGAGGTGGACGTTCAGCGCCTCCTTACTAGAAGCTTTTTCCAGAGCAAATTCTTCTACAGAGTAGCATCAAGACCACAATTTTTCTTCTAGTTTTTATTTTTCTTCGATTAATATTTTTATTTTAGATTTTATTGTCATGATTATGGACTAAATTTTTAATCTTAGTTATGAGAGAAAGTACGCGTTACGTGCTTTATTTTAGATATATGAAATTGTTATTTTTCCATTGAACAATTTACATGATATTTATTGTTTAATTCGAATTGAGTCGACGGACAAATTTAATATTACATATTTCTATTGTATCGAAAGGTAGATAGAAATTTTGAAATGCATGATTGATTAAATAAATGAAATTGTTACAAAATAGTTGATATTAATTTGTTTGACATTGAAAATATGATTTTAAATTAAGTTTTGTCATTTCCAAAATCGAAAGAAATCTTAAAACGAATTAACTAGGCAATTCAAGAGAACCCTAAAAAATATTAGTTATTGCTGTTCAGTAGAAAATATTGTACTTTTCTGTAGTATCAGTAATAATTTGTATGTAATGAGAAAATCGACTCTAACAAAGGCTTTCATCATCATAATCTTCCTAAATTATTTCAATTTATTTTTTTATCATATCTGAGTAAATTTTAATCTTATATTATTCTACTGCTGACATTATTTTTTTATTATTTCATCTTTATTTTATATAATTTTATAGCAATTAAATTTAATTAAGATTATACTCGTGAGATCGACTGTTACTTACTCTTTATTACTTTATTAGTGACACGTGCACTTGCGTTAGTTGTAGAAAATCACTAATATCGATCACGTTCGAACAAGACATTTTATCTATCTCTATAGAACAATCAACCCATAAAAGCTTAAAGCGATGATCATATCATAAGAATATTGATAGTTGATATTTCAATGTAATTCGAATGAAAGTTCACAATAATTCTAAATAAAATAAAATCATCTTGCATAGAATGAAAGTCAATTGAATTAGACTCTTTGTTTCCTTCAACCTTTGACAACTAAATCATATTTAAATCAATTGTTTATGTAACATAACCAACCGACAAATTTTTGAACAATTTAAACAAGTTAGGAGAGAAGCCAACACAAAAATTAAATTTACCGAAAAAATTAGAGGAAGCTCTCCTATAAACTGGAGTGCTCAGGGGTGAAGAAAAACACACCAAGACACAACAAATCTCTCTCGTTTTGAAAACCAGAGAAGAAATTGAGAGAGCCTAAGAGTTACATTGCCCCGCCGGACCTCCGACCACCGCAAGCTACTCAGACCCTGCGGAAAATCTCGAAGGAAGCATCAACCTTGCTCTGAACGGCCGAACGTTCCTTCAACGAATTTCCCTCTCTCGGCCAAAGTCCTTTTTGCGTCAATGCAGACTCTTCTCGGCCTCCGTCGACGAACCACCACCAACCCTCCTTTGGCGCGACAAACCTTCACCGACGAAAAGCACCATCGACGTCCCGCAGCTTCGACCGAAGAGGAAACACGTTCTCTGTGTTACAATCGGCGAAGCTCGCGAGGGAGAAGAGGAAGAAAGGTTCGGGTTCTTTTATTTTATAAGAATCGGTTTACTTTAGTTCAACCAAACCGGCCCATCTAAATCGAATCGGCCCATTCGATCCAGATTTGGTCCATTTGGACCAGACCCGAATCATTTTTTCGACCATAATCATACAAACCGAACTTGATTATTTTTGGACCGTCAAATTAGACCAAAAATTATCCGGAAAGACATGAATTCTGACCAAACTGATTTAGGAATTTAAACGATAAGAAATTTCTGCCTAAATCATTTTGAAGTGAACTATTTAAAGTGAAAAATTAAAACCGAATATTCTAGTTAGGGAGGAAAAGTCTCGGAAGTCGTCCAAATCGATATAGTTCGACCCTAATCGACCTAAGTATACACATAAGAAATTTTGTCCACATTCTTTTGGAAAAAATTGAATTGGATTAAGTATGAATTTAATACCAAGTATTTTATTGAGATAGAATATTGTTTGCAATCTTGAAAAAATAACGATAATTCTAAACCTTCGGAATCCAAGTAAGTGAAAATACCATGTTTTCAATGTTTTGGCTACGACCTTACATCACAAAGTCTATGTTATTTTTTTATAATTATTTCGTTATACGTTTCTAATATTTGAGTAAGCATTTTTAGGCATTAACATAGAATTGTATAAAGATGAAATTAGTAAGATATTTTGTATGTGTATTAATATAATGGAATTGATGAAAAATATGTGATAGCAAAAGTCTGAACAACAATGAAATGGTGAGATTGAACGTAAAATGTGATGGTTACGTCGGAACGACAATGTAATGACTATGCTTGAACGAAAGTATAATGACAAAGTCTGAACGACAATGAGATTACTGAGTCTGAACAAAGGTTGAAAAATGGGTATCAACCAGTATGTAACTGTTAAATCAAGATTCGATAAAAATTAATGTAAATTTTGGCACTTGTACATATTTTCGCTTACTGAATTATTCTCATAATTGAAATTTTTTTATGTAAGTGAGTTTTTATCTGAGAAAGAAATGACTGTGATCAAGAATCTCTCATAGGTAAAATGAGCCTACAGAAGAAAAAGATATTTTTGGAAGGAATTTAATTTAGTATGTTTTAATTTTTAATGACAATTAATGTTTGTATTTCAACTAAAACTCTTATGTTGACTTTATTGCTAATAAAATTTTATGGATTACTTAAATTCTGTATTTAGTTTAATTTTGACCAAATTATTTTACGTTTGAATTTTGTTTAAAGACTTCTACGCATTTAATATTTTAATTATTATTTAAAAAGATTTTATTATGAAATTAAAGTTTTAACGGTCAAATTTTATAATTCAATTTGAAATTTTTTTTTAAGATTTTCAAATTAAAAATTTTAAAATTAAAGCGTTAGAGTTTAAACATTTTTCTAAATATTTTGATTTATAAAATACTAGGTAGTGGTTTTGTTTACCTAATCTAAGTAGAATAAATACATTATGTCATTGTCAACCTCGTATACTAGTTGTCGAGGTTTCTAAACGAACAAAAAGTGTCCAATAAGCTATAAATTCAATCTCTTATGACGATATCCATTTCACATGACGAAGAGATGATTAGGTATTGTTACTCGTCTTGGAGTTGTTGTCTCTATGTAAATAATCTTTTGATAATTAATTTTATTTAGAATTAGAGAATTTACGATCATGGTTGAAAATTAATATTAGTATTTATAAAACATAACAGTTAATTATTACTTCACCATTTTGATTCAAAAATATTTGAATTAGATTTGTGATTATTTTATCATTTTTCAAATTTGAATTAATTGATTTTAAGCGGACAGAAATAGTCATATATGGGGTGGGGTGAACAAAGTCGAAGAGAAAATACGAGATAAAAAAACAAGAGAGAGTTTTCTCGATAAATGTGGCTTCTCTTGTAATTTCGGGTAACGTTGCGAGACGATATTATTGTATTACATAAATACTTGTTTTCTGAACTTTCTGGTAAAATTCACTGCCAGAGTTAGAACGCAGGATAATTTGATCTGAATCACATAAATTATTATGTCTTAATTTATTCTTTTCCTCTTCTAATTAATTATTGATTTAATTCTTTTGAGTTATTTAGAGAAGAAGGTTCAACCGAAAAAAACATTATTTAGAAGAACAAGCACATCGTTATTGACAAGTGGATTTGTTCGTGTGATGAAAAATTAGTGGGTTTTTAATAAAATTTAATTTTAAAAAAATATTGTCTTTACTTAAAAATTATACCATGAGATTTGTGGATTCATTGAATGTTAATAGATTTTAGACTTAGTGTTAACAATTACAATTTAAATTACCAAAATTCTCATGCCATTTTATAGAAACCAGTTGTCTGAAAAAATATGCATTCATATCTTCAAACTAAGGATCGTAATTGCTGAAACCGAGTAAATAGAAGAGGCTTCGTTAAACAGTCATAAATACAACTAAGAGATGGTTTTGAATAACTTTGTCACGAACAAAGTGACGATCAATTTCCACATGTTTAAACTAATACTGAAGTGCTAGATTGAAATGAAAATCAATCTGTACGTGTTTAGACTTAGAGTGAAGTGCTAGATTGATGGCGAGATACGAAGCACTTATATTGTCGGTCAATAGTTTTGAAAGTCGAGTAAAAGGAACATCCAGCTCAAACAGAATTGATTCAAGCCAAGCCACATTCTTAATGAATTTAGTCATTAATTATCATCAAAAATTGATTCAGGTGCGCATTTAAAATCCCAAATGTAAAAAAAAAAAATATTAATCCTATAAAAAATTAATGAATTTAGCAATTGTTGGACGAGTAATGTAATCGACCTTGATCAAGTCGATGGATTAAAGATAGTCAGGCAATTAATAGAATTGGAACCAGCAGTTCGGTCTGGATGTCACCCCTATAGAAACCTTATCCGATTTTGAATGTAATAGAATCGTAGATCATAGTTAGATTCACGGTTTGAGAGGTCAAAAACACCTAAATTGACCATAATTCAGCTAAAACTTAACCCAAACCCCACAAAATTGATCCAAAATCAATCATAAAAGGTATCATTCTTCTAATTTCATTATGGTACTCTAAATCCCAATTTAGTTAAGTTCAACTCGAAAACCAAACCGATCCGACTCCAGTTTGAAAAATTAGCCACAGTTGGGTCCAATTCTAAAGTAAAATTAGGCCGAACCGGACCGTGCCATGTGACAATTGCGTAATTAACAATTAATTATTTTTGTAAAAATAGATTGGAGTAAAAGTTATGTAGCAAAGAAGATGTAGTACTAGTGGATGTGCATCAAGGTTGTACTATGTACTGCAATCTGGGGGGGCTCTATAAAAATGGACGAGACTTTTCCCATCTTTGCAGCTTTTTCTTCCCACGTTTTCCATTTCTTACTTTCTCTCTGTGCAAAGTCTTCTTCTCCGACGAGTTATCCCAGACCCAGCCGCTGTTCCGCCGTTGATGGGAAGTAATTATCTATGACATAAATCATTTTTCACTGTGTATTAATCATAATTAAATTCTTTTTTTTTTGTTATTATATTATTTCGATTACGAATATTTATGTCATTATTATCTAGTTCGAATATTAGTTTAATGTTATTATTTTTTAAATTGATATAAATAGTTATCCATCATTTCTTTATTATTATTATTATTATTTTTGAATTTTAGAAAAATAAAAACTATTCTACGTTACGATTGCGTGATGTCACAAATAATTTAATCGTATTTTATAACCAATAATGCATGGTCAAGTGAAATTTGAAATTCGAAATTCCACCGACACTTGTTTCAAATTTCACGAGTTTTAATCGTGAAAACGTGTTGACAGTTTTCACTGTGTATTAATCATAATTAAATTCTTTTTTTTTATTATTATATTCTATTCTATTCTTTATTTATTTTTTAATTTTAGAAAAATAAATAGTATTCTACGTTAAGATTGCTCGATGTCAGAACTAATTTAATCGTATTTTATAACCAATAATGCATCGTCGATTGAAATCTGAAATTCCACCGACACTTCTTCCAAATTTTTGTTCACATTTTCTAGGCTCAGTTTGTAGCTTTTTTTAATAATGTTTTCTTGGTTGTCAGGATTTTTTTTTTTTATTTCCCCACGTTTTAGGCACATACTTTAATTAATCAAACACTATAAAATAAGTATTCCTTATTTTTGGATTGACAAAATTAGTTTGTAATAAATCATTAGTTAATTTTCTTTTTTTCTCATCTTCCATCATAAATTTACAAGTAATGAACCCGTATTTTTATACTCCGTGTACGTGTCATTGTCTTATCCGTAGAATCATCATCATAATATAATATAATATAATATAAATATTTATTTGAAATAATAAATTACGTGTGAACCGTAAAAATAAGATGTCAACCTAGAATAACCTCGTGGCTTAGTTAATTAATCTTATGTTCAAATAAATCTTCCTCTGGTTAATGATATATTTATGGAAATTAGAATTACAATAATATTCTATCAATAAATTATTGGATAGGACAAGTGGGTTTTAATTGTAATTATTAATGTTTGAAGTGTGTCCAAGCTAAGTTAATAAAGTCCAATATTATGATCTAATCAACTTCGTTTCCCACAATTATTTTCAATAATATACTTTATATTAAATCAATCTGTGTTTACCTCGTGACGCTTTTAATATATAACTGCACTTATTACTAAAGTGAAATGAACCACGTTTGATTCTCATCAATAGTTTACCTCTCTCCAAAACGGAATAAATAAAAAATTAACGCTTGCCTAATTAATTATTTTTAAAAATAAAAATAAAAAGAGTAAATTCCCCAAGTTATTTAGTTCGTTATGTGTCACAAGTTGCCGATGCTAATTAATTTCAATATTTCATTTTAACAAGATAACACGACGTCGATCTTAATGAAAACGATATTGAGAGATGATCATGTATCCGTGCGCGGCGACGTTAACAATTATTTTTTCGATAAGGCTATCACTGGACAAATGTACATAATTAGATACCCTATATTTTGCTTGGTTTGCAAGCTTTGTCTCTTGACTATTTTTGGACACGCTAGTCCAACATAAACATTTGAAGAGTCGTAACCATAATTCTGAAGTAATTGCTTCTTCTTCTCCTACAAAATTCTCTTCCCGTAGGATCCAATTAGGTGTTTGATTGGATCGTAACTGAGTTTATTCTATAAAATTAGATGCGAATATGTTGCACGACATATTCTAATATATTTGTGACACCAACGTTATTTTTTTTTTTTTTTTTTCGTATTATAAAAACTATATAACATAAATTGTAAGGGCAACTCTGGGTATTGTATTCCCAAAGCTAGGCATGCAATTAAATCTTTTAAGTTGTCCCCCCCAATATTTAATAATTTTGTATATTCTGTTTAATGTATAGTTCCCTTGATACAACAAGTAAAACATGGATAAATAAAGCCAAAAATAAAATTGTCAAGAAAAACAAAAAAGTCCCTGTCAAGCGACTTAATGTATTCTGTTAATTATGTTCCGATATTAAAAGTCATATGAAAATGAAATTGGCCAATGTAACGTTTTTGTTACGAGTTTATAATACAATCACCATATTATAATTTAAAGTCGTTTTCATGCCAGCTATGCATAAATATAAAATTAAATTGTGCAATAATTTTTAGATATTGGAATCAAATGAATTTTCGTTTTGAATAATAAAATTATAGTTTTTTTTTTAATTCAATTTACATATTTTTTGGATTTTTAAGCTAAGGGAATCTTTTTTGGCTTTTATGATTAATTTGTTTATATAAAGTAGTAAGGTACATATGTGTCCAGAGATAATATAAAAAAATTGAATTATGATTTTATGTAATTTTTTATTTTTATTTTTTCGTTATAAATTATATGTCCTCGTATTAATATAATTTGTGATTTTCTCGATATTTTATTATTTTCATTTGTTAATAATTATTATCGGATATACTTATGTTAAGAGGAATAAATATGATCTTTTGCATCGGAACGTGCTACGACTTTGTTTTTTGTTGTGTGACACGATAATGGAAAATAGATCCAATACGACTTTGTTTTTCGTTGTGACACGATAATGGAAATAATATTAAATGCATACTCTAATTTAATATTTTTTTATTTATAATTTGATTTAAGTTTAATTAATAGTGAACCATTAATATTTGAAGTTTATAAATGACATATTTTAATCTCATTCACCCTATATTCGTACGAACTCAACCTTTCATCCGACCAATAATTCACCAGCAATGAACGAGAACACGATGTCGGAACAATTGGGGTATTAGTTTTTTGCAAGAAAATATATTGTGACAGCGAAAATGGAGATCAAAGTCTTCGTTTAATTGTATTGACTTAATAGTTTTCCACACATAATCTTTTTTTATTTATTTTGTATTAAAATTAGATAAATTAATAAATAAATAAATAAATAAATAAAAGAACCAATTAGCACAACTTTCTTCTGCAGTTCCTAACTTGTTCGTGTAAATAATCACAATAAAAATGTTGGAACAGAAGCGGTCAGTTCACTGTGAACTCATGTAACACGACATCTTATTTCCTCTCTTCAACATCGTTCAGAACTACGATGTTGCCTCATTAAGATTGTAGTTGCAGCAGCCAGCAATAGAGATGTTAATGAATGGTTAGATTAACATTAATTTAGCAGTTTAGGATCATGATTATTTTCAGGGCAGGATATTGTTCTCTAACCTTGAATAATTACTTTATTTTAAAATAAAAAGTATTTTCATGTAAGAAGCATAAACATAATTAAATTAATTTCACCTAGACAATAATTAAATAAATAAATTCAATATTTAATCAAACTATTTATTTAATTAAGTGTAATCATCCACGAAATTGATTAGTCTTACTATAATATTATTATTATATTATAAGTGTTATATAACCTAAAACATAATTACAGCTTTATGAAGATAAACTTGTTGACAGATTCTGGTCTAATTCTTATCTTTTAGAACTTATCTGACCTACGTTTCTTAATTTAGATAGTTTTCTTTTCAATTTAAAACCTAATTAATGATTGCTTAAAATGAATGCAAATCCCAAATCGTAGCTTTCCTCTATAATAAAAGGAAGATTGTGTACTATGGTTCATAAGTGATAAATTACCAGCGATTTCAAAAATTTGACCCCGTGGATTGAAAAATAATTTAATAATTTATATTTTTCTTAATACTTCGTCTCTCGTGTTGATCATATTAATCTTTACATGTGATTTTGATTATTTTTTTTTTATTTTGTTGAAATTCGAACGTGAGATTTTTAACTCTGATATCATGATAAATTATTAATAATTTTAAAAATTCAAAAATAATTTAATCTTTTGTACTTTTTTTTTTTTAAACACTGTTCTACAACGTGGTGGCTAGAATACATAAAGTTACTAGCAAACTACAATAATATATTCATTTATTTTCTTACTACACCATAATAAATATACATGAGGAAGAATAAGAGCAAAGATAATCTTATAGTAATTGTAAACTAAAAAGTAAAAAGTGGTTCAGTAATCATTAAATGCTTCTATGTTTCTTTTTAAAAAAGAAATTGAGTCATCGTTACAAACTTAAATTAGCTCTTTTAAAAGTCTTGTTTTAGAGAATCTTAATCTAAAACAAGGAGCCAAATCAGTCGTTAAATTTGAGGATTACTATGTAACATGCTGTACTATGATCAACCCTAACAGATAAATACATGAATTAACCAGGACAAGGTAATTAGCACAGTACCAGGACAAGGTAATTAGCACACTACTCACGTGTTAAAATGGTTGTGTTAATTAATTTATTAAATGCGAATAATTATTCTACTTTGATGGATTTCCTCTGTTGGACAGAGTCTATAAGTAGAAGTTGAAGCATCGTCCCCAACACACATCACAGAGGAAACTCGACGTTCGATTGAGTCTCAGTTTCTGTGAAAAAGAGTTGCAGAGAATATTAGTTTTCGATGAAGATGGGTCTGATTCTTGGATTTTTAGGGTTTTTGTTATTCGATGGCTTTCTTCTAGCCATGGCTCATAATGTTCATCGCTACACCTTCATTGTAAGTTCAACAATGGTGTTTTTAATTGCCATTTCTTCTTCTCGATCTTCTGAAAAATGGTTGTTCATTTCTTTCTGTGTTTATGGTTTCAGCTGGAAGAGAAGAACTTCACAAGACTCTGCTCGACGAAGAGCATGTTGGTCGTAAATGGCATGTTTCCTGGTCCGACGATCCATGTTCGTAAAGGCGACACGGCTTTCGTAAATGTCATCAACAAAGGATCTTATGGCGTCACACTTCACTGGTTCTCTCTCTCTCTCTCTCTCTCTCTCTCTCTCTCTGAAAAACTCCATTAATGGAACTAGAAACTAAGGAAGAAGGAAGAGTAAAGCAGAAGAAATTGACCCTAGGCAAAAGACCACGCCATGTAAACAACCTTAGATTAAGTCCTAATCTTTATTGTCTAACGAATAAGTCCAGGTTTGAATGTCAAGCCTACCATTCTTCCTAACTTACCACCCCATCTGCACTTCATCATATTATATACATATCCTTAATTATTTCGTACAATCATGAGAAAAATAGCTTTTTACTTTCACCATCGCTCCAACGTGGACAAATTTCGTTATCTATTCTTTCCACCCACGCAATTAAAACACAAAGCTAGGCCAGTCATTGAAATCGACGAACTTTTTTTTTTTTAAAAAATAGAATCTTTTCTTCCGAGGAAAACCCATAAAAAGTGTAGAACAGAACGTTTATCTGCAAGTATATGCAGGCATGGAGTGAAGCAGCCGAGGAATCCATGGTCGGATGGGCCAGAAAACATAACGCAGTGTCCGATAAAACCAGGCCATAATTTCACGTACGAGGTTATATTCTCAACTGAAGAAGGGACCCTTTGGTGGCACGCTCACAGTGACTGGACTCGGGCCACCGTGCATGGCGCGATTGTCATTTTACCGACCATCGGAGACTCTTTCCCTTTCCCCAAACCTTACGCAGAAAAAGTCATAGTGTTAGGTATTTTATTCGTTCATTTATTTATTCAGATCTGCATTCTCTCTTTTTACAATCAGCTTTTTCGTTTTCAAAAAGCGTAGGGAAACTAGGGGAATCATATGAATATTTTATTATTTTTGGACAAATAGAAAGCGAAAACGTCAACAAGTTTAGTTAGAAATCTTAGTTTATGTCAACCTCCCTCCTCTCAATATGAAATGAGAACATCTATTTGAACAACTATTTTGAAGGGTAGAGAAACACACATAAATATAAAAACTCCACCGGAAAGTATGAAATCACTCACTTTAGGCTCAATCTCGACAAATTTTATCATCAGGTTTTTTCCTAAAATATATTGTACTTAGTTTAGAGAAAGATCTTACTCGTTAATCACTCACATCAATCTTACATCATTAATGTGATATGGTGCACTCTCATCTTATGTGCTAAGTTCTCGCAGTTCATTTTGACAGTGAACTATTTAGGATCACAAAGAAACAAAATGTCACAAAAACCAAACAACGCACACATTTATGCATGCATGAGTATAAAATATGTATGTAAATCACTCAAAAGTTGGACCATCATGGTCTAAAACAAGACGTATCGTTTGCAAACCGAGACAACTCGTGCATTTGTACGTGCATGAGTATAGACATGTGTATGGACACATTTGATACGTCATCTAACTTTTCTCTTTGGAGTTGACAGGTGAATGGTACAAAGGAAGTGTCATGGAAATAATAACCACTGCCTTAGCATCAGGTGGTGACCCAAATACATCTGATGCCTTCACCATCAATGGTTTCGTGGGATCATTATCCAACTGTTCTTCAGGTACGATGAATCAATCTCTCCAAATACACATCCATCTGATCAGATTCGCACCAGTACCTCGACGTTAATACTTTCTCTGTTTCATTTTCTGAAAAATACGAGCAGATCTGACGTACAACTTGACAGTAACTCAAGGAAAGACCTATCTTCTGAAAGTAATCAATGCAGCGATGAATGAAGCCCACTTCTTTGGAATAGCTAATCATACAGTAACTGTCGTAGCTCAAGATGGTGCCTATATAAAACCCTTCGCTTCATCTTATATAATGATAACTCCAGGCCAGACCATGGATCTTTTACTCACAGCAAATCAATCTCGAAGCTACTACTACATGGCCGCTTATCCATTCTTTGATAGTGCAGCTCTCTATGACAATTTCACAGTCACAGCAGTGGTGAAATATGAAGGAAACTACACTCCTCCATCGTCTCCTGCGTTTCCAGATCTGCCTGAAACTACGAATGAAACTGCTGCTTTTGAGTTTGGGAAGAAAATCAAGGCCTTGGCTACTGAGAAATATCCTATTAATTTTCCCAGGGGTTCGGTTGATGAGAAGATGTTAATTACTGTTTCTATTGCTGAGATTTTATGTGCAAATTCTTCCTGTAGTGGACCAGACGGTAATAGAATTTCTTCTAGCTTAAACAACATAAGCTTTGACACCCCCAGTATTGATGTTTTGCAAGCATACGTGAGGTATTTTGGTTCCCATATTTGATAATTTTAAGCTATTTTATTTCGGAAAACATAAAATAGTAAAGAATAATCTACTTTGACTCTCTCGACAGGAATATCTCAGGAGTCTACGACCCGACTTTCCCAGACTACCCACCCTACTTTTATAACTTCACAGGAGATGTTGGAAATAACACTCGACATCCAACAGTTGCGACGAGAGCCAAGGTGTTTGACTTTAACGCATCAGTTGAAGTTGTTTTCCAAGGCACCAACGTTATTGCTGCTGAGAGCCATCCCATTCATCTCCATGGATTCAGCTTCTTCTTGGTCGGGAGTGATTTCGGAAACTTTAATGATTCTAGCAACCAAACCTACAACTTGGTTGATCCTCCGGAAATTAACACTTTTTCTCTTCCGAGAAACGGTTGGTCGGCCATTCGATTCTATGCCGCCAATCCCGGTGCGTTCGTTTTGGCCGCATATAGCCTTGATTTTCCTTCTTTTATTAAATAATTCGAGTCTTGGTCTTCGTTATGTCAACTCAGCGACATCAGCGCCTATGATCGGGCTGGTCCAGCCCGGTCTGCCGAAACCAGGCCCAATGTTAGGCCTGGTCAGCGCATTTCTTTTTGAGTGATCCAAGGTCAAGTTCTCAATCTTTACAAATCGTCGTCGATTCTTTCTCAAAGCTAGCCTCCGGATCGGCCTACGGCCACCGGCTTGTTAAAGCTTCCAAGCTAGCCAACCTGTAAAACACAGGTCGTAGGGCTTAAAAAAAATTGGCATTGGCCCTGCTGCTGGCTCGCAGGCCAGGAGCCATTTGATTATGCTGACTCTCGATGTGTTTTGCAGGTGTGTGGTTTCTACACTGTCATTTTGAGAGACATGCAAGCTGGGGTATGGAGACGGTGTTCATAGTGAAAAATGGGACAACCCCAGAGACCAGTTTGATCCCCCCTCCATCTGGTCTTCCGACATGTTCCTAGTTTCATTTTCTGGGATACAAACCCATTATCATGTCTTATCACTATTGCAGGTTTTAATCTTCTATTTGTATTTCAACGGAGGGTACTTCAATAAAACAATTTGAAATATATGGAGTGATTCAATAGTTAACGATGTTTTGGAATGCATGATTCTATATCGCTTGAAACATTGAAAGTAAATGATTTATAATTATTATTTTTTTTCCTGTTTAAAACAATGTTTTTTTTTTTGTCAACTCTAAAAAAAAAAATGTACGAAGTTTGTAATTTGACCAAAAAGGAATAATAATATATGATAAATAATTATCACTTCGTAGCTAAAAGGCTAATATGAGGTGGTCGTTGGTGGTGCTGGTACTGGTGACTTTAGTCGTCTTAGGTTCTTCCCCTTCTTTCTCTCCCAATATCAGGTCTAAATTTGACAATCTTCGTCGAGTTAGAAGTTAGTGGGATGAAATCTGACAGGAAAAATCCAACTTGAGAATCTGAGTAGGCCGAACAGGAAACTGGTTGAGGAAGACAGTTTTGGTTTTGTTTTCTTAGATCGAAACATAAAATCATAATCCATTCTCATGGAGTTTAATCAGACCTAAATGCAGTTCAATTCTTGACCCAGAAGAAAACTTTTCTTAATTTCTCAAAAAGACGTGGAGGGTTGGTCAGCTTTCAACGTCCTATGATAACGATGCTAACTGTTTTTCTAGATTCGAACAAAAATAACTTGCGTAGTTGTTCTTCTCTTCCGCTGCAGTTTGATGGTCCACACTGCACTTGAGGAACTCATTAAAACCTTCGACAGAAACATGCACTTTCCCGGAAAATCCTTTTTTTTTTTCCAGAGAAAAGTTCAAAAATCATTATTTTAGGGTTTTTATTTAATTCATCAGATACAATTCTCAACGTTTCTTTCAAAACCTTTCCAGTTCTGGGACTCTGCTTATTGATACCTTCCACTTGTTCTTTCCTCTTTGAATTTTCTTCAAAACCGATGTCTTAGTTGCTTTTACTTTTCTGAGACATTTGATTATCAATTGAGTTGCGTACAGGAACTTTTTCTTGGCTAGAAAAATACTCCATTCATGTGAGCAGACTTTTGTAGATGTGATCTACCATTTATTGTCACCTTTTTTCTCTCCATTTTTATTAATACTAATATGAAATCCTAGTTAACGGCGAGCCCCCGGTAATTCCGTGGTAATATTGTCTGTTTTGAATAAAAACTTGTCGAATTAGCCCAAAACATGTTGTATGAAGTAAATATGAAAACTCCACTTACAAACCCCTCTATTTTTCCTCTACCGAGAGACGTAGAATTATACAATTCTACTGGTATAAACTGGACCTTCATAATTAATAAAATTTTAAATTGTCATTATCTTCACATAGCAGAATGCTATAATGAAAAAAGAATGTAAAAAAAAGTTCATATTTCGTCTAGCTGAAAAAAAAAAAAACATGATATCATAGAACAACTCTGGGAGATTAAATGGGTTCAATTCCTGTCAAAACAAGTTTCTTTTACTTTCATTGAAGTAGGATGATCTTTCCACTAAACTAGGTTTTGGTAACCTGTCAAACTCCAGTTTACTGAATTTATCACCGCATGAACCTGCCCTAGAACAAAACGTAGATCGCGCTTTATTTTCTTGTCTCTCAAATAATTCTCGAATGTGTAAATGTGACTGCCCATTGTAGGTCTACCTACAAACTTGTTAATTGTGAAATTAAACTTGGCTAGTTTAGCTGGATCAATTTCAAATTTGTTCTCTTAACAGTAAAGAAAGTTGTCAAGAACTTACTGCAGCCATTTGACGCTTAAAATTGTTGCCATTTTTTTGAAAAATGACTATGATTTCTTCTCGAACATGCATACTAGGTGCGAGAAAAAGAGTAGATAACAATTGCTATCATTATGAAGTTTAGTGTTAACTCCAGTTCAGGAATTCAGCCACCAAGTTCTGTGATATCGTGACCTGAAAGCATGATGGATCAAACTTGAGTCACTACTGATTGATCGAACCAATCTTTTACGTGTACGCAACAAGTACATTAATCAAGAGACTGAGCTATCTTTCTTATTTCAGTAAAAGAAAATGGCGATGCTTTGACAAACCAGAATGACCTTCGTGAAGTTGGGATGAATTACTTCTGCAACTTACTGTTACGTCGCAACGAAGAAAAAAATCAGCTCCTTTAGGAAATTTTACTACCTTCAGATGGAGTTTTAGGTTTTCACAATCTTTGGGCTGTGATGAAGAAGATATCACAGGAAATAATGGAAAAAAGCAAATCCTCATATAGAATCTAGCCAAGACGAAGGAAACTTTGTCTTTGTTCTTATATTTAGTAAAAAGTTGATCTACCAACTGATTAACAAGATTTTGATGATAAAACCCTCTTCTTCATATCTTTTTTTACAGTATATAAATCCCTCTGCAGAGAAATCATTTTAGGTATTAGTTCAAACGCTCTTATCAGAAACACTTTTACCTTTCAAGATGAGGGGCGACCAGAGAACATTCATCAGCTTCCAAATTTTCTGCTTTCTGCTCTTTCTTTTCGTTCAATTCCAAGCCTGTTTTTCTCAGTATCACTTTGTGGTATGCATTTCTATTACTACATGTTATATACATGTGCATTTGTGTATCTATACATGTAATATGTCGTATATGTTCATGTCTACTTGCTATAAAAGACTACTACTTTGTTTATAATCTTTGAAACCTTTCCAATCTTAATGTTGTTTGTTTATTTTTTTGGCTCATTATCGTCGGATTCGATTACTGGGGCGGAAGGTGAAAGAAGCTCGATATAAAAGGCTGTGTCACAAAAAGAACATTTTGACAGTAAATGGACAGTATCCAGGGCCAACCATATATGCAAGGAGAGGAGAAACAATCTATGTCACTGTTTATAACAAGGGCAAAGACAACATCACTCTTCACTGGTGATATATCAAGAATCTTAGTATAAAATAATTCTAGCAAAAGAGAATTTTTGATTCAGTAAATGATTTTTGTTTTTGGATCACTGCAGGCACGGAGTAAAATTACCGAGATATCCTTGGTCGGACGGTCCGGAGTACATTACTCAATGTCCGATCAAACCCGGAGGAGTGTTCCGGCAGAAGGTTATATTCTCATCGGAGGAAGGGACTCTATGGTGGCATGCTCATAGTGCTTGGTACAGAGCCACTGTTCATGGGGCTATAATTGTTTATCCAAAGGAGGGAAAAAGCTACCCTTTTCCTCAGCCTTATGAAGAGGTTCCCATCATATTAGGTGAGACATTTTTCTTTTTTTTAATTGTTGGTTTCAAAATGATTTTTTTATTAGTTATGCAGTAAAAAAAATAATTTTGAAGTTGTCCCATAATCAAGTTCTACGAATTTGGAGGAAACGAAATAAAATTTTTGTGGAAAACTGGAGTTGTTGTCTTGAATTCTATCCTGAAAAGAAGAACATAAGCTCTTCCATTGTTAATCAAAGTACGATCTCCAGTTTCTGCAGATAAAATTGACAATTTTATTGCAGCTTCGAAGAGGGTAATGCCTAAACTCACTTTCTAGATAGCTAGAGAATTAGAAATATTAAGATATTTCTGTGTGTATGAATTGCAGGAGAATGGTGGAAGAAGGACATAAAGCAGGTTTATGAGCTCTTTCGGAGAACCGGAGGAGACCCCAACGTCTCTAATGCTCTGACAATCAATGGTCAACCTGGCGACCTCTATCACTGTTCAAGATCAAGTAATACTTTTTCGAATTCAAACTGAAACTGCAGTTTTCATCAACAGATTCATAAGATTCTAACGTTCTGTGCAGAAACATTCAAGCTAGCTGTGGATGAAGGAAAGTCTTATCTTCTCCGGTTCGTCAACGCCGCCATGAACATCATCTTCTTCTTCTCCATCTCAAATCACAACCTCACAGTTGTCGGAATAGACGGAAGCTACACAAAGCCGTTATCTACAGATTTCATCGTCATCTCTCCCGGCCAAACCCTAGACGCTTTGCTTTACACAGACCAAAACCCTAATCATCGTTATTACATGGCAGGTAGGGCTTACGCAAGTAACCTGAATGTCTCTTTTGATAACACCACTACTACAGCTATTCTGGAGTATAAACAGAGAAGTTCCTGTAACAGAAGTTCATCTCCTTTGTTCCCTTATCTTCCTTATTACAACGACACAAACGCCAGTTTCAGCTTTTTTGGAGCCCTCAGAAGCTTAGTTGACGAAGAACATCCCATTTATCTTCCTCTAAATACAACAACCAATCTGGTTTCCACTGTTTCTATCAATACTTTTCCTTGTGAACGTAATAATTCTTGTGAAGGTCCTAATGGCACTCGCCTAGCAGCTAGCATGAACAACATAAGCTTTGTACTTCCATCGGTGGACATCTTAGAAGCTTATTACTATCACATTCATCGGGTTTTCAGCAAGAACTTTCCGAGTTTTCCACCGTATGTCTTTAATTACACGGCCGATTATCTACCGTTGATCTTGGAGATACCGAAAAGGGGGACAAGGGTGAAAGTTCTCCATTACAATTCGGCAGTCGAACTCGTTTTGCAAGGAACAAACGTTGTTGCTGCGCTTGACCATCCTATGCATCTTCATGGATATAGCTTCTACGTTGTTGGATTTGGATTTGGGAACTTTAATGAATCTACAGATCCTATGAATTACAATCTTGTTGACCCTCCTCGTAGAAATACAGCTACTGTTCCAATAAATGGATGGATTGCCATCAGATTCATCGCGAACAATCCAGGTAATTTCCACCATGATGATCTGTCTGGACATTATTTCTTAGCCATCTTTAAAAAAGCTGAATTTTTACTCTTTTTTAAACATTTTTTTATGTAGGAGTTTGGTTCATGCATTGCCATTTTGAGAGGCACTTAACATGGGGAATGGAGACAGTGTTCATGGTAAGGAATGGGAAAAAGAGAGGAGAAAAGATATTACCTCCACCCCCAGACATGCCTCCCTGCTGAACATCTGCATTTATTAACTAATATTTTGTCATTTTTTTTGGGTATGTTGTGTGCTTCGATAAGAAAATTGGTTGTTTTGTTTGTTTCGACTTTCGAGGGTTTGTTTGTATAAATTATTTTAAATGTTACTGCGTTCAATACTTATCTATAATAATATCTTAATTTACGAGTCTTTCAGTCTTGCTCCCGCCAACAACATATTGTCTGTGTGGAATGATACGCTTGATTTGTTCTTGAATTTCATTGAAAACTACAAAGAGCTGAATGATTTGTGTAAAATAATCGATAAAAATAAAGATTAAATATTAGGTAGGATGTCACCTTAAGTTCAGTCTTTTCTATACTTAAATTGTTCGTACTTTGTTTACTATCTTTTTTTAATATTAACATCGTCCATACTTTTACTTTTTTAGACGCATAGGTCAAGTAGAACTTAATATATTGGAACTGGACACATCTAAATGACAAGACATCGGAGTTGGCAGTGTTGAGAAACATCCCAATCAAAAGACAAAAACGTATCCCGTTTAACATTTCAAGTTAAACACTCTTTTCAAGCCCCCCTCCGGCGAAGATCTCTGCCAGAATATGAATTGATTAATGCAATGATGTGCGTGTGCTATAGCTCCGATGTTAAGCTGTAACATGCAAGATATTATTAGTCTCCAATCATGGCAATTTACTATAAAAACACACTGAGGCATTTGAAAATCTCATCATAATCACCAAAAATTCTAAAAAAAAAAAGGAGTCCGATCTTGGGTTCAATACTTCTTATATATATATATATATCAAAATATGAAAAAATAATAATGATTCAGTCCGGACAGGAGAGGAGTAGGAGGAACATTCACTTTACATATTTCATTTCTTCTAGCACTGAAAAAACTCACCTTCAAAATAGACGCATTTAAATTTTCCAATCGTTCCCCGTTTCCACTACTTCTTGCAAGGAAATGATCACAACTAGCCAAATGAAGATATACATACATACCCAGATGATTTTTACTATAACTTCTGCGTGAGAATCCAATTTCTACTATGGCCAAATCCTCCAAACATCGCCAAGAAGATGGCAGAGAAAGCTATAATTACTGATATGAAAACAAATCCTCTAACCTTTCCTGCTCTCTTTTTGTATGCGGCGGCATTACTTGTAGAAACCTGTGTATTTCTTGGGTTGGTTTTCAACTTCTTGAAACTAGACATTCTCTCAAATGCAAGATGCACCAGCTTATTTTCAGCCGCCGAGGCTGGAGTAGTTGGTATTGACTCCACAAAGGCCCACAAAGAAGACGAGAATCGACTCACTGCCCCACCATCATTGCTACCTTCATTTCCTTGGTTTTGGATAACTTTGGAAATGGGGTGGAAAGATTCACATGGTATATCTACATATGACCGAGACAGACTTCTTAGAAAATAGTATTTGAAAAAGTATAACACCTAAAACTAATTTCGAGGAAGAAGATTATGTATTTTTGTATATTTTTCAAAGAACCATATGATGTTGACAAATCATATAGATCGTGATCTCATACATTGATAGAGATGTACTTTATTCACAACCTCGACCATTGAAACAGGGTAAGATGATTACTCAAAATCCTCCGTTAAAAACCACATTAGTTAGTGTAATACATCTAGATGATTATATTACTTGTATGTAACAGCATTTGAAGCTGGCTCATCGTTCAGAAAGGTTTCTTGCCCATGAGAAGGTATGGCTTGGTCAACCAAAACCAACCGTCTAAACAAGAGCTCTTTGACTTTGGGTGAACCGAACCAGCAATTTGTGCAGATTAAAAACATAAAGAGGCCTATGAAATCTGAAGACAGCTATCATTATATACCTGGAGGTGCCTGAGGAAAATAGGCCTGAGGTTCTATAAAGTAGTTACTTGGTTGATCACCGATCCATAATGGATGGCTGCTCTGACCCACGAAATTCATATCTGATTGCAACTGGCAGTCTACTTGATTTACCAGACTATTCTGCCTGTTAAGGTATAACTCTGCAACTGAACCATGATTAGTATGCCCAAAATCAAGATTAGCAGGGTCAAGATCATGAAGGAACAAGGCTGCATCATGGAACATGTCAAATTCACCAAACCCATCCATGTTTTCAACAAGCAAGTTGTCTGCAGGTTTTTCAGTGGCTAAAACAGTGGGTTCAGTATCGAGGAGATCATCAATTTCCAAGAAATCTTCTTCGTTTAACGCCTCTGATTCTTGGTAAAAGTTGGGAGCATAAGATGAGATATCAGGACCCTCATAAGAATCTAACAGAGAGATGGCAGAGTTTGTGAAGTTCAAGCTTCCCTGTACACCACACGACAGACCACTAGAATGTAATATTTCATCTGGTTTTGGGAAGATAAGATCTTGGGAGCACGGATCTACCACAGTACTTTCTGTTTCTTGCACAAGAACCTGTTTTCATACAGAAATATACGTTAATACTACAGCTGAAGACGTGTCATTCCAATATAAAAGGAAGTTCAGTAAATGAGGAACACAGCTTAATATGCAAACTACTTTAGTCTGACAGCCTGAGGAAGAGATGAATCAAACCAATACCATAAAAATCAAATGTTAAATTATTTCATAAGTTTTAATGGTTTGTATTACCATAAAATGACAATTAATTTGTTTGTTCTAGAAAAAGTTCTATCCCCAAAAAGGTTCAGTACATAATATATATAAATAATGCGGACATCAGACCTGGGACGTCGAATATGGATTATCATGGCCTTCTAAAAAGTCAAGAACAGGTTCATCTGGAATTTGTTTTATGAGCTCCTCAATATCATCAAATGATAAGGGAGATTCAACACTCTCTCTTACATTAGCACCCGAAGAGACCTCATTAAGTTGCTTCACTGAGATCTCCTGGTCATCAAAATTGTTAAATTCATGGTATTCAACATCGGTCCAATCTTCTTCCTTAAATGGCGCTCCATATTGCTCACCATTTTTTGGACCAGGACCACTTTTTTTGAAAACTTTGTAAAGTGCATAATAGTCCTGAAATATAGAAAAGGCATCTTTTAATGGGTTATATATAGATAAAATTTCGTAGAAGACAAGTTATGATTGTTACCTTTACATTCTGGCATCTCTTAAATTCTTCTTCGTCCAAGGTATATTCATGCATTACCCAATCAGTGCGAGAGCCATGAGGAGCACGACCTTTGTAGAAAACCAAGGTTTTCTTTACTCCAACATTGCGAGAGTTGCATGTCACAATACGATCCTTCCCCGTTGCTTTCCAATACCCTTGTCTGGTTGCTCTATTTGACCTTGCCCCGTTAGGATACTTCCGATCTCTAGGGCTAAAGAAAAACCATTGACGATCACCAGTTTTCAGCAAAGATAGATCTGAATCACGTGATATTAAAAACAAGGTTAACTGCATATCTGCTCGTGACACGAATTGGACAATAAAACACATGCAGTAACATCTTCCTAATTAAATTGAAATGGCACTGTTCAGATTACAAACATACATATACAATGGAATCTAAAGGAATTCAAGATTAGTTAGGGAGAACATAGTTGGATCATTATGTATCTAATGCCAAATTCAGCACATCCAAATGATAACATGCAAGCTTAATGTTTTAGCCATCTTTCACACGGATAAAAAGGATTAAGTGATTAGACAGAGATTCAGATCATGGATCTTTTGCTCTTACTAAGATAAACTACCACCGATAACAAAAGCTTAAATTGTTGGGCTAAAATGAATTGATTCACTTCATATCTTCATCTCTATTAATAAAGGAGACAACTGTATGAAAATATTTTATGATAGGAGAAATATCACCCAAATAGTTTTTGAAGAAAGCCATCCCTTCACTAAAACATTTCTAGACTTCCCTTGAGCTTAATTTCACACTCCCGTAGTCATAGTCTCATTAACAGTTGATGCATTAAAGAAATAACCTTTCTTAAACTCTTTTTCTTCCCCCTTTTTTGGTTGAAACTGAACCTAAAAAGGAATTAGTTAAAGGAGCAATGAATCAACTTGTAATAAAATAACTAGCCATACCATGAGAAAATAATAACGTTTAAATGAATCGATCAAATATGAGTTTGACAATAATTTAACTTGTTTTTTCCTCTTATCAAGGAGTGCACTAACTTTTGTCAATTTGGGAAGGTGTATTATCAAAACAAGTTTAATAATCTCAGATTTACAAAGTACAAACCCGTAATGCTATATACATATATGCACTGTACACCATAATCGATGATACTATCGATATTCAAAAAACAGCATGAATTTAGACTTGAGCTTTCGACTAAGGAGTAAAAACCACCCCAACTCAAATGAGGAGCTCTATATCCCATGATTATCTCAAAAAACAGTGCAACATTTGAAATATCAGAAATTGAAGCATATAAACGAAGTCAACGAACCCATACCAGGCAGTTCCTCAGGATCCCACTTGTAAACATCAGTCTCGCGAATGATATCGAGATTAATTTTTCTTCTGCAGATCTTTCTCTTCAGATAATAAAGCACCAGCTCCTCGTCGGTAGGGTGGAACCGAAATCCGGGCGGCCACGCTTTTTCATCAGCCATACCCCTCCCGAAGAATCAAGCGAACAATAACTGAAGATCACAAAACACCGTATAAGACAAAACCCTAATTCTCAATTATAGGACCAAAAGGAGACGAATAACTTGGACCAGAGAGTTCAGAGGCTACATCAAATAGACAGGTGCGACGAAAATAACCTCTCTACATAATATGACTGGCTCTGAGGAAGCTCTCGAAATGATTTCAACCCAAAAAAATGAAGAGAGTGAAGAAGAAGATTACCGTGGAGGGGAGCATTTTATGGCTGTGTGAACGAAACTGGGATGAAATTTCGAGGAACTCGCGATTGAACGATTTTGATTTTGCTCTTTTGAGATCGAAGACGATCCTGTGAGAGATGACTTACTGAAACTAGCGTGAGAACTACATCTGTAGAGTCTGACTAGATGTGGGACCTACCTAAATCCACGTGGACAGCCTAGGATTTAAAGTGGAGTAAGAGTTCATCGTTTGCGAAGCATGTGATCACTAGGAGGTGGCTTGGACTTTGTTTGGACATTTGAATAATCCATTCTGGTCTACGATTATGACTTTCCTGCACCTGGTTTGGAACACCTGTTAGCTCTTTACTCCTGCTATTTAACTTCTTTAAACTTTGAATAAAGGCAATTTAATCGACACAAAGTTTCTACCACGTGACGTTACACCGAGTCAATAATGTCCGAACAAGACAGTTTATCTATCTTCGTAGAACAATCGACAGATCAAAACTTGAAGCGATAATTATATCATAAAAATATTGATAGTTGATATTGTGATATAATCTGAACAAAAATTTATAATAATTCTAAATAAAATATATCGTTGGATAAATTAAAATCGTCCCAGATAGAACGAAAACCCATTGAATTAGACTCTTAAGTTGCCTCGAATATTTGACAACTAAATCAAATTTAAATCAATTGTTTAGATGTTGTTCTATTTATTAATTGTAGATGGAAAATATTTGGATATAAAAAATACTAGTTAATGGTTTTGTTTACCTAGTCTAACTAGAATAAATACACTATGTAATTGTCAACCTCGTATGCTAGTTGTCCAGGTTTCTAAGCGAACAAAAAGTGTCCAATAAGCTCTAAATTCAATCTCCTATGACGATGTCTATTCTCCCGTGACGATTAGGTTTTGTTACTCGTCTTGAAGTTGTTGTCTTTAAGTAAATAGTCTCTTGATAATTAATTTCATTTAGAATTAGAGAATTTACTATAATGTTTGACGATTAATTGTAGTATTTATAAGATATAACAGTTAATTATTACTTCACCATTTTGATTCGGTTTGGTTTAAAAATTCTTAAATTTGATTTGTAATCATTTTATCATTATTCAAAATTATATTAATCGATTTTAAGTAGAGAAAAATAATCATATAGGTGAACGTAATAAAAAGAAAATAAATCTGATAAAAAAAAGATAAAAGAGTTTTGTCAAGAAATATAATTTTTTATGTAATTTCGAGTGATGTCAGTGCACTGTGTCAATGTGTGTTTTTTTTTTAAATTTTATTGTCTGAATATTAAAAAACTAAAACCATTCCAGTGCTCCTTTTCGCCATGCATAAACTGAACCCACAATTAGGATAAGCACGAAAATCAAAGCTTCTATAAATACGAATACTCCCAATACATCAAAACTCATTGCCCATGGATAAAGAAAAACCGTTTCAACATAAAAAACAACAAAAACTAAAACAAACATATAATAATAGATTCGAAATTGTAACCAAGTATCGCCCATTGGTTCTATTCCCGATTCATAACTAGACAGAAGATTTGATCATAATCACATAAATTATTACGTTTTGATTTATTATTTTATTATTTTAATTAATTATTGATCTATTAGTCTAGAAGGTTCAATCCAAAAAAAACATTATTAAGAAGAACAAGTAAGATGTACGTGACACATGGACTTGTTCGTGTAATGAAAAATTGTGGCGAAAGGATAATTATTTAATATAAGTTGACTTTTAAAAACGATAATGTTTTTTTTTTTGGTGAAATTAGAATCACGTAACATTATAAAATTTAAGTTCTCATTTTCAATAATCTGTATCCATCGTAATAATAATAGTCGTGCGCACACACATGTGTACACGCGTGCACGCGCGCGCATATATATATATATATATAATAATTTTACTAGATTAATCCATAAATAAAAAGAGCAAGCAGAGCAGAATCGTTTATTATCAATTGCCAAGAAATACATGCATGCAATATGCAGCCAAGATAAAAAAGCAGCGACTATTCCCAACCCTTTCTAATAATTTCTCCTTAAACAGCGAAAAAGGGGACGGTCGGAGAATCTTCACGCTGCTCCTCTTCGTATTCCGAAACACTCCGTCCGAACCCACTTGATAAAATCTCTTCTTTCTGGAAGGAAACCACCTTTTAAAGCTTTTCTTTTTTCAGTTTCATTTTCGATCTGGGCTGTTTCTTTGTTTTAGTCGTGGTTGTCACCATGGCACTTCGGAGGCGATGCTTAAAGTCATCGTTCTTGGCGACAGTGGGTATGCTCTGGTTTTTCTCTTTATTTCGTTAATGCAATCTATATGTTTGTGCAAATGCGCGTGTGAAACGAAAAAATTGTTTGTTTGCATTATTGACAGGGTTGGTAAGACGTCCTCGATGAATCAGTATTCTTAAATTATTTGAGTTAATTAACCTGGGTTTTTTCTACATCTATTTTGTTTTTTGAAGAAATTTAGTTTATATGACATTTGGATTTTGAGGATTCAATTCGTGGATTTCCTCAATTTTACTTCCTCTGTCTCTGATTTAATATTTATTTTTATCATTGGACTTGCCTCGCACTGTGAATTGAGCTATAAGAATTCCTCGTACTTATAGCAGATACCAAATTATTACCACAAATCATTATACCGTAGTTAAATGTGAGTCTTTGATGAGTGATCTAGATATGTTCTCAAGAAGTTCAGTCAGCAATACAAAGCTACAATTGGTGCCGATTTTGTCACAAAAGAGCTACAAATCGACAACAGGCTCGCCACGCTGCAGGTGGGGTTTTTTTTACTACTATAATGGTCGTACTAAAAATTTTCATTTATGAATATTTTTCTCATTGAGTCTATTAATGCAAATAAATGTGGTTGCATTGCTAGATATGGGACACAGCAGGACAAGAGAGATTCCAGAATCTTGGAGTTGCGTATTATAGAGGGGCAGATTTCTGTGTTCTGGTCTACGATGTTAACGTGATGAAATCATTCAATACTCTTGATAATTGGCATAATGAGTTTCTCAAACAGGTAATTTTTTAATAAGTAAATGCACTCTACTTTCCATTTCCACCACATAAATGTCACGGAATAAATTTAAATTTGGTAATATTGTCTTGTTTTCTTGTGAGTATTGTTGATTGATTATTGTTGTTTCCCCCTAAACAGTAATCCAATATATTTAACCTGTCAAATTTTTCTTTGTTAGAATCTAAATTCCCCTACACATCTGCTCGTATGTATTCATGGAGGAAAATATTAATCAATTATAATAAAACCCCAAGTATTGAAATAGCCATGTAACTTCAAATGAAAACACGACTGATGAATGTTAAGAAGCAACTTATTTTCAATTTAAGTGGCTTTTCGTTAGTCATTGTACATCCCAAACTCCACTCCTAACGGAATAAGGGGGAACAAAGACTTCAGACAATCTTTCTAGAGTGGAGAACAACAAGTCTCAAGTACAAAATGGAATAATGACTAATGTCTTTGTGAATGAGCTTTCTTGTAAGTAGTGTTTATCACCCTCGTTCCATTAGGAGGGTGCTTGACAGTAAACGTAGTGCTTTTGATTATTTTTATATAGAGTGAAGGGCAAAAGTTCTATTCAGAACTTTCTTCAGGCATTGAAAAATATTTACATTTATGTTTCAATCTATAGAGAGCTTGTGAGCATCTGTTGTCCATACTGACATGTCATTCTGGTTTTATCTACTTGCGTCGCTGATGAGTCTCGTGTACAAGTTGACATAACTCATTTTTTGATTTCCAGGCCAATCCTCCAGATACAAGTACATTTCCTTTTACTTGGTAACAAGATTGACATTGATGGTGGAAATAGTCGAGTGGTGGGGATCAGCTAATTAAAGTGAAATTAATTTCTTCAATTCTTAATGCTTATTTAATTATTATGCACACAGGTTTCTGTGAAGAAAGCGAAGGACTGGCGTGCTTCAAAAGGGGACATTCCTTTCTTTGAGACATCAGCAAAGGAGGATTACAATGTTGATTCTGCTTTCCTAAGTATTGCTAAGGCTGCTTTAACCAATGGAAGTCAGCAGGACATGTAAGTTTATACAGCTTGCTGATCTTTGATTTATTTGCCAAATCTTCCTTGGGAATGAATTCTTTAATTTTTTTGGTTAAGTAATTGTGACCATGGTGAATGTGGGAAGTTACAACAGCAAGTCTCCCGGGAATTGGTTTGAAAATGGGTGCCTAATTTTTGTTGTTGGGCCTGAAACACACTGTATGCTGTGGTAGTGGCCTAGTGGTAAAGAGTTTAAGGGAACCTTGGATGTAAGCGTGGAGGTCCTGAATTCGAGATAGATATTACATGAAATTCTGAGGACAAATTTTAGATTGTGATGCAACCCTCAAAAAAACCAAAATATAAGTAAATTTTGGATTTGAGTATAGGTAAATTATAGATCGTTCGTAGAAACGGTACAACAAAACTCAAAACATATTATCGCTAGATAAGAAAATGAAGTTGGTCATTATTCGTACACGAGATCATCGACACTGCACCATATCCTCTTTAGTTATTTCGTTATTGTTAGCCGGCAAGTTAGTTTGACCTTAAGTCATTTTAGTTAGATTATGTTTATAATTGAGTTTTAGCGTAACTATTCTTAAAAATGCAACATTAATTAATAGTTTCTGCATCCAAAGCTTCATGTCTTCACAACACGAGGCCTTTTCTCTTGACTGAAGATCTTCATAGTGTGTTTTATGCCTCTCTACATCATGCAAGTTCAAGCAAGTCTCAAGAACCCGTTGTCTTCTGTAGTTTTTGTTGCTAAACCTGATTATCCAATATCCATCACTGTGACATAAATCTTAGGCAAGAAAATTGAGATTTTTACAAGAGTTTAGTTAAAACTGAGCACTTTTGGCTCTGTAATGCAAACAATTCCTCTTCAACTGCAGTTACTTCCAAGGAGTACCTGAAGCCAGCTCGGAATCTGAGGCAAGCGGCGGCTGTTCGTGCTTAAACTTGTTGGCCTCATTCTTCATTTGATTTGTGATTTAGCAGCTATTCATTTGCATTCTTCCCCACTCTCTGCCACGTCGAGGTTCTTTATGAGAACTCTTACGTTTTCCATTTTTGAGTGTTGAGAAATTCGAAGGTAGCCGATTTGTGAAAGGAAACCTGGTCGGATTCTTTGAGTTTTGCTCAGGTATCGGTTGAATCTTGTACAATTTTCGATTACAATAAAAGTGCCAAGCCCATGTCAAATATTTTTATTTTTATTTTTTAATTTATAATTAATTTTGTGACATATCAAGTGAATAGTTTTGAAATTGTATAATCATCGTCTATAATTCTCCGCCCGAATTACAACAATCACATGACATAATATAAGATAAGCTTTTTTAAATAATAAATAAAATTTATGTAATTATTCCGACTTTAACTAATAAATAAAATTTGACTAATAATTAATTATTTATGTTATGATATAACATAAGCTTTTTTAAATAATAAATAAAATTTGTATAAGATTCACGCGGTCGAAGTCTTACGTTAATAAAAGACAGGCGGGAGCACTGACCGATCTATGGCAGGCAAACTGTTTCAAAAGCCACGTCATCAGCTTCCCACGTGTGATGTCGAATAGGATCGGTTCCCTATAAAACCCTCGCTTCATCTATTGTTTCTTTCTCTTCCTCCTCTTCTACCACAGAGGAACCTAAACAACCGGAAAAAAAAAAAAAAAACAAATAAATCCGCAGCGTCTACTGCCATTGGTGAGGGCAAACCCTACTCCTCCTGAGTGCGAACCCCAACCTTAGACTTCTAGGTTGTTCTTTTTTGGATTTAGGATTAGGTTTATTTTTTTTGGTTAGTTTCTTGTATTCGTAGGAGGCAATGGCGGCGGCGGCTCCAGCTCCGGTTATTCAGACTCAGGCAGCAGCCGCTCATCCAGTGGGAGGATTCGCTACCGCTTCGTTGTATGTCGGGGATCTTGACCCTAATGTGAATGAGGGGCAGTTGTTAGATCTGTTTAGCCAAATTGCTCAAGTTGTTAGTGTTAGGGTTTGTAGGGATCAGACTCGAAGGCAATCCCTTGGCTATGCCTATGTCAATTTCACTAATCCTCAGGATGGTATGCCTCTCTTTTACCAATTCCTTTTCTTCAACTAGATTCATTCATGTATGTTTTGATCAAGTATGTTAATTTTATTCAAAATAGAGTATTTGGGAAAGTTTCGTATAGTTTTTGGAATTTTTTTTGTGCAAATTTTGTGGAAATGAAACGAAAAGAATGTGAACATTTGTGTTGGTTTATTATTAAAGTTTTGCATGGCCTTGAAACTTTTCTTCATTGTTTAAACACATTCTATGAAGAGACATTCTTGTTCCAAATATTGCAGGAAGAAGGAAGGATGGAATGTGCTTTGATATTTATGTTTTTTCAGTATTTATAGATATATTACATCGGTCTTATTCATTTTACTTGGGAAAAATCTAGCGTGTTTATTATGTCCTTTGTTACATTATATTTGATTTCAATGTTCTCATTCTTGAAATCTTTCTTATTTATCTCCAGCCATCAATGCCATGGAGGCTTTGAATTTTACTCCACTTAATGGGAAGCCCATAAGGATTATGTATTCTCACCGTGATCCTAGTATTCGGAAAAGTGGATTTGCAAATGTTTTTATCAAGAATCTAGATACCTCAATAGATAACAAGGCATTGCACGATACTTTTGCTCAATTTGGATCCGTTCTCTCTTGCAAGGTTGCTGTTGATGGAAATGGTCAATCAAGAGGTCATGGATTCGTGCAGTTTGAGAGTGAAGAATCTGCACAAAATGCTATTAGAAAATTGAATGGCATGCTGATTAATGATAAACAAGTTTATGTTGGGATTTTTATTCGGCGCCTCGAAAGGAATCAAGTTAAGGGATCTCCAAAGTTTACTAATCTTTATGTCAAGAATTTACCTGAAACAACTACTGACGATGACCTAAAGAAATTTTTTGACTCTTTTGGTACTATCACAAGTGCTGTTGTTATGAAGGACGCAACTGGTAAATCGAGAGGTTTTGGTTTTGTTAACTTTCAGAACTCGGATGCAGCAGCTTATGCAGTTGAGAAGTTGAATGGAACTACTATTGGTGAGGACAGAGTTTTATATGTTGGCAGGGCTCAAAGGAAATCGGAGAGAGAGGCAGAGTTGAAAGCCAAATTTCAGCAAGAAAGAATTAGTAAATATGAAAAACTTCAAGGTGCTAATCTATACCTTAAAAATCTTGACGATGGTATCAGCGAAGAGAAACTGAAAGATTTATTCTATGAGTTTGGAACAATAACATCGTGCAAGGTATTTGTTTCATGTTTGGCCACCTCATTTCTCACTTCCTGTCTTGACTATTAGATTGTATTACATTCCTCTGCTTTGCGTTCAAGTGGTTATGTTTTGTTTTATACTTCAACAGTTCTATGTTATGCTTGATATTCTTACAATGAGTGCAATTTTATTAGGTCATGATTGGTCAGCATGGGTTGAGCAAGGGTTCTGGTTTTGTGGCCTTTTCTTCGCCAGATGAAGCAACAAGAGCTGTGAGTGAAGAATTTTCTTTTCTCAACAGTGCCTTGTACAATTTGGACCTTGTTCTTTAGGTTATAAACTAATTAGAGTTAAATGTCATTAGTTGAACGAAATGAATGGAAAGATGATTGGACGGAAGCCTCTATATGTTGCTGTGGCTCAGCGAAAGGAAGAAAGAAAGGCTAGACTTCAGGTTATTTCTATTACCTTAAGAGAAGGAGACTTTACCTTTTTCGTATGCAATGGACCCTTCATAATCATCAACTTTGCTTGTTATTAGACCATACTTTGAACAAGAATAGCTTGGCAGGTGTGTTAAATGTATACCAAAGATATGTACACTTCTCTTGGACTGTAATTAGCTCTGTACTACTGGGTCTAAGCTTCTTATTTGTAGGTAAATAGGTCTATATTAGGTTGCTTGGTGGTTAGTTTTGGCCCCACAAGGGCACTGTGTATGGAGCATTACAAATTCTTTAAATGATGCGTAATGTGTATGATGGATCGTACTAGTTCATTAAACTGGCATTTGCATTAAATCATATTTTTTAATCTTCTGGGTTCGTCCAATTTCTTCTTTTATACTATTTGTACGATCTTGTACGTGAATTCTTATTGTATTTGATACTATTTTATTAACTAAAATGCTTTTAATAGTCTCCATACATGGATGTTCGTGTCTTTTGATATGTTAGTTTCTTCTCATTTTACTTTCTTCCTCTTCTCATGGAAGCCTCTCAAACATCATTATTCTTTCATATTTCTAGGCACACTTTGCACAAATTCGAGCACCTAGTGGCATTGCCCCTCTTCCGTCAGGAATTCCTGGATTTCATCCGGGTGCTAGACTTGCCCCTCAACCACTGTATTTTGGTCAAGGAACTCCTGGTATGATGCCCCCTCAGCCCACAGGTTTTGGATTCCAGCAACAACTCCTACCAGGGATGCGACCTGGTGTCTCCCCAAACTTTTTAGTTCCATATCAGCTCCAGAGGCAGAACCAACCCGGACAGCGAATTGGTGTTCGACGAGGGGGAAACCCCCACCCTCAGCAATTGCAGCAGCAACAGGTAGTCACTAACGTTGAAGTAAAATAACATTGCGTAGTTCTTATTCTATACATTAGCTTTTCTCCAATGATATATAATTTTCTTTTTTCTTGATCTATAAAACTTTTCTTTCTTAATTGTTAAATATAGTTAATGCAGCGTAACTCTGGTCAAGGCTTTCGATACTTGAGCACTCCACGAAATGGTTTGGACCCATCTATCATGCCTCAAGGTCTCGTCGCCCCGATGATGCCTTTGGCATTTGATGGTTCAGGAATGCCGTTTTCTCCAACTGATATCCAACGCACCAGGCCTCCAATGTCGACTCTTGCTTCTGCTTTAGCTTCTGCAAGCCCAGAGAGTCAGCGTGTGGTAAGTCATTCACCCTCCTTTTCTCTTTCTTCATGCACATGACACAGAATATGATATAATTGCATCTTTGTTTTTCGGTTTGGGGATACAGATGCTGGGTGAGCAGTTGTATCCGCTTGTGGAGCAGCTTGAGCCAGGAAATGCTGCGAAGGTGACAGGAATGCTGCTAGAGATGGACCAACCGGAGGTACTTCATCTCATCGAGTCTCCTGATGAATTGAAGGGTAAAGTGGCCGAGGCCATGGAAGTCCTTCGCAAAGCTGCAGTGGAGTCTGATGTTTCAGATCAACTTGGTTCAATGGCACTCAATGAATGATGGGAAAAAAACATACCTGATTTAAATCGATAAAAATTCATTTTTGTCTATGATTTCGCCTGGGATTATTCATCATAATTTCCTCGGGTTGTTATTTTATATTATCAAGATTAGTTGAAGAGATTATCTTTAGGATTTTTGCAAAATTTAGGCTGGATGTTCTAGGTTGTTTTTATATTTGGAGTCTCTGGACTTTGTTATTATTCTTATTATTACTGTTTTATCATAATTTGGATGATGGTGTCCAAATGAGTTGCAATTTTATATTATCAAAGTCTAAGGTGTTTAAGAGTCGTTTATCATATTGTTCATCATTTAATGTAACTCTACATTGTACATTCTGAACGATGAATTTTAAGCAACAATCTTGATCATGGGATGTATCTTCAAATTGGCGTCAGTATTAATATAATGATTAGATATCAGATTGGAGATCAGATTGCTGATGTGGGAATTCAATTAATGTATTTCAGTTGAAATTTTATATATTAAGTATAAATAATGATAATTGTAACTTCTTGAACTTGTGGTATCATCCAGGGCCTGGATCGAAATATAATTTTCAAAGTAAGTTCCTTGGAGAGCGGCTTTTGCCAAAACTGGAACAGTTTCTTGAAAACTTGCTACGGAAACGAAACTTGGCTTCTTTTGTGTATATGATTTATGATCATATTTATTTATAATTTGTTATAAATATTTTTGCATGTCACGAGGCAAATTAGAAGGCAGAATTAGCCTTAAAATGATATGGGTTTTTGCAGTTTTCATCGGATTAAATGATGGGTTGGGTTGGGTTTCTGGATCTTTGCTCATAGGTTTAGCCCCCTCAACGTCGGTGTTTCTTCTGACGGCGAAATATCTATTAGCAACCGAGTCTCCCTTCTGTTCTGACTGCTGCTCTGTGCTTGAGCACGGAGGAGCTTCAAGCTACAAACAGATGCTTTGAAAAAGTGTCGTTTTTTGGAAGAAGAAAGGTAGCCATGGGAGGAGCAGGAAGAACTATTTTGACTATTTCCTTATCGGGAAATTTCTTCACTTTCTCTCGCTTTTCTATGCCGAGACGCCTTCCGTTGCTCGAAACACCGAAACCCACGAGGCTTTTCCAAGGGTTTAGGCCCCTATGTACTTCGACAGCAACAACCCCCCACAGCACTGTCGAGGCGGACCCGGTAGTTCAGCCTTTGAAGCATTCTATGCTGCTTGAGAGGCTAAGGCTCCGGCACCTCAAGGACTCTGCGGTTAAAATCCAACAAACTAGAAATACCACTCGCACTTCCGCTGTTTCTGGTGAGGATGGATTGAAGAAGTCAGAAAAGAATAAGAAGAAAGCGATTGAAAGTTTTGAGGAATTGGGTTTGAGCGAGGAGGTAATGGGTTCTGTCCGGGAGATGTGTATTGAGGTCCCTACTGAAATTCAGTGTATTGGGATTCCGGCTGTATTGGCAGAGAGAAGTGTGGTTTTGGGCTCTCATACAGGGTCTGGAAAGACTCTTGCTTATTTACTTCCCCTTGTTCAGGTATTTCTTCTTCATTGTTTGTCATATGAATAGATTATTTTAGCTTTTTCTAGATTGACTATATCAGTAGTAGTTTAGATCAATGTGGATTATTTTTTGCTACGCTCATTCATAAGTGATTACTTTATTCTGTATCCAGATGGAGAAGATATAGTGAAATAAAGCGCTGATGTTTGATTTATAGCTATTGTTAGACATGTGAGGAGATTTGGGTTTGCTAATGTTCTGGTTTGACTTATTTCAAAAGAAAAGTTGCTGGCCTAGATTATTTCCCTCCTTGATTGAACTTTTGGATTTGTAGTTGCTGAGACGGGATGAAGAAATTTATGGAATGCTTATGAAAGCTAATCGTCCTCGTGCAGTTGTGTTATGTCCGACAAGGGAGTTGTCGGAGCAGGTTTTTTAGCGTTTTTCTTTGATAATTTTTCACTTGATTGATAAAAATATATCTATAATTTTCAGCTGATATTGTTGGCTCTTGCAGGTGTTTCGAGTGGCAAAATCTATTAGCCATCATGCTCGATTCAGATCTACCATGGTAAGTGGTGGCGGCCGGTTGAGACCACAAGAAGACTCATTGAATGGTCCAATAGACCTCATTGTTGGGACTCCTGGTCGTGTTCTTCAACACATAGACGAGGGTAACATTGTGTATGGCGACATTAAATATTTGGTAAGAATCTGTAATCTCAAAAGTCATATTTTTTTTCTGATATTTTGCTTGTAGTGTCTTAAGATACTTGTTAAGTCAGATCATGAGGCTGTTTAATCTTTTTGGTAGGTGTTGGATGAAGCAGATACCATGTTCGACCGTGGCTTTGGTCCTGACATTCGCAAATTTCTCGGTCCGCTCAGAAATCGTGCATCAAAACCTGATGGCAAAGGATTTCAAACTGTTTTAGTTACAGCAACAATGACGAAGGTATTTTGACATGTAGTTTTATTTCATATATGAAAGACCTGGAAGCTCAGTATTTACGTTCATTTTTGCAATTTGATCCCCTATTTTCCTTTTGAATAGAGAGAGAGAAGAAGCTTTGATAATTTTAAATGTTTTTGAGTGAGTGATTATTGCCATTCATACTCTCAGGATATTGTATCCAATATGTCAGTCGTCATGCCCAATGATATTTGAATCTAATTGGTTATCTTTGATTAAAGTCAATACTTCATCCCCAAATAGCAGTGATTAACGTTAATCTGGTCATTTCCAGAATTTTTTTGTGGACTTTGGTCGTTAAAAATTTTGTTGCAGGCTGTTCAAAAGCTCATCGATGAAGAATTTCAAGGCATAGAACATTTGCGCACTTCTACCCTCCACAAGAAGATAGCTTCTGCTCGACATGATTTCATTAAACTTTCAGGATCTGAAAACAAGTTGGAAGCATTATTACAGGTTTTCTTGT
>CM039518.1:1381834-1476934 GCA_022433055.1 Begonia peltatifolia
TATTGGTCACCGAATATTATCCGCATGATGCCTAAAAGTGACATTCACTGCTTCAACCGGAAGAAAAATAAAATACTAAAATGCAGAAAATGTCCATATATTCTATATCTCCCAATTTCCATCTCCATAGGTGATTTAAATCTTTCTATAAGGGACTAAGATCTGAGGGAAGTATGTTTATATACCTACTAAATTTTACAACAGCCAACGAAAGAATTATTAAATATTTTCTGTCTTTGCCAATTAATATATCTGAGCTGTTGGGTTAGAGACAGAAGGTTCTGTCTTTATAGTCTATACTGGGAATTACATAAACCTATAGATGTTTATTTGGGTAGCTATCTTTTTTAATTGTCAATAATGTTACGGAATTTCACACTATTATGGGATGATGTTTGTGCAGGTTCTTGAACCAAGTTTGGCAAAGGGAAACAGGGTAATGGTCTTCTGTAACACTCTAAACTCTAGTCGTGCAGTTGATCATTTTCTCGGTGAAAACCAAATTTCTACTGTCAATTATCATGGAGAGGTACCTGCCGAACAGAGGTACTATATTATGCATAACTTACATTACAACTTATGCCAACTTAAAAGGCGAAACTTGTCACTGCTTGGCCATTGTTGTTGTTGTTGTTAATATCTTTTCACAATCATCAAATTACCCAATGACACCCCAACTGGACTGTTTGTGCAGAGGAACCAATTATGCTCAATCGAAATCTTTCATATGCATATATATCTTCGAGAGCTCATCTAATTTATGTTTCGACTGAATTTTAGTATTGTGAATTCCAGGGTTGAGAATTTGAAAAAATTCAAAAGTGATGATGGAGAATGCCCCACATTAGTTTGCACGGATTTGGCTGCAAGAGGATTAGACTTGGACGTGGATCATGTTATTATGTTTGATTTTCCTTCGACCTCCGTGAGCATCATGATTCTAGTCTCTCTCATGATAGGGCTATTATTCCATTGTTGTCTTCATCAAAGTTCTTTGTATTTTATTTCTGCTTTGAATGAAATTGATGGTGTGTTTCTTCAACTTTCAGATTGACTACCTTCATCGCACAGGAAGAACTGCTCGCATGGGGGCAAAAGGTTTGACTCGAAACCTCCCTTTTGTATATAAGCTGAATGTTTTAGCCAGCAATAGACATCTTTTGTATCTGGCAAGGGAAATTATAAAGATGGATATTGGCCGAAATGACAGGAAAAGTGACGAGTTTGATCGCCAAAAGAGACATTAATTTGGCCACACGAGTAGAGGAGGCTGTTAGAAAGAATGAGAGCCTGGAGTCATTGACGGTGGACAATGTCCGAAGGGACATTGCAAGGACTAGGATAACCGAGCAGAAGGGGAAAAATGAAAAAATGGTTAAGAGTTCAAGTGAGAAAAGCAGGATAAAAACAGCAACACCAAGAAACACTAGTCTCAACAAGAAAACTGCTCCTGCAAAATCATCTGCAAAGGCCGCCGGCATCAGGGTCTCAAAGAGGGTGACTGCAAGACCATTGAAAAGTAGCTCAAGTGCGGCATCATCTCCTAGCGGGAAGCCATTGAAAAGTGGCTCGAGAACGACATCATCTCCTAGCGGCAGGCCATCGAAAAATGGCTCAATAACAACATCGTCTCCGAGCGGGAGGTCATCGAAAAGTGGCTCAAGAACGACATTATCTCCAAGTGGGAGGTCATCGAAAAGCGGCTCAAGCGGCTCAAGAACGACATTATCTCCGAGTGGGAGGTCATCGAAAAGCAGCTCAAGAGCGACATCATCTCCAAGCGGGAAGACATTGAAAATTAGCACGAGACCGGCATCATCTCTGGGCGGGAAGACAAAACAAGCAGCTAAAAGAAGTGGTCCAAAATCTACAGCTTCAAAACTAAGCGTTGTTGGGTTTAGGAGGAAGAGTTCCATTTCTGATAAGTTGTCCAATTGATCATAGCTCTGCCATTTTCTGCTTTGTAGTATAGAATGTCTTTGAGAATTCATTGAAATATTTATGTCATTTTTATTTTTGTTAATGAATTTTCTTTTTTAATTCAAATTATTTAAAATATTTTGTATTGATGTGGCCTTGAAAGTTGTTCTTCTTCTCCGATCAAACGGGGTTTAGGGTATTTCGCCTCCTGTTTTCCTTTTCCTGAATCTTGAACCAGTAGACATGCATCAAGGGTCGAAGCTTCCTATCTCTCGACTGTTGTTCAGGCGCCGTTTTGTGCAATCTCGAATCCCCACTTCTTCATCAGCTTCAGCCGTCCCGGTTCTCAGTCAGTGCAATTCGGACTCGGCGACGTTCGTAAAATCCCATTTTCCCTACAAATTCGTTTCAAATTTTCATTATTTTCGGCTCCCAAATTGCTCAGACCCGTTCACTCGGTTCGTCAATGGGCGAATGAGATATTGCAGTGGCCCTGGGGGATCCGTTGCTGAATTCGATCGAGACAGGGAGGTGGATATGATCAACCTAAAGTTCGCGGATGCGAGGGAAGAGATAGAAATGGCGTTAGAGTCGAAAGAAACTGTCTACTTTGACGAAGAAGCTGAGTGTGCTCGGGCTGCTGTAAAGGAAGTAGTAGGAATGTTTGAAGGGCTCTTGGCAAAGTTGCCGGAAGCTGAGAGGGCAGCGTTGCAGAGATCAATGGGGTTGAAGATTGAGCAGCTAAAAGCGGAAATTCAGCAGCTTGATGAGTAATGAGGTTGGTCGATGTGGAGTTTTTTACCATTTTATCGTGGACGTTTCTTTTGATCTTGTTAGTTTTTATGGGAATTAGAGGCCATTGTGTGAGTAAAAGAGCTACTCTGAAAGGCATGGATGATATTATTTATGTAGTGTCTTGCAATGACAAACTAATTTACTGTTCACTTCTTCTGGAGTCAAACAAGTCTTTCTTTGTTCGAAACAAAATCTATCAGAAATGAAAAATATCTTTGGTTGGATATGTGCTTGTTACTTGTTAGATGTGAATCTCGTTCTTGCTTTTTGTGTTGGAGTTTGGACGTGTTTCAACTCTGATTTGTCTGTACAAGAGAGGTAAAGGGAGAAGAAAGTCGACCCCTTTGCTTATAACTGTAATTGTAATGCAAAAATTCACTTGAAAGCGATTATGACCTCTTGTCAAGAGCAATCGATTGTGTATTGTTCTTTCTATCGCTATGAATGGAATTCCACCATTAATAAAACTTGCGGGTTGTCATTGTGTTTCTCATTCCCTTGCATGTATTATGTTTAATACACAAAACTTAGTTTTGTTATATCTTTTGGGAGTGGTGGTCATTTTTCGATTGAGGCTCTCAGTTTAGGTAGCTATGCATGCATCAAACTACTACTTGGATGCAATTAAAACTTGGCTATGTAAACAATTTGGCAGAATTAATACATCTTATTGACTGACTGATTCAAAGGAAGATTGGAAAGCAGCAACCTGAAGTCTAGAGATGTGCAGATTTTGTAAACCTGTAAAAAAGTAGTTAGGAATTGAAAACAGAAGCATCTTAGTTTCATTTCCAAGGAAAGTAAAAGAGCATATTAGAACGTTGGAAAGTGAAGTAGAAAGGCTATTTCTCATTGAATTTCTGGATTTGTCTTTTGTAATTAATATGAAAAAGAGTTACTTTGGCATTATGAAGCACATGAAGTTTATTTGTTTATTTGCATGCACTTCACTTTTTTTTGCCCATCTCTTCTGTGATAAAGCAATAAATGACTGCAGAAATTATACTACTCTCTAGGTTTTGGGAACAACGCTTTAATTTTGATCTTCTATCTAGCTATAAGTACTGTTTGGAAAAAGTTTACAAGCAGATCATGCCTATTTCTATGCATAAACTCCACTGTTTCAGTACTTTATACAATCATTTCATGATGTCCCCACCTGGAATTTTGTAAATAAGGAAAGGGTAAAAGGTGCAAAACAATCAATTAGCTAATTGAATTAATGGTCTAATTTTAGTTCTTGTATTATTGTCTTTGGCTGAAGAACAGTTCAAAGAAGTTTTAAATAAAGAAGCAAAGCTTATCAAGAGCAGACTATACTCTTTGATCTCTCTTGACCTATAACTTTCTTAAAAAATGCTAAAGTCGTATGAACCATCAAGTGACAGGTTTTTGAGGCATGGGGTACAGTTCCATTTCATGATAAGCATGTGGCGAAGAAGGCATGACTGGCTGCTTTTTCATTGCACAATGGGTAATTCTGAACCTTTTCTTTGTCTCAATGTTATCTTCTTTTACCCTCTTCTTCTAGGTTTAAAATATGCATGCCACTGTTTGATAAGTTCAAAAATTATATGGAAAGATCTCCATAATATTTCTCACCAAGAAGTCAATATTACAACACACTCTACACACACAGGACTCTACAATTTTCCTAATATTTGCTTGTTCAGTTGATTTGTAATCCAAAAAAAAAAAAAAACTCTCTGAACTGCTGAATATCTCAATGAAGAACATTGATGTTTATGAACTGTACAAAAAACCATGTCCATCTCTGAATCTAGCAAGCTTAGGCTTCAAACCTTTATACTATTGGAAAAGAAAATAAAAGCCACTTCTGAAGACTAAATAAACGAAAACAAATTGAATAAAAAGATCAACGTTGAGTTGAGGACTGCTTTATTAGAGGTTGGGAAGTTTTTCCCCATTCTTCAGGTGAGCTCTTCACCTCCATTAACAAAGCCACCACTTCCTTCATAGTAGGTCTTTCCGTAGGAGAGGAGTTGACACAAAACATTGCAATTCCTAGTGTTTGAAGCATTTCTTGTACCATTTGATCTGGTAACCCTTGAAGCTTTTTGTCCAGTATTGAAATGGCTGGTTCAAAACTTCCCATTTTCTTCTTCACCCACTCTACTATGTGGAGGCCATCTCCCATCTGCCGCTCCACTGCACTCCGGCCGCTCAGAATTTCGAGCAAGACGACTCCATAGCTATATACATCGCTCTTCTCTGTTATGTTCATTGTGTATCCATACTCTGTATTGATAATGGTTATCATAATATAAATCAAACTTGTTCTAAAAACTATTGGATAGAAAAATGTTTTCAAGGAAGCATAACAAGCATAAGAGAGGAAATGAAGAGGAAAGTAGCTTACCAGGGGCAATATACCCGTACGATCCTGCAACTCTGGACATTGCTTGGTGATAATTTAGAGTGATCATCAGCTTTGCAAGTCCAAAATCTGCTAAATAAGCCTCAAATTTTGAATCTAGAAGTATGTTATTGCACTTCACATCTCTATGAAGTATGGGTGGGACACAATAGTGGTGAAGATATGCTAGTCCTTGAGCTGATCCTACTGCTATTTTGTACCTTGTTTCCCAATCCAAATTCCTATTCCCCTGCAAAAGTTGCTGCAGATTTCCATTTGAAATGTAGTTGTAGAGAAGAAGTTTAGTGCTTTTATTGGAACAATAACCGAGAAGCTTCACTATGTTTCGGTGTCGAATATGGCCGAGAATTTGAATTTCAGCAGCAAAAGAATCGAAGGGTTCTTCTTCTTGTTTTGTTTTCCAAAGCTTTTTCACTGCAATTAGCTCTCCATTAGGCATTTCAGCCTTGTATACTACCCCAGAATAGCCTTTTCCAATCACATTTTCATCTTTCAAGCATTCCAGGATGTTATCAATGGTAAAATTTAGCTTTTGGAAGGGAATAAAACTCCATGGATGAGAGAAATCTTCTGCATTTGTAGAGGAACATGATGTTCCTGCAGATTTTTTGACTATGTATTTGTGATGCCTTGTAAAGAGAATCCATGAAGCGAGTACTAAAATGGTGACAGAAGCCATAATCACAGACAACAAAGCTACAGCTTTTACAGATTTCAGCCCCTTTTTTCGCATTAAACTTGAAGAACAGGTTGACCCATCAGTAGATTCGCAGAGATTAGCATTCTGAAGGAAAGAATTTGCTGATAAAGTTCTGAAAAATGGAGTAACAGGAATAGGACCAGAGAAATTATTGAAGGAGATATTTAGGGAAGTCAGACTGGTTAGGAAGCTGAGAACTCCTATTTTCCCCGAAAGCATATTGTGTGAAAGATCAAGAGACTGCAACTGTGTCAAACCCACCATTGTTTCAGGGAGTTCTCCAGCAAGGTCATTAAAGCTCAAGTCGAGACTCATCGTCAAGCTTTTTACATAACCAAGCTCTGATGGAATCTGACCAGAAAAGCTGTTATAACTCAAATCCAGGAGAGTTAACTTTTGAAGATTTCTGATAGATTTTGGAATTCCCCCAGTTAACATGTTGTTGTTGAGTATAAGCTTGTTTAAGTAACTGAAGTTGCCAAAACTCGACGGAATTTCACCGATAAAACTATTTCTGCTCAGATCAAGCTGTTCTAAGTTCACTAGCTCTCCCAACTGGTAAGGAATTTCGCCAGAAATGTAATTGTTATGCACGTCAAACAACTCAAGAACTGTTATATTGGCAATCTGAACTGGAAGTTCACCTGAAAAATGGTTCATATACAAGTCAAGAAAGACTAGATTCTGCAACTGCCCAATTTCTTTAGGAATGTGGCCAGAAAGCTGGTTTTCTCCCAGTCTCAATCTAACTAACGATTCACAGTTTGCAACTTTTGGAGACAAATTTCCTGACAATGAATTGCCAAGAAGTAGGAGCTTGCTCAGTTTCTTCAGACTGAAAATCTCTTCTGGAATTGACCCCGTTAGCTTGTTCCTCGAAAGATCAAGTGAGTAGAGCTCTGCGCAGTTTCCAAAAGAAGACGGAATTCTTCCAGAAACTGAGTTTCCCCACAAGAAAAAACTCTGCAAAAATTTTAAATTACCCACCTGCCATGGAATTGAACCTGAGAGTTGATTCTTATCGAGTTGAAGAGCAGCAAGACTCGTACAGTTGCTTATCTCCCACGGAATTGCTCCCGTTAAAGAATTGTCGGATAAATGAAGTTGCTCAAGAACCTCTAGCTTCCCAAAATCGCTTGGAATTTCACCAGAAAGACTATTTGCAGAAGCATCAAAAACCACCATTGCTGAACAATTGGAAAGCTCCGGTGGAATATTTGCTGATAACTCATTCCCCCACAAAAACAAACTAGTAAGCTTTTTCAACTTACCCAGTTGAGAAGGAATTGAGCCGGTCAACTTGTTCATATGCAAGTAGACATTTCTCAACTCAGAACAAAAACCAAGTTCAGGAGGAATTGAGCCAAAAATTTCAGCGTCATAAAGAGCTAAAGTTTGAAGATTAATCAAGTTTCCGAAAGTGGGTGGAATCACACCAGAAAGACCAGTGACTGCAGCTCCAAATGTTGTGAGATTTGATAGAAACCCCAACTGAAATGGAATCTCACCTGTTAAATGTGGATTTCCTCCTATTCTTAATTGTTGGAGTGAGATTAAAGAGCCAAGCTGCGATGGTATCGACCCGTTAAGTAAATTATCTTGCAGACAGAGAACTTGCAGAAGAGTAAGATTGGCTAACTGCTGAGGGATCTTACCGGAGAGTCTGTTGGAGTTTAAGAAGAGGAATTGGAGAGAAGAGAGAGACCCGAGCTGTGGAGGAATGGGACCAGAGAGGGAGTTGGAGGAGAGGTCAAGGAGGCGAAGACGACTGAGTTCGCCAAAGGAAGGAGGAATAGAGCCGGAGACGTTGGTGGAAGAGAGGTTGAGAAGTTGCAAAAATGAGAGTGAAGATAGCCGGGAGGGGACGGAAGAGAGGTTGAGGAATGTATCGGGTAAAGAAAGTGAAATGACTCGATTCTGAGGATTGCAAGAGACCCCTTCCCATGAACATGGAGTTGAGCTTGCTGAGTCCCATGAGGAAAGAAGTGCAGAGGAAGCTCTCGCAGCAGGACTAGCTGCAGAGAGTAGAGAGAGAAGGGCTTCTCCGTCGGGAGAGAGAGAAGCGACGAATGACAGTCTACTATTGATCAAACAGAAGAAGAATATAGCGATTAGGCTTGAGTTACAGCACTGACTAATGGTTTTCTCCATGGTAGCCATGGGAAAAAGCTTGAAATGAAGGCAAAGAAACGGAGTTTGAATCGAGAGAAAGGCGGAAGCAAAAGTCCACTCTCTCAGTGATGCTTAAACTTCACACAACCACAAGAATGAATGCAGGAGAAGCAATTAATGCTGAAGTTTTCTCATTCTGAAAGGATGAGCAAGTTCAAGTTCAGAGCTCGTGGAAAGTCTACTCCGCCGCTGACAACAATGACGGCGCTGGAGAAGATGGTGTCGGATGCTAAAACTTCAGTTTTGCTTCGGTTAAAGCTCTTGCCTGCAAGCTCACTGAAAGTTCTCGCCTTGCATTTAAAACACAAGGCGTAGTTTGGGTACCGAAATGTCCATAATACCCCATCGGCATGGCGGAGTTTCTATTTTTGTTTTCCACGTCACTCGCGGGCCCCACTTTGGCTGACTCAGTTGCTGAAGTGGCATTGTCTGAGATTACTGAACTACCCCAGGACTTTTTAACCCACGCCGGGATTAAGTAGGGGTAATATGGTAATTACGCTATCAAGAGTGAGATTTTGGCGCTGTGGACAGAATCAACGAATTCAGGGTCATTTTCCGCAGAGCTGACACAACAAGTATTATTAAACTATTAGTATATTGAATGGGAGAGAGAGAGAGAGAGAGAGAGAGAGTGGTAGAGAGAGAAAGAGTGAGAGTGTTTGTGTTGGGAAGGGGAAGACTGTGATGATGATGATGATAAAACACCGGAGGTGGAGCCTGCTTAGAAGATTGTGAAAGGTTAAAGTGGGTAATGTCAAAAAATAAGAAATGTCTTTGTGTGGGCCATAAATTAAGGAGAAAATGGCGTCTTTGGATTGGTCCACTTGCTTAAAATATGTTACATTTAATTAAGGTGACAGCAACTTAAGGGTTTTCGAGGAGCAGCTGGTGGGTTTGTTTTGGGGAGTGGAGCTGAGAGATAAAGACTAAGTTAGGGTTTGTTGAGTTTGAAGGGACGGGGTTGATTACTGTAGTAGATTAACTTCTCTAATCACTCTACTTATACAAGAAATATAGATTTTGTTTTTTAAAATTATGGGTTGTCGCATAATGACATTTTCTGTGAAGTAATTAATTGAAACTTCTGCTGGAATGAGGTAAGTTGGCGCCGAAGGAGGTCATAGAGTGAGGATTTGGACTGATGTGGCTGGGGTTTTTTTAGTTCTGTCTTTACTCTCTTTGAGCCCCAAACCCTAGAGGGTTTTTATTTGCATAATTGTAGGTTAAGATTGATTGTGATTGTAGGGAAGTCATGGTTCACTTCTTTGCATTTCCAACTTCATCTCTTTATCATTCTCAAATTTATCGAGTTTAATCTAAATATTCAAGAAGAATTAAATTATCAGGTGTTCGTGTATTATGTTTTTTATGCTTTAACAATTCAAGAAGAATGTCCAATGTTTTTGTTAGAGTCGGCCTAACCCGAATTTTAAATGGGTTAGATCAGTTATGCCAATATTGAAAATTTTCTTTCTCGATGAATTTATATAAGTTAGAGTTGTAAAATTTATTATTATATTTTATATTTCGACTTCTTTATATTTCGACTTAATTGATTCTGTTTTTTTTTTTTTCCTTTTTGGGATGATTTTGGTCTGTTTATTGGTAACATGATTTTCGATTATCATCCAGGAATTGCTCTTGCTCTTACGAGAATTGACTTTCTTGTGGATTTCTCATTTCTCTGTCCTCTAGTTCTGTCTATAAAGAAGATAACACATCAGCATTAAATCTGTCCAGTCAGCATCCACGTCGTCTCTTAGGATGAAAGATGAAGAAAGAGAGAGAGAGAGAGAGAGACTGGATAAACACAAAAATTAGATGGTGTTATTATTTTTAATATTTTGAGTATTTATTTTTACTTAATAATTGACCGAGCATGGTTTTAAAAATTATTCAATTTATACTATACTTTACTTTAATTCTTTCTGTTTTTCTAAAATTAAAAAATAAAAATAAAAATCATTGTCATGACAAGATACGACCGCGTCGAATATCATGATGCCACGTGTCCACTAGCTGCATTGCGATTGGCTATTGCTGTGGGCTGTCTTAATCATAGAAAATATCTTTGATTACACGCAAGTGGATTTTGGACTATAATTAGGGTAATTATGAAGCTTAAGATGCTTATTATTTATTATAAAATTAGGTAATTAGTAATTAGGAGATTATTAATTATGATTATGGACGGATGATGGGATGGGCATGGCTCATGTGCATGGAGATGGTAAAAGATTGGATGATGTGACAGCTAGCCACTTAGGTAAGTGGAAAATATCATTGCCACGTATTACTTATCTTCTTCTCACAGCCCTCGTAAATATCTCTCTCTCTCTCTCTCTCTCTCTCTCTCTCCAGCTTTCTATCTGCCAAAGCTAATGTTCTGAATTTTTCAGTGGATGAAACAATGGTAAAATGAGAGAAGATGAATCACCCACTTTCTACATCGTTGCCGCGAATCTCCTTTTCAGTCTGAGCTTCGGATCGGGATTAGGCCGAGAAGATGTTGCTTGCGGGAATTGAAGTGGAAGTTTTCTTTGAGCTTTTTGCTGCAGAGATTCTAATCTTTTGAGCTCTTTTTGGCCTGTTGATGGTATGAAGTTTTATTTTATATATTTTTTTCGTTATTATTATTTTTTTTTTTGTGTTTTGTTTGATTTTTATTTTCAGCTTATTATTTCTGTTGGGTTTTGCCTTGGCAGAGGTCTCATTTCGATGTACTTTCAGAAGCAGAGAATTGGGAATTCACAGTAATACAAATTTTTCCCAAAAATAGATGGCTGGTTCATCTGAAAAGTGGATTGATCGTCTTAGATTCTCCTCTCTATTCTGGCCTCCCCCACAAGATGAAAACCAACGGAAGGTGTGTAGAAATTTTGTTTGTATTTGCAATTTATGATATTGATGTAATTTTATCGTTCAAATCTCAGCTCTTCTTTCTTCTTATTATTATTATGTTTATGTTTATGTTTATTATTATTATTATTATTATTATGTTTATGTTTATGTTTATGTCTATGTAGCTCAGGTTTTCTATTTGTAAGTTTCACCATAAAATTTATTGAATGGGAATTCTTTGTAGTTTTTGCTGCAGAAATGGAAATCTAAAAACTCCTCCATCCTGATATGTGTTCATACATGTGCATAGATTTATGTGTGCACATTTTTTGACAAGTTCATAAGATACTCTACTCAACACTTGTTTGTTTGATAAGAAACAATACATATTGAGTAATAAAGAAACTACAACTATGATACACAACTTAGTTTATAGCTATTTCCCTCCAATTAGAAATGATCAAACTAAAAAGATAAATTCTAAAAAATTTAGAATTATATGCTCATTTAGCCTTGTGGTGGAGCCAAGTCCATTTTCCTTATGCTTTTTAAACATTTTGTCCTCATTGAAAATCTCAGTAAGGAAACTTTAAATATCGGTATGCACCCTCACATTTTGATAGAAAAAAAGAGAAAAATTGTTCATAGTTCATCGTAATGTGAGTGTTAGTTCCTTCGTGAATCTTGCAAAAAAGACGAGCATGCAGAGATCAAATCAAGAAGGGGTTTCGTGTCTAGATTTGATCACAAATATACAGCTTTTCCTTTACAGGAATTTAGGCTAACACTTGGATATCTTATCGGACTCCTTTCTTCCCTACAAAGTTAAAAATAGAGAAATTATTGGATGAAACAGAAGTAACTCGAGAAAAGTTTATAAGTTTAGTTAACAATTATTGATTACTTTGTTCAACAACTTATATGTAGCCACTCGTATTGACAAGTTCATAAGTTTGAGCTTTGTATGATATTGGTAAAGAAAAAAATTATAGTAATAAAATTTTTACTACTGAATAATTAGGAGAACATGTAAATAAATTTATGGGGAAGAAACTGAAATTTTCGATTCTTTGGATTTGTAGTTTTAAATCGACTAAGAGATCATATTCACGGAAGATGCAACTCTGAATATTTTTTGCTAATGTAGAAATGAAATGGAATTAGACATTTTGATTAATCTCTAAGCTCAACTCAGGTTAATTTCTCATGTGCATGACTTCAGCTCTTTTTTTTTTCAACAGTGATAAAACATTAGGCTTCTTTCTCGTCCATGATTGGACATGAAGAAATATGTTCTATTTATAATTTTACCATGGTAAATAAAAAAGAAAAGTTTCAAGAGAAGCTGTGGTTCCCTACTTTAGTTCTAGGAATGAGTCTCTACTCAAACTTTATTGAGATAAAGGTGATGTCATGCTATTTGTGCCAGCATAATTTGTAATAACTTTCAGCAATCAGTATTTTTTGTCTAAACTTTATTTCTAACTCTGATACTTCTGCAAAACTTTAAATTGGGATGCTGTTATTTATCCTACAACAAAACAAAATATATTATATATAACATGGTAAGAACGTGCCAAATAACAAAACTTTTCTGTCAAATGAGTTTGACAATCATGTATGTAAGGCTGCTCAAGATTCTTTTTACCTCTCAAATCTGGATGTTATTAGGTCTCTATCCTCTTTTTTATTTTATACTGTTGTGATGTGCTCCTTTTTGCTACATATTAGGCCCAAATCACTGCTTATGTCGATTACTTGGGCCAGTTTACATTAGAACACTTTTCTGGGGACATTGCTGAGGTATGATCTGTTTTGTAATGATGAAGTTAATACTATGTATTTTTTTGGATTTGGATGGAGAAACACATCCATAAGATTCCATTTTTGTTTATTTAAGGTGACTAAGAATTCTGAGTGTTTATGAGGTTTCAAGGATTTTCATAATGCTTTTCTGACACTCTTGACAGCTGATCCAAAGCTTCTATCCATCAAAAGAAAAGACCCTCATGGATGATGTTTTAGGTAGTGCAATTCTAGTTATTTTTCTATTAACTGTAAAGAATGATTTCTTTGCCAAAATATTTTGAATCTTCTTTCAGCTACATTTGTCTTTTATCATCCGGACCATGGGCATGCCATTATGCTTCCAATTATTTCTTGCATCATTGAAGGAACACTGGAGTATGATAGAATTTTTCCTCCATTTGCTTCCTTCATATCATTGTTTTGCCTCAGCTCAGAGGTACATCAGCTGAGCTTATTAAATCATTTACTTTCACATTCCACATTTCTTTCTTTTCTAGTTAATAATGAATTCTATTGATCTGTCTCTATTCCTTTGTTCTATGTCCCTATGTGGATTTAAATATTTAAGAAACCATGGAAACATATTAGTAACTATCCATTTCTTTACTTTTCTTTTTTTTTTTTTCCCTATAGAGTGATTATTCTGAACAATGGGCCCTGGCATGTGGGGAGATTTTGAGAATTCTTACCCATTACAACCGTCCAATATTCAAGATGGAGCGGCAAAATAATGAAATAGAACCAAGCAGCAGTGGCAGTAATGCAACAACAAGTGACTCTAACAATGGGGAATGTAGTCATACTCCTCTGCAACAGGAGAGGAAGCACTTTAGGCCTTTATCTCCCTGGATAACTGATACACTACTTTCTGCACCTTTGGGTATCAAAAGTGACTATTTTCGTTGGTGAGTGCACAATCCTCTTTGCTCTATTTATAGCCACTCAACAAGTTCATCTGCAATGTCGGGCTGGCAATGCTAATTTAATTTGGTAACTATATAGACAATTCTACTTTTGCTTCAATGATGTTGTATCTCAATTTCTGTATTATTAATTGCTCAGGAAAAAAAAATTACAGCAATTCGTAGGGAAGTTCTCAGCTATAGAAAGAAGGTTAAAAATGATTTTATTTCTGGAAAACCTGCTTTCTGGTTTTTCAAATTGTTGTCGTTTTCTTTAGTTTAGTTCATAATATTAAAACCAATTTTAAATTAGCTGTAATCCAAAAAACTTAAATTTTTGACTTGAAGTTTATTAAATAACAAATATTATTTTAAGCATTTTCTTGCATTTATAATTTTCATGGTATGTACGAATAGATACTTTAATTTTAAATAAGGTAATTTCAATATCTCGTGACCAGATATGATTTTAAATTACTAATTATAAGTGATCTTCAAAAAATTTGTTTATTAGACTGCAGTTAATTTAATCATTTAAATTATATCTTTTTGGTTTGATAAACCTAATACCACAAAAATATTATTTTGTTGTCATAGCTTAGCATGAAATTGCTTTGGTCGTGATGTTTTTCATTGTCATGCTCATAATGCTTTGAAAAAAAGTGAAAGCCGAATATTTTTTCCCCTACTTGGGAAGAGTGAGCATAGCTTAATCATTTGGAGAAAAACTTCAACTCTTGAGATATATATTTGTATTAAAAAGAGTAGATCTATTATTCTGTTCTATTTTTTACCTCACTAAAAATGGAATATTATACTTTTGGATAAACAGCATTCAATTAGATTATATGAAGAAATTGTTGATGGAATCCAAGTTTTTCATCTCTTTCTTACGTAACAGGTGTAGTGGCATAATGGGTAAGTATGCTGCTGGAGAGCTCAGACCGCCTATAACTGGTTAGTCATTTTTTGTGGCAGCAATATGGTTCTGTTTTATACATTTCTTTAATTGATGGAAAAATAAAAGCTGATGTTTATTTTATCACATCTCTTTGCCTTCTCGAGTGAAATGATTGTGAAAACCTCATCATTCATTTTCGAAACTTGATCATTTATTTGGTTTTAACTCTAAAAAATTAGGGATAATGCTTTTAAACTTACTTACTACTTTAGTTAATAATCAACTCTGCACTGAGACTAGTTATCAATGACCTCTATAGTAAAACAATTATAGCTCAATACGAATTATTCCAAAATGTTCCACCTGATATGAACTGAATTAAGATGAGATAACTAAAAAAGACCTTTTAGCAAAGGTGAAAGACAACACAGTATCTTTTTTTCCTTGTTGGTCTATCAATCTTTGTTAACTGACTTAATCTTTTATTTCCCTATATTAAATTCGTTCTTTACTGTTTGGGTAGTTGGAGAACAAATTTATTAGGCTAAAGAAAAAAACTGATCATAAGATTCAGAAATATAATGCAGTGCTTCAACAAATGCATGTCAATATTCTACTTTCTTACACTTAGTTATTTCCAAGTTTTAGAGTTTCAAATTTTCAACGTCATGCTGGTGGTGGTAGCCAATTGCTTTCTAGCATGTTAGGTGCTGAACTAAAACATAAATTCTGTAATTTATTTCATAGCTGATCTAATCAATATATTTGAATCTGTGTTATTGTATTACAGACATAAAAAATTCTGTCACTTCTTTGTTCAAAGGTTCATAAAAATGTAATCATTGAGATGAAGATGATTTTAAGCTAACTTGACTTTATTCTTAGCTTCTTCTCGGGGATCTGGAAAGCATCCACAGCTCATGCCATCAACTCCGAGATGGGCCGTTGCCAATGGTGCAGGAGTTATTTTGAGTGTTTGTGATGAAGAAGTTGCACGCTATGAGACTGCTGCTTTAACGGCAGTTGCTGTCCCTTCACTTCTGCTTCCTCCGCCAACAACAGCAGTGGATGAGCACCTAGTTGCTGGACTACCAGCTCTTGAGCCATATGCAAGATTATTTCATAGGTTTGCTCTTGAATTATGAAAGAAAGGTCTTCATTTATTTTCTGTTTGTGGTGGGTTCTTTGAAATATACTTCTTACTTTCTGGATCAGGTACTATGCGATTGCTACTCCAAGTGCCACCCAAAGGCTTCTTCTTGGACTTCTTGAAGCTCCTCCATCATGGGCTCCTGATGCGCTTGATGCGGCCGTACAACTTGTGGAACTGCTTAGAGCTGCTGAAGATTACGCAACTGGCATAAGGGTGAGATCAACACTTCAAAATGAATAACATTGGTACAATTCTTGTGAACTTCAAACCAAATATAACTACAGCAGACAAAAAGTTATCCAATATTTGGCCCCTAGGATACTTCTGAGTTTCAGTTTAGAATGTTGATTTGGATTTCATCCTACCTTCAAAGTCTTAAAGGTGGTGACCACTGGTTGGTCGGTGGTTGTATTTCAAAGAAGCATAAAGGGTGAACCTCTTAACAGAAAGAGAAGGAAAATGTTTGCACTAACGGATGTTTCTGCACAAGTGTTTTTGTAAAATTATGCCCATTCCTTCACATACTCAGGTCTCTCTACACTATCTCCTTCAAATAAGAGTCTAGTCGAGTTTATGTATTATAATCGCTACATAAGTTCCTATAGATCTATGGCGAATCCATATATTTTTGTATTATAATAATTTGAAAAGAAAATTTTTATCCTAACTGAAAATGTTCTTTTTATATTTTATGCAGCTGCCTCGAACTTGGATGCACTTACATTTTCTACGTGCAATCGGGACTGCAATGTCAATGAGGGCTGGTGTTGTTGCTGATGCTGCAGCAGCTTTACTTTTTCGCATATTATCTCAACCTGCATTGCTTTTTCCTCCACGCAAACAATTTGAGGGAGTTGAACTTCAGCATGAACCTTTGGGGGGTTATGTTTCTTCCTACAGGAAGCAGGTATGTACTGCATGATGTCGATTGAATGTAGAAATGCCACTTCATGTCCTTGAATTTGCCTCATTTAATAGTATGTTTTTCAACGTTACATCTTGATTTGTCCATATTTTGTTGTTCACATATTAGATGATATTATTTTCCACAGATAGAAGTTCCTGCAGCTGAAGCAACAATTGAAGCTACTGCCCAGGGAATTGCATCGATGCTGTGTGCTCATGGCCCTGAGGTTGAATGGAGAATCTGTACCATTTGGGAAGCTGCCTATGGCCTGATTCCATTAAGTTCATCTGAAGTTGATCTTCCTGAAATTGTAGTTGCAACTCCATTGCAACCTCCTATATTATCATGGAATTTATACATACCTCTCCTGAAGGTCCTTGAATACCTTCCCCGTGGAAGTCCATCAGAAGCATGTTTGATGAAAATATTTGTGGCCACTGTAGAAGCAACTCTTCAAAGAACTTTTCCATCAGACTGCTCCAGAGAACAAACAAGAAAAATGAAATACCTTTCTGGCATTGCTTCCACTTCTAAAAATCTTGTAGTGGCAGAGCTTAGGACGATGGTGCATTCTCTTTTCCTCGAATCATGTGCTTCTGTAGAACTTGCTTCCTGCTTACTATTTGTGGTGTTGACAGTATGTGTTAGTCATGAAGCTCAGTCTAATGGGAACAAGAAACAAAGAGTTGAAGAAAGTAATATTTCTCATCAAAACGTGATGGCCATGCAAGAATTGCCTGAAAATCACAGAGAGACAAAAAGTGGGAAGAGAAAGAAACAAGGACCGGTATCAGCATTTGATTCATATGTTCTAGCTGCCGTTTGTGCACTGGCTTGCGAGCTCCAATTATTTCCTTTTCTTTCAAGGGGACATGGTAATTTAACTTTTAAAGATGAACCAAGTGTGGACAAACCTATCAAAATAACTGGATCTTCAAATGAAATTATAAACAGTATGGACTCAGCTATTTCCCACACTCGTAGAATTTTGTCCATCTTAGAGGCATTTTTTTCTCTGAAACCATCTTCTGTTGGCACATCAGGGAGTTACAGTTCAAATGAGATTGTAGCTGCAGCTATGGTTGCTGCTCATGTTTCTGAACTCTTTAGGCGATCAAAAGCCTGCATGCACGCCCTCTCTGTCTTTGTGAGATGCAAGTGGGACAGTGAAATTCACACAAGGGCATCATCATTATACGACCTGATCAATATTCATAGCAGTTGAATCTATTGTGAACAAAGCGGAGCGGTTGGAAGTACACTTACTGCATGCCCCAGCTAGTAGGGATTCTCTAAAGTGTTTTGATTGCTACAATCGGAGTCAATGCGAAGATAGTAGCTATATTGATCCTGGACAATCATCTGTCTCGCAGTCAGAAATTTCACCTCATTTGGGAGGTAATATTCCATATTCGAATGAAGACTCGGTTAAGGACTTGGGAAAGGAAATACAAAGCTTCACCATTGATGCTTCCGATTTAGCCAACTTTCTCACTAAAGACAGGCACATAGGATATAATTGCTGTTCAAAAGCCCTTATTAGATCAGTGCTCATTGAAAAACAAGAGTTGTGTTTTTCTGTTGTGCCTGTCCTGTGGCAAAAGTTGATTGCTGCTCCTGAAACATTACCTAATGCAGAAAGCACTTCTGCTCAGCAAGGATGCCGGCAGGTAAGCTTATTTGCTTAGTACGTCCATTATTTCTGTTATAATCATTTCTTTTATAGTACAATTAGAATATAAATAATTCTCTCAGATAGTTAAAAACAACTTTAAGTTTCAGATGTCTACCTAACTTAAAACACAGGGGCAAGGCTAGGATCCTGCTATCAGTGGCCATTTCTTCTTAAGTTAAGAAGAGGAAGAATATGTGTTGGATATACTTATAACTAATCTTAATCCATGTATTTAATAATGTTTGTCTGGACGGTTATGGGAAACTAAAGCGAATGAAAAAAGTAATAAATTTGTGTAGATAATAATCTTTATGCCCTCAAGTGGACATGTATGGAAAATTACAAGGAAAGAAGACTAAAATAAAGCTATTAGAAGTTGTTTCTTATCAAATAAAGAATATTGGATGTGTTCTTCTCATATAGAAACATTAAAATGATTATATTCTTGTGCTTGATCTGGATTTCTTGATGTTCTCAGCTATAATATCCTTTTCACACAATGAGGGACCGCGCATTTGAGAATATAAAAAAACAAGAATATGATGTTGATGACATAAAATAGATTTAGAAATTTCACATGATGACTAGCCATGCTCGTATTGTTGTTGTATTTAGCTATGACAACCCTGTTCGTTTCATTCATAGATGGTTGATGCTTTATGTAATGTTGTATCATCATCTCCAGACAAGAGCAGCTGCTGCAGTGGTACTTCAGGTTCAAATTTTTTCCCAACTTTGAATACTTTTTTTTTTTACTTTGAGAACTTGAGCCTTACTTCCTTTCTCCATTTTTTTTCTTGATTTTTTTGTTGGGGTTTGAAATAAGATTTTATCAATTTTTATTATGTATAAGAGCATATTTCGATGATATTTTACCATACACGACAAAAAATATGTGTTCTCTTGGATCTTAATGAAAAATAGCGTTTACCGGCTAACAAAATCCGAAAGTAAAACCCTTCAAGGCTGTTGCATTTTTTGAAAAAGTAGCATGATACGAATCTAATGTTTCATATTTTTGGTCACTTTCGTGGCCTTCTATGCATGTCAGGCTGAAAAGAGAATTGCAACCTTGGATTGCTAAAGATGATGATCAAGGTCAGAGGATGTGGAGAATAAACCAGCGAATCCTGAAACTAATCGTGGAGCTAATGAGAAATCATAACACTCCAGAGTCGCTGCTAATCCTGGCCAGTGCATCAGATCTTCTACTGCGTGCCTCCACCGATGGAATCCCCGATGATGGAGAAGCTTATACTTTACCACAGTTGGAGGTAACATAGTTTAGTCTTATTTTATTTATAATTTTAAACCAAATACAAGAGGGAGATGTCAAATATGTTTATCTTTCCCAAGTTCTTTCTCTGATCTTGAATTATCCACTGATGTTTCCATATTATTTGAGTGGACAGCTTCTCGAAGCCACAGCTAGAGCAGTTTGACCGGTGCTAGAGTGGGGGGAATCTGGATTTTCAATTGCAGATGGTCTTGCAAATACGTTGAAGGTAAACCCATCCGTCCCCATAAATATGTTTATGAAATTTGATGAATTCACTTATCCCCTCCCACTCTTGCATCTAACGTGAGAGAAGAGCTGTACTATGTGTTCTGATGCCAATAGATCCATTTGTTGATTCCACAGGTGATATTATGCAGTGCGGACTGTTTGAATCTTATTTGGATGGGGTTGATGAACCTGCATTATAAATCTCATTAATATGTATTTGGTTTTCATAATTCTATTGTAATTGATTTTCAAATAGTGAATTTTTACTGCAAAATCTCAGTTTTTTTTTTTTTTTTTTCGTCTTCGATTTTAACATGCATTGTATAGCGTAGGTCTATATACTTGTCTGGGAGTCTACATGGATTATGTTCTGTTTCTTATTTAGTTCCATTTGGTGCCTCGCTTCTTGTGCATGCAGTCTCGCCTACCGGCTACCATCCATTGCCTTCCTCACCCAAGTGCACATGTTCGTGCCTTGAGCATGTCAGTTCTACGCGATATTATGGTGGCTGGATTGTCATACGCTGCCTCCAAACCTCCCAGTGTAGATGGCATAAAGTCCCGGGCCTCTTATCAATTCTTCAACGATGGCTTCATTGACTGGAAAGCAGATATCGAAAAGTGCTTGACATGGGAAGGGCACAGTAATAGGAATGACAAATCAATTTCTTCTGAAAGCTGCTGAGGAACTATGCTGTTCTATCTCCATATGAAATGGAACTGCATTAAGGTTACACGTTAGTATTTGTTCCAATTCAGCAATTTAAGTTTGTGTTGTTCTGATCATAATGGTGTCAATAAAAGTAGAACTGTGTCTTAATATGATTTTAGTGTCGTGGAAGAACAGGTCTTCCTCTTAAGTTGTACCATGACATTTCTGCCGTGTTAGATTTGTCGACATTAAATTGGGTCTCCTATTTCCTTCGGTTTGCCTATGGGAATCATATAAGATCGTGTTACTTTATTCTAATTTATTCCCCTGTTGTCGGAAAAGATGTCTGCGACGGACCATGAAGCTCGAAGGTCGTTAATAAGCACGATAGAATATTCCAAAGTGTGACGGACAATGAACAAATTCTCCTTTGTTAAATTCAACTGATAATCATTATACATAGCCAAAATTTGTTTTATTAATTTACTCTTACATTTTAATCTCACGAGATATTTTATTTGTTTATTTATGTAATTTAATTAAATAATTAAATGATGTGGAAATTAAAGAAAATAATCTTAAATTGTACGAAAAAGGTAGTTTACCCTTTTTGGGTGGTTTCGGTATTATGAAGCTCGTGAAGGGTAAACTTGTCTACAAGTGAAACCCTAGACAGCATATATAAAATCCCTGAAATCACTAATTTTCCTTCGTTGCGTCGGCGGTTCACTTCCTTTCCTTTGTCCCTGACCTGACCGAGCTGCATCTTCTCCATCCGAAATGGTGAATCAGCGCTACTCTCTCTCTCTCTCTCTCTGTGTGGCTCTGTTGTCCAATCCCAAAGTTGGGATTTTCTATGTGCTTTGTTTCGAATGTAGAGTGTGCTAGATTTTTCTTTTGCCCATATTGGATCTGTTTGAACTCTGTGGCTGAAATTGAATTTGATGCATTTTTGGTTATGGCTAATACAGTCACTGGTGGCAAACGAAGATTTTCAGCACATACTGCGTGTGCTAAACACAAACGTCGATGGGAAGCAGAAGATTATGTTCGCTCTCACCTCTATCAAGGGTATAGGTAGGCGTTTGGCCAACATCGTCTGCAAGAAAGCTGATGTGGACATGAACAAGAGGTCTGTTTCTTTGTAGTGCTGTCCATTCAATTGTTTTTATGCATTCTCAATTTCGTACTCTTTATAGAAAGTGTATAAGTTTATAAATTGATTTTGGTGTGTTCGTTGTTTAGAAGAACATGGTTGTTTGGAAGACAATGGAGTCAGATTTTAAGTAAATAAAGTCTTTTTTAAGTTTAAGTTTTTAATCTCTTATACAACAATACAATTATATGGTTAAAAAATGCTTGGAAGCACTTCTGCTTTAATGATGTTATTTGCATAGTGATATTTGATTTCTTGTGACACTTTCAGGGCTGGTGAATTAAGCTCTGCAGAGCTCGAAAATCTCATGGTTATTGTCGCCAACCCTCGGCAGTTCAAAATTCCAGACTGGTTTTTGAACAGGCAGAAAGATTACAAGGACGGAAAGTATTCGCAGGTTGTGTCGAATGCATTGGATATGAAGTTGAGAGATGATTTAGAACGACTGAAGAAGATCAGGTTTGATCTGCAAACTTGAATCAAAATTAAACGATAAAAAACCTTCATTTAAGAAGTAAATATTTTTGACACGGATAAAGTAATAATATGGATCACAACATTGTTTTCGTACTGTTTATTGATCCCATTAGTCTAGCGCTCAATTAGTGGTAGCTGGTATCTCCTGTTGTTAGAAAGGATAGAAGGTAAGAAAAAAACTTTATTTGACCTCCATAATATGCAGTGGCGTTGTGCTCTCCCTCTTTCCTTAAAATATGAAATAAAGCATAAAAAAGCTAGTTTTAATTTGCATAGTGAAGTTGGACAAGCATCTGACATCACATTTCCTGTGCAGGAACCACCGAGGTTTAAGGCATTACTGGGGCCTTCGAGTCCGGGGCCAGCACACCAAGACTACTGGCAGGAGGGGAAAGACCGTCGGTGTGTCTAAGAAACGTTGAGCTCTTCAAATTCTATGTCGACTATCAGATTTGAGTCTGCGATCAGTTCTTTGGCGTTTTAACTTGTTTATCCTTTGAAAATTTTTTTCTGGATAGAGGTTTTTAAGCCCTGTTACCCCCTTAATGTTTACCAAGCAATTGTCCTTGGATTTTGTTTTATGATTTCTCCACCAAAGTTGAGTTTGACATCGTAACTTTTTTGATTATGTTAACATTTAAAAGTGATGATTATTTTCTCATTTCTAGTACCTAGTAAGCATTAAGCTGTACTGTGGTATTTTTGTTTCAATTTCGTATTTAAATCGCAGTTGGAAATACGAATTGAAGTGTTTTTATCCACGTTGAGTAATTGGACACGTACCCATCATCTATGTATTATGCCATTATGTAAGGATCGTGTTACAGGGGAGATAACATATTCTTTTTCAAATTCATGTGACAAATTTGATAATGTGAGTTCATCTTTAAAATAAGGACCATGGATGGGCTTCCAAAATTCTATATTCTGTTCACCTGCGACGTAATTGAAGCAAAGTGATTTATTTCAAATTTTGATAATAAATCAATATAGCCTGCGTTTTCTCATCAATTTCATTTTGTTGAATTTTTTGAAGTTGAGTGTGTAGTTTCTGATGAACAGCTCAGACACATGCTCATAAGTAGAGTCATACGCTAGTTTTTATTAATAATTTGCCCCATATTTAGTATGAAAATGAACGTGCAACGCTTTCAAATCATGTCATAAGATTCCATCAAACATTTGTTCTAAATTTTGATGTAATATTTAGAAGCCCCGGAATTCAGCCGGAACTGAATTTGGCAGCCCACAAGTTCTATTTTTATGGCATTAGACAGAAATATGATCAATGTTCATTGAGCAGATAGTTTGAGAAAAAATCACAAGACTACGAATTTATTATTCTAATGATGAAGATAATGACAAAAATAAATAAATATCTTTGAGAAATTATACCCTGCCGTCCTAGAGCATTCAATTTTCAGGACAGAGTTGAAAGCCATTGCAAGAACTATAAAATTTACTCAACAAGGATAAAATTTGAAGATTCTACGGGCTCTAACCTCATGGTTTGAAAACTTCTTGAAATTAGCCATGCTCTGCTCAGTCTAAACAAATCTTAGACCTTGCCATCGTGTTCAGTAGCTTCTAAACTGCCGTGTTTTTGTTGCCTCGTGGTAGGAAGTGAGTGGCTCCGGCGTTCTTTTCCACCGGGCTTAGATGAGGCATTTCCATACCAAACCATACCAATAACAGCTATGAGCATGCCCAACACCACATGGAGATTGAGACCCTCCTTTCCAAAAAAAATGAATCCCATGACCAAAACAAGGATGGTCTTCATATGGCCAAGTACTTGAAAAGACACTGCAGTAAATCGCCCGATGCAGATGAATTGGCTGAGATTGGTCCCCACAGCAATGGTGCATGACATAGCTATGAAAATCTGAAAAGCAAGACCCAACTACAGTTAGAAAAATGTGAATAATAAGTTGCTCATTCTGAGTTTTATTCATTGTTCCTATTCGGATGTGAAGTTTTGCAAGTCATTCTTGAATGAGCAAACAAGGGGAAAAGACTTCAGTCAAAGTTCTAAAGCTATGTGCATATATCAATTCATTTGTCCTTCCATGGTTCCTTCAATGACAACCAACATGTAATGGAAAAATTGTTAAACGTACCCCTAAAGTCTCAGACAATACATGATTTGATTTGTGAAGCACTCGGTGAGGAACATGAGAGAGTGTTGGGTTTAATCCATTAGCTTATGTGCACAAACAATACATAAAATCAGAAATTTTCTTTACATAATGATGCAAGATTCGCAGCAATAGGTGCGATCACAAAGTTCAAAGCTTATTATTAATTGAAGACAATAATAAATTGCAGGAGCACTTACAACAGAAATAAAATTGTAGTCAAAGTTATCAACTCTCTTGTTTGTCAACCAATAGTCCATAAAGGGCCCTACTAGCAAGAGCGATGCTGCCTGAGTAGGAGCTGTGTGTCCCAACAGGTTGAAAGATCCAAGAGAATACTTCCGCTGAAGGTAATGTACATACTGCAGATTGAGATTTAATAATTCATGAGAAAATCAAGTAGCACGAACAGACTGTATTTTAATCAAGCAAGGCAAGAAGTATAGGATACTTTCACGAAACATCAGTGACAGTGCAAACTCCAGAAGAGCCACATAGCACATAAAACTTGAAAACTTAAATTGGAACATAGTTAAATTGTAGGAAAGAAATATCAAAGATGGAAATTCTAAACATCAAACTGCAGAAGAAACACAACTATCCAGGCTGAAATATATAAACTGCATAAGATCCAGATAACCTAAGATATATCAGTAAGAGGATGAACAACTTACATACTGCTGCAAAGCAGTACTCCATACAGCAATTGAGGCAGCAATGAAGCCTTTTGCGTTTACACTAACATCGGTGACGGTACAAACTCCGACACCAAGGAGAACAATTGCAATACTTAGCTTTGTATCTCTGGAGTATCGAATTTTGTCAAAGACAACTTCCAAAAAGCACGACACAGGGATCATACTCAGCTTTGCGATCTGTCAATCATATAGCAAAATGATTATATAATAGAGACATAAATAACTCTTAATAAATAAATAAAACTACACAGTTAATGAAATAAGACCTGATAGAATCCCACAGAGTTCCACATTAGACTAACATTCATCCCAACAATTGAGAAATTTGCAAAAAGAACAAATTTCAGAAGCTCTGGCAGAGGAAGATGAGATGCCTGGATGTACCCAAGCCACCTAAGGATAACCGTCATTAAAGTTGTGGTAGCAAAATGTAAACCAGTAAGAGTTGTAGCTGCACAAGAATTTCGAATTATTGGCAGTGTGTAATAAGAAGCAAAGCAGCATCAATTACTAAAATCAACAAAAAAAATAGTAACATGAAAAGGGAAATGTGCTATATAAATTTGTAGTGAAAAAATGTTATCAACTACTTGGAGTCATCAATGGAATGCCATAAGTTTGTTCTTGTAACTTAGTATGTATCTAAAACCTGCTTTAATTTTTTTGCAAATCAGTAACCAAACAAGTTTTGCCCATCTATGTTTTTACTGCGCCATAAAAGAGGAAATAATGAATGTTCACAACATGATTCTGAACCTCATTCACAAGGCATAAAAATTGATCAATCAATTTCATTGACATTGCTCATGAAATTGTCATCAAAGAGAAAAACAAGAACATATTAAGATAAATTCAATATGAATCCATAAGGAATTATACCAAAGCTGAAACCATAAGTGGCCATCAGAGCTTTGTTGACTAAGATTATCCCAACAGAAGTCACGACATTGAACAACCATGCAGCTGCATCGCCTGCTGCCTTTCCATCAGTCTTGGCTGGAGCCATTGTCATAAATTCTTTGCAGATGGGACGCCAAGAACCTTTACTCTTCAAGCATACAGAAATCCATTTTCATCCATACATAGTCGAACAGAGCTTCCACTGTAATTTATTCACATCAACAAACAGAAAACAATTACTTCAAGATATCAGAGAACTTATATTTTTTGCATAAACAGGATCACAATACACAGTAGAAACTGTCTAGGAAATAATAAAATTTCTCCCTAATGCTAGTCAGCCATTTGTACGAATGATAGCTAACAGGGTAGTTGGTCCTCCTGGCCTTTCCCACAGCCATTCATATAAAACTTCAGTATTTGATCTATGTGTCATTTGGAAAATTTCAGGATCAAAACCCATTTCCATGAATCACGTCCCAATTATTTCAATGCACATTGTAAAAAACTAAACAATTTTAATATTATTTTTTAATCAGCATTTCCATTTTGAAAGGTTAAAGCTCTACAAAATTTCGCCCAAAAAAAGCTAAAAAAAAGTCAAATTCTGAGTCTTAAGCCCTTTTTGAGTTTCCACGCAGTGAGGTTTTGGCATATTACTTTTCTCATAGTAAATCAGAAGTGAAGAATAACACAAACACACCCAATGCGCATGTGTGAGTATGCTTAGATCCAAAATCTCTAAATTTCTCAAGAAAATAGCAGTATATGACCGACATATGCCAAAATTAGCAACCAAGTTTTAATCGAATCATAGACAATCAAAATCAGAAGAATGCTCTCCAAATCCATTCGAAAAGCATCAAAATTTTCCATATGCGCGCTCATTTCGCTGAAACTACAGGTCAATAAGACTAGAACGTACAACAAACCTTCAATTAACAACAGAAAACACACTGAATCACAGATCGAAGAAAACAAAAGAAAGAGAAAAAATCAACAATCAACAATTCGAACCAGATCTAAAAACTAGACCAAATCCAAATCAGATCCACAATCGACAACACAGTTTGAGCGCAGCAAAGCACATTACAGATCAGAGATCAAGCCAGAAACAAAACAATTAAGTAGGAAAGACGTCGAAAGCAAACACACAGTTTGGAAAGCACACGCACCTTGGGAACGAAAGGGGCATGAGCAAGCGACAACACCCCGAATAAATCAAAAAAGAAAACGTCGGTTAGAACAGAGAAGAGAAGGATGTAAAATAAAAACGTAACGGAATGGCTTGGGGAGTAAATAATGCGTTTGATTTTGAAATATCGAATCGAATTGGTTCAGTGTCTTGGAGAGTCGTCGCAAGATTGGGGAAGAACGAGAGAGGGAGAGCTGTGAGGAGGCAATGTTCCCATGAAATGCCGGCAGGCTAGGCAAGGCCAGTGGTCATCAGAAGAAGGGGAGAGTTTATTATTAATTTTTTATTATTTAAATATTTTAAAAAATAGTTGGCGAGATGAGTGATTGGACCATGTGATGTGATTCTATACCCCCTCAATGATGCCTCATGGCTCCCCCTCATTGGTCAGAAAATTCTTTTTTTTTTTCTCTCAAATTATTAATTGTACTGACAAATATTAATAAGTATGATTGATAATTTATTTTAATTTTATTATATTTATTGATAAATTATTAAAATTATTTTTCTAATTTAACTTTCTACTTCTTACAGTCACAGAGTTCATTTAATACCAACCGAGATAAATAATTACGTGTGATAAAATAAAAATAAAATTTTTTTCTTTACTTAATATAACTTATTTTTTATTAACACAAAAATTTTAAAAATAAAATTGAACAAGATCTCACCAAAAAAATATAATATTAAATTAGAAGTATGTTATATTATATACTTATACAATTAATCTAATAAATTATTATTAATTAAAATAAATAATTAATTAACTTATTTTATTTTAATATTCAAATTTAATAAATAAATTAAGCCATCGTCTAATAATTGTTATTAGATGCAAATTTAAGTAAATAAACACCTAATATTTCACCCGTTAGATATCAACAGTCTCTCTCCCGACCTTAATTTTTGATAAATTTATGACGAAATTTTGTTTATTTGCTAGAATTTTCTTCATTTTTTTGGTAAAACCAAATATATTCTGTGACAACCATCGATGTTTTGTAATGAAGCTTGAAAAATAGTTTTTTGGTGCTTATTAACGCAAAATAAAAAAAATAAATCAAACTCATTAGTTTAATGGGTTTAAATTCTATATTTGTCGTTTTAAATGGCTTCTTTGATAAATTCACCTTCCCCTTTATGGATTAATTAATATGAGGCCTTACAAAACAGGACTCAAAATGCAATTTTAACCAAACCGCGTCGTTTGGTCACGATTCGTGTTGGTTCTATTCACCCCTGATTTCGGTTCCTGACTTTCAAGAACAATGTGATCCAGTCCCAATTTCAGTTCTATGTTTTCAACAACTATGAAAATAAAATTGAATTGTGGGTCAAATTTCAATTCAAAACCGATTATAATCATATCCAAAATTCTAAAAAATTGGCTCATGCATAAAAATCGATCCAAAAACTTATATGAACTTCGAAACCCGGCCCAAGACAACAAAAAATATAAATAAAATTTTAGAAAAATTAGGGACGAAACCGTGAAACATGGTTAAGTTCCCATTCGATTCTGATTCATAATTAGAATCAATTATGTTGACTGTCTATGTTTATATTCTAATTCTTACATCTGTGTTGATGGTCTAGGTTTATATTCTAATTCTCACGTCTTGAAGTAACACCCACTAGTTAGCACAATCAGTGAATTAATTTTAAATATGTTAATTGCATTAATTAACAATTCTCATAAAAAATTATAATATACGAGTAAAAGGTAAATATAATACTTTTCATTTGAATTAGCTCAATGATTTAACCAAGAGTAATATTTGATATTATCCTTTAATTTTTTATTTTATATTCAATTTTAATGTCGTTAATTGATATAATTAATATTTTATTTTAATTATTTATAAATAATTTTAGTTATAACACGGATGGGTCAGCATGTACGTCAACAAATAAAAAATAGAGCGTAAATTTGGATCTAACATTACTCTTTTAAGTAAATGACCAAACTGTTATTCAAGGAGTTTGAGGTAAAAAATCAAATCATGGTCACATGATTATTTTTTAATAAGTATTCAACTTAGGGTATACTCTGCTTGTGTATTCAAATTTTAATATTATATTAATGTTTACGTATTCTAGATGAGAATATTATTGAAAAAATCATTAAAGTAAATTAATGTAACATCAAATAAAAACATAATTACAAAACAAAACTATCTAATGGCCTAATTGGCTTCCAATTTATTGCGGGACCAAATTTCTATCTAACTTATTAATAATTCACCAATAATCCTGTCACACTTTTCAACAAACATTTTCATGCTCTAATTCGGTATTTAATTACATTTTTTTTCTCTAAGTTGCATATTTTAGTTGGTATAAAATCACGACAGATTAGAACTTCTCGACTCGATTGAAGAGTAATCTGAATTAACAAACTAATGTATTGATTGTTAGGACAGATCAAGACGTTACACAAATATTTAGACTAGGATTTATGTATAATTGACATGTAACTTTGTTTACGTGTGATAAAGTAGATTTTGTATAGGAGAGAGAAGATAATTATCAGGTGGACCGCGTTGACACGATAGTTCCCATGTGTGCCATTGCCTTCTCCCTGCCAAACGAGCACCGTCCCGTAGAAAAGGTACAAAACCCGATCGCCTCCATCCGTCCATCTTCCATCTTTCCTCCTTTTCCCTTCTCTGACGCTGTTTCTCGTCCAAAAATCATTCTTTTCAGATCTTCTTTAATTCGTCGGATTTCGAGCTCAACTAGACGGAAGCGATAAGAGCTCGCCGGAGATGGGGAAGAAGCGTAAGTCCATCGCCTCTAGCCTCGACGAGGTCGATCGAACCATGTACGCCTCTTTTTGCAGTGCGGCTAACTCCCTCTCCCAACTCTATACCCAGGCTATGAACCATCAGAAGTTATCCTTCCAAGCTGGGGAACGTCACGCTATGGTGCGTAATTTCAGTTTCTCTTCTCCTTCCCCCTTTCTGCAATTTCTTTTGTTATTCTTATTTTTAATTGGATTTTTCAAGGAAAAAAAGTTATGTTATCGAATGCGGTTTTTGGTTGGATAATTGCTTATGTATCTTGCGTGGAGAGTTAAAAATCTATGTAGGTCCCTGTTTGAGGGTTGTCGATTCTGAGAGGCAAATCATGTTCAGCTCGGGTTGGGTCTATAAGTTCACTTAAAAAATTAGGTCTTGATGTGCTTTGATGGGGAAGAAGCATATCTATTTTCACTCGTCTTTTATAATTTATTTGGAGTGCATTATCATATTTTTAACCCGCTTTGCAACTGCCTGTGTCCCATCTCTTGTTTCTCCTTGCTTGCTCACTGTGAAAGAGGATTCTGCTAGTGATATTTGTCAAAATTATACCTAACTTGCCTTCTAATTTTTCCAATGTGAATCTTATCCTTTCGTACTAGGAGTTAGTTTTAGTTGAATTATGGTTGAATGTTATTGATGTTATGCCATCAAGTTCGTGTTTGTTCAGTAATCCTAATATGAAATATTCAATTTGAAAAAAAAGGAGTGTGCGAGGGAAGCCATCAACAAGTTATTTTTATTTTGATTCCAATGTCTGTGAAAATAATGATTTTGCCTTCTAAAATTTGGCGTGATTACAAGTTGACTGGCTGGGTTCTTATTATCCGATTACATACTTCCAGTAGCTAAAATTGCTACAGTGCTCAGGGCTCAGCATGGCCTGAAGTTTTGAATAAAACGGTAATGTTGTCGTTTAATAGATGAGGATTCAGAATCTGTTGGGTTTTGGTGGGAGCTAGAGTTTACCGTTAAGGTCACAAATAGAAAGTGGCTGATACTAATTTGAAAATTAATATTTTTGCAAAATACATGCTTTTTGATTCGTTAAACCGTTCTGGCTGGATGCTTAAAATGAGGATGTTGAAATTAGCTACACATAACACTTTGTGCCAGTAGTTTAACTGGTAGCATAAAACATACCGACAACAATCCAGCTGTATCCAATGAATCTTAACAGACTTTGAGAATGCTATTGCTTGTTATAATATTTGTTTGATTTCATGGAAGCAATGCTGGGGACATGCAAATATGGGTTGAAATGTTTCCCAATCTCATATCATATTTGTGTGTCAGTTTGAGATGGAAAGAAGACCCAGAGAAAATAACAGAATCAGGGATCAATCCATACGCTGCTTGCCCCACATCACTTAGGACTACAAAGATAATAATGAATAGAAGTAAATGAATAATGGCTTGGATCACGTATCAACAGCCCATCGCTGGTAGAGGTAGAAGTTAAGGTTTCATGGGAACAATTTTTTATTTCCTTAACGGGGTAAACCATATGCCACTTTTTTTTTTATTAGCTAGTGCAGCTCTAATTCTTTCCACTGTTTATTTCTTTTAGCAGTTTAATATTTTTAATTCAACTTTGGGAGATCTGATGAATTTCATTCACTTTATCTGGAGTCATTTTGGCTTACAGCTTATCCATTCGCTTAGTTATGTATTAAATAATAATTTAGCGTCCTAATATTATTGGAAAAAACTTACATACTTGCGGGAACAGCCAAGTTTATCTCAATTGCTTCAGGTAAACTTTTGGCCATTCAACCAGAATAATTAAGATGGAATTCCTGCCGTCTTCTGTCATTTTTGCATGCAGTATGGCTGTAATATGGCTACTATCCTGATGTAGTATTTTGGCATACGTTCCTAACTTGGTTACTATATTGCAGGAAAAACTTTATCAGTGGATCTGGAGGCAGCAAGAAGGAGGACCGAGAGTTACTACAAGTGACGTACTTAGTTTCTTACAGGTCCTTCAACCCTTTCTGTTTGATTGTTATTATTTTTATTTATTGGGTTGGGTGCTTAAGCAAGTGTATCATGTCAATCATATTTGATTTATTTAACTTGAAATTATGTTCTAATTAGTTGATAATTGACGCTTTTTCATAAAATTCGATGAAGAAGCAGACTGGAATTATCTGATCGATGGAAACGTATGCCTTCATGCATATTTCTTCTATCTCATGAATTGTGTCGACTCCTACTTAGCTTTTGTTCTGCCATATGCGAGTAATCTGTAATATACGAGCGTGTGTAATTTTTTGTTGCCTATGTTTGAAACAAAATGAAATTGAATTTCTTCTTCTGTTGCACAGACATTAACTAATACATCTCTGCATTGGTTGGTCTTTCTAAAGCTTTTACTGAACATCCGCTGATGATGCAGAATGAGCTGGACTACAATGGGGAGGAACCATCAATGTCTCCAAGGGCCGCGCCCATTCATCATCAGCAGTCTCAACCTTTCATGAACTCAGGTTTTCCCCTGTCTTCAGGATCTTCAGGTCCAACCACTACAGGGCAAGGAGTTCGATCCGAACACTCCGAGAGTCAATCAAAAAATTCAGTATTCTCTAACGCATTGTCCAGCCCCGTTCGTCGCAGTCTCCAGGACTATCACCTAGCTCAGGGAGCTTACAACCCAAACAGTGGTGGTCCGCACTCGGGAAACAGCGTCCGGAACAACGAACCAAGTTATCTTCAGCATCAGACCGGGAATATAAATCCTGTGACTTCAAACGATTCTTCCATGGAAGACAGTCCTAACGAATCGACTTATTAATACTCGAAAATTGCTCGATTGTCGATTGCTAAAAAGGGAAAAACAGAGATTGATTGATGCAAGATAGATCAATGGAAACAAGGTTTGATCTCTTACAATCTGTAAAACGCTGCTTCTCTTCAATGATGTGCCTTGGGTTTGTTCTTCTGTCTAGCAGCTCTTTTAATTGTCTTTGAACATTTCTGGTGTCTTCCATTATTAATGTTAAAAAAAGGAAAAAGCCATTCTGTAAATCTACAACTATGTTGATCCGCTGGATGAGAGAACACAGTTTCTGGGTGAGACTTGATCATTTTGACACTTTGGGCATCATTATTAAATTTTCCAACTACTTGTTAATTGACCCACAAAGCAACCAAACAAATCCAAGCTTTCTCTTTCTTTTATAATATTGCTTGCTTGCATTAAGTGCGAAACTTTTAATAAATTAAAGCAACTAACCTTTAAAAATTAAGCAACTGAATTTGACTTTAAATATATTTTAATCGAGAAATTAAGTGATTATACCATAGTTTTATTTAAGCAAAAAATAAAAATAAAAATAAAGTTTTTACGAACTTGAATGTGGGGTCCACCGCTAACATGTGCCCATTTGATTCCGACTCAGCTGTGTCTAATCACCAATGCCCATCCTGCTTTCGAGTGCAGCTTCTTTTTGTTTTGTTTTTATCGTTCGTTTTGCCCAGGCGATTTTACTTTCTCGCTGCTTCAATGGCGACGGGGCCGCCGCTTCTATTGCTCGACGCTTCCGATTAGCTTCCTGGACGGTGGTTCTCTCTCTGTCTATCTTGGATACTTTAGGTATCTTATGTTGTTCTGTCTATTTGATCCAATTTTGCCTCTGATCTCAGAGACTCCCGAACCTAAAAATCACAAGTGTGTAATTGAATACTGGAGATCGGGTGTGCGTGATTTTACTTGGTATTAGTCGTTAGAGATTCAAGATTCTATGTCATTTTTTCATGTTCCGCATTTCTTTGAATTCAGATGTGCGTTATGCGGCGTCCGAATGCATGTGACCAACTTAGTTTTATTTTAGACGGTTTCTTTTTGTTGGAGAAGGGATCTTATTTTATTTTATTTTCCCAAAATTTCGATCCTCGATCAGTCTTTTGCCGACTCATGGTTTTGTGGAGTTCATTTTTACGGATAACAATAATTTTCTTATTGTGGAGTACGCTTATAGCGCCAAGTGTTTTAGAAGATATCCTTTTAGTGTTATTTTCTCCAATTGGAAGTAAATTATTTTCCTTATTGTCTTAGCATCCGTGTAAGGGAAGGGAGGGCCTCTTTCCTTCCACTAATTTTGTATATTCCATTCTTAATATATCTATCCAAAAAGATAAATAAATGAAAAAAAGAGCTATATTTACTGTGTCATTAGCGTTTAATTAATATATACACCTGCTTCATTTATTACTCGATTAAATGGCGATTTGTTCCTTATTTGGTGTAATTGCGTGCATTTAATGTGAACGAACTATCATTGAGGTGCTAATATAGAGTCTCTGGAAAGCTTTCCTTGAATTGACTAAGATTATAGGAGATTTAGATTGGAACTTACTTTGGGAGGATTTGTTCAATATATGACTGATGATTGTTATATCATCCTGAAAAGTATCAGGATGCGCAACATTTTTTTCTTCGGTTCTCACTTTGTTTTATTGTCATGACTTTTTTGTGGGTCTATGTCTATTACTGCGAGAGATTGCAGAACACTCCTGTTTTCATCACATTAAAGTGATTCTATTAGCTTCTTAATACTGATTATGAGCTATTGGTGACCCAATTTAGGCTGTCTTCAGTTGCTTTGAAGGCAGGGAAGGAACATACAAGTTAGTCTTAGGTGCTCAGATGAGCATAACTGATGTTACTGGCAGTGGAAGGAGGAGGTTTCTTTTCTTCTTCAGCTTCTGGGTATAGTAAGGGTCTGACCCTTCTTCTCTTGGGTCATAAGAATGAAGAAAAACCCATGAGAGTTTCCCCGTGGGATCATTATCATTTGGTCTCTCGAGAATCTGACCCAGAGCTCCAGCTGGCTTCGACAAAGGGTCGTCTCTCCCATGGCTGCGCTTCCTTTGCTTGCTTTGGGTGTACTTCCTCAGGGCTTGACTCCACTTCTCCTCCTAAAGTAGGCTCGATCCAACATCGAGATATTTTGCCAGAGCTACTTGTTTCTGACAAGGTAGAAAATTCAAATGTTGACGAAGATGGTGATAGTTTTAAAAAGGTCATGCTCAAAAGTAGTTTGAAGAAGCCATCAAACCATGCTCCAATTTCTAAGCAGAATCCTGAAGATTACGAAGCTCTATGTAAGAAAAGCACTATTATTCCTCATCATACAGACAAAAGGAAAATACAGTGGACTGATGCTTGTGGAAGTGAGCTTGTTGAAATAAGGGAGTTTGAACCCAGGTAGTGATTTTTCTTATTCCAATAGAAGAATTTCATATGTTTTGTGTGGGGCAAAATCTTATTATCTTTTTTAATTTCATATGCTTTTTTTATCCTTGCTGGTGTCTTTTCCTTGTCTGGAGATTGATGATTATCTTCGTTGAGTGTGGCTGGAAAATTTGGGGTATGTTTGAGAGACTTAATTGATCCTGAAAGCAGAAAAAATCAAAGCAACCTGTTTTTGTTGATTGATGTTCCTTAAAATACAAATGCAGTTATTCATAATACATTTTAAACTGTTTCTATTACTGTCCTGTCTCAATAGTTTGTGGTTTTCTGGTGTTTCATGCCCTTGTGCTTCCTAAACCTTTTAATCATTTATTGTTTCTCTCTTTGATAAGTTTCCTTCAGGTTTGTCTAGTTGATATTGTAATCATATTATTGATTTCAAAATCATAAATTCTTGCAGTGAAATAGACGGATCAGAGAATGATTTCAAATATGGGAATGACAAAAAGAGTTGCTTGTGTGCAATTATGTAGCTGCCTGATCTTCAAAAATCTCGTGGTTTAACCTGGTGAAGCACTCCTCACTTCCTGTTCATTTTCTTAGACCAATTTCGGGGAAGACAACGGGATTTTCGAAGCTCATGCCATGTACAACCATGAGGGCAAGTTTCATCGTCAACTTCTTATTTGCGCATCATCATTTCTGTAATTCTCATTATTCTTAGCTTCAATTTTTTAAAGGTAACTTGTTTTTTTTTTTTCTTTTTTGAGGACATTACCATTGTTTTTGTCATAATTAATGTGTTTCTTCTCTCTCACACGATGGTTTGTTGAATTTGTTTCAAACTTTTTATGGATCTAATCTAAACTTGTTAGGAAGTTGAGTTCAATCAAGTCTAGAAACTCAACTTGATCATGTGAGACAGTGTAGATACGTAATATGATTATTACAGCAGAAGACACGTGCGTTTCACACGTATATGCAGTGTCTGTGGCAGCCCGAATCTTATCCACGAAAGTTCCATCTTGGTGGATTCAAGTCCATCAATTCCAAATTACCCACCACCTTAACGCTCAGAGAAAATGTCAGTTGCCGCCTGTTCAATCCCTTGTATCAACCTCCCCACCTCATCCTCGTCGCCGACCACTTCTTCTTCTCCGCCTTCTTCTTCCTCCTCCGCTTCCTCCACTTCAGTTCGTCACTCTTTCCGATCAGTCGCTATTAGGTGCTCTCAAGCTGATGGCCCTCTCAGAAGACCGGTTGTGCCTCCTCTCAGGGAGCCCTCTGCGCCGATGCCGATAACGCCCCGTCCATCTCCTTCTCCTCCGGTGAAAGCCGCGGCAGTTACGGCCGAGGACAAGAATCTAATCACGCTCGAGTTCCAGAGACTCAAGGCTAAAGAACTTCAAGATTATTTTAGGCAGAAGAAAGTTGAAGAAGCTAATCAAGGTCCATTCTTTGGGTTCATCGGGAGGAATGAAATCGCTAATGGAAGGTAAACATTCACCTTCATTTATTTGTTTTACCAACAAAAGCTTCATTTCAAGTTCCTGGTTCAATTAAATGACAAATTTTTATTCAATTTATTCCATACAAACACTAATATTTTGCCACTGTTTGTATCACATAACTATGTAAACTGTGTAAAATTAAAGATCTGTCTCCTGTATTTGTATTTAAACAGGTGGGCTATGTTTGGCTTTGCCGTCGGTATGCTGACGGAGTATGCTACAGGCTCGAGCTTTGTGGATCAAGTAAAGATCCTTCTCTCCAATTTTGGGATTGTAGATTTGGAATGATGATGAGGCATTACCAATGGCGGCTTCACTTTCGATACTTTTATTATTTGTTGTAATTATATCATCTTCTTTTTAGCCTTGTTTGAGTGATTTCTTCGTTTCCATTGACATTCATCTTCATCTTCATCTTCAATAGCTTGTTGACTGCAACTTTAATATTACAAAGAGATTTTCCTTTCCTTCTGGTTTCTAAGTCTTGGATTACTTGACGGGGTTAAGGTTTACGAAGAGAGATTTTAATAATTTTATGGTTTAATGTGCTCCTTCTCTAAGAACGAACAGCAAAAAATAGTTTCCTGGTTTGCAGTGATGGAAGCGAAGTCAATCTTCTTCCTCGTTTCAAATGCTCTGTAAATCCTTGGGATGATTTCGGGATTACTCAACCAAAGCAAGTTCCGTTAAAGTCCTGTGCAGAAGAAAGCCTCTCTCTCTCTAACTATTAGCGATGTATCATATATTGAGAATTACAGATTTTTTATGTTTAATAGAACTTCTTTATAACTCCTGTCTCCTCACACGCACATAAAGTTCAAGAAAAAGATTTACTTTATAATTCTTCGAAACCCGTACAGTGGCTCATTATTCCTTTTCTCTTTGCCTCTCTGTAAAGACGCACGGCTGAAATGCTCCATAGTGTAGCGCTCTTGGAAAGAGCTCAGTAAATTGGAAGAAAGACGTTTGAAATCAGATTTCGTGGTCTCAAACTTCTGGGTTTTGTTTTGTTTTGGTTTTTTTTTTTTTCTGGGTTTCAGATGCTGACAGGCAAGCAGGAAAACCCAGAAAAATAATGGAAGAAAAATTGGATTTTGGGGATATCCGGAAGGACCCACCGTGTTTCAGAGATGGCGTGCCAGAGCTGGTGGCTCTAATGGCTGGCTCGTGTTAACCTTCATCACTATCACGTTGGCCTATTAATGGTCTTTCAAGTTGCTTTCCTATTATCCTCTCTCCCGCCTGAATTTATTTTCACATTTTACCATTTTTTTTTCTGTAAATTCTGCGGAGAAAGCTAAGAGGAAGAAGAGCCAAAATCTCAAGAAAAAGTCCGCTAACTTTCTCTGCAATTCCGAATTTAGCCGCCCATGGACGGCCAAACTCTTCTCATTCTCCGATTCCATTTCCCTCTTTCTCTAACAACGCCAAATGCCTCTGTTTCCGCTCTGCTGTCCTTCTTCCTCATCAATTCACCCCAAAAATGTTCCCAATTACTCAATTATCAGTTCTCTAAAACCTAGCTATTTTCTCACAAACTCTTGAGGTCGAAGCTATGGGTTGTGTTCAGTCCAAGTCATCTGAGAACTCACCATCACGGAACTTGGAGAAGCTGAAATCGGAAAATGGATATTCTGGGAAACCCGAGCTTATTGGCAAGAGAAGATCGTCCAAACCGCAAACTATTCAAAAAGATCCTAATAAGCCTCACCGACGCCAACCCAGAAACTATAATGGCTTCGATCGTGTCCTGAAAGACGGTGAAGAATGTAAGAATCTAACTGATTCTGAGAGAGTTTTATCTAAATCTCTTGGAGAAGACGAACTGATTAATGGATGGCCAAAATGGTTGGCTGATAATGTTCCCAGTGAAGTTCTTGCTGGGGTGGTTCAAAAAACTGCTGATTCCTATGATAAACTTGCTAAGGTATGTCTGTTTGTTCGAACCAGTTTTAAATTCATGGCTATGAATTTCTTCTTCATGTTGATTGTTGCAATTAGAGGAGAATTTTATGCTCAAATCAGTAATATCTGAAAACATTAAACCTGTTTGAGCTTACAGGTAGGTCAAGGAACTTATAGTAATGTGTACAAAGCACGAGATCGAGACACTGGAAAAATTGTCGCGCTGAAAAAGGTTCGAGTTGACATATCCGAACCGGAGAGCATTAAATTCATGGCAAGAGAGATCATGATATTGCAGAAATTGGATCATCCCAATGTCGTCAAACTCAAAGGATTGGCGACGTCAAGAATGCAATGGAGTCTTTATCTGGTTTTCGATTTCATGCAGACTGATTTATCGAGGGTCATTTCCCGCCCTGAAACTAGACTCACCGAGCCACAGGTCATAACATATTAGATTACATTGAATGTTAAAGCTTTTCTGATAGCTAAATGTTCTGATTTTTCTTTTATTTTTGTTGTTGGTTTAGATCAAATGCTATATGCAACATTTACTGTCCGGTTTACGGCATTGTCACGATAAGGGAATATTACACCGAGATATCAAAGCGTCAAACCTTCTTATTGATAAAAATGGAATGCTAAAAATTGCGGATTTTGGCCTCGCCAATTACTTTCATCCAAAACCGAAGCGTTGTCTTACAAATCGGGTTGTGACCCTTTGGTATAGAGCCCCTGAGCTGTTATTAGGCAGTACAGATTATGGAGTTGGGATTGATCTTTGGAGTGCAGGATGCCTATTGGCTGAAATGTTCACTGGCAAACCGATACTTCCTGGTCGAACAGAAGTAATTGTTACAAATCAGCCCGAAAATCTCTGTTTCGTGTTGTAATCGAGCATTTGATGATTTAATATTTGATTGGATTTAGGTTGAACAACTTCACCGGATTTTCAAGTTATGCGGGACGCCATCAGAAGAATACTGGCGAAAACTGAAGCTACCATCAACTTTCAGACCCCCACAACTGTTCAAGCCTAGTCTTTCAGAAACATTTAGAAATTTACCCAATTCTTCCTTTGGCCTGTTGAGCACTCTCCTGGCTCTCGACCCTGCATATCGCGGTTCTGCTTCTATGGCGCTACAAAACGAGGTGAGCATTTGAATACTTTTGTGATCAATCTATCGAGTTTATCAAGTTGTTATATGAATCATACCTAATATGACCTTGCATAATTAAAACCCGAATCAGCTCTTGAACTTTGTTGATTTGAAGTTAGAAATCAATTCTATCTAAACCCTTTTATGCAAATCACTTAGTTTAAAAGTATGTTTCATTTCTTTGCAGTTCTTTTACATGAAACCATTGGCGTGCGAGCTTTCTGGTCTACCAGAAGTATGCAGCCAGGAAGTTGACGATTTAAATAGAAGCAATAACCAGAGAAGGTAATGCAAGCAGAAATTATTCACTAGTTACACCCAAAATCCTAAGTTATTTCTTACATCATTTGTATTATTCGTTTCTTACAGGCACAGGACGTCTGCAACGAATCGTCGATCTACGTATCATGGTCGTCAGAAAAAAGATCCAACCTCTGCAATTTTGAATGAAAATTCTGTATTTTTCAATGAGGTAAGCAAAGGGTTCATAACATTCTTCAAATTAAAAGTCTTTTAGCATCACTCTTAAACTTGTTCGTTGAATCACAATCTTGTCCATTGGGTTGTCCTTAAAATTCGTAAAATCTCAGGAGCTGAGGATGACGACAGATAGCAACACGCAGAGCGATGAGCGAGGGAGCACGACAACAAGTACGTCGTCTGGAGTAAACACGACAGTACAGAAAGAGAGCCCTCTTTTTTTGCCATCCCCAGTTGCCTTTCCTGCTAAGATGTCTTCCAGAACTAGTGGCTTTCTTGATGATAACGAAGACATTTCTATGTTTCCCAGTTCAAGGAGACAGTCTTCCAACTTCAACGACGGGAATGTCGAGCCGAGACGCGTGAGGAGGTCGGAATCCACTAGAGAGTTGAGAAATTGGAATGAAAAAGATAGATTGAAACTCTTTGATGATTGTTAGGAAGGCGTTCCAAGAACTAATAATGCTTCTTCTCAATTATTATTATTATAATTATTACCAATATGACAAAATTGTGACTGTTATTAGGAAGTGAGATTGCAGTATTCGATTCAAAAACTAGTTCGAGGATCGAACAAATTTTTTCGTATTTATATAGAAAAAGACTTGGGTAAGAAAAATTACTCTGCACAGCATTTACATAAATATCTGCATGTATATGTGTAGGATGACGTGTCACCATTAAATATGAACTATCGATGGTTAATTGTGATTAGTCCATAAAACAAGATTAATAAGCAGAAATAAGTATATGATTATTCACCCACATGATTAAACCTGCATGTTCGCATGCAAAAGCCAAGCCTACACAATTCATAACCATTATAAGAAAGCGCTTCCATCTGTTTGATTTTGATCCTACTTCTCTCTTAAGCAAAATCCTAGGACTCTCCAGATAAGCAGGCAGTGGAGTAGAGAAGTAGTTGGGAAATATGTATTCGACGACTCACAAACCGGAGCGGCTGTCGCCGAACTTGCCCTTGATCCATTTGAAGCTGCTTCTCAAGCTTGATTTGACCTTGCGTTCCATAGCGAATACGTTATAAGAAGCGATTCTTCGCTTTCTGCTTAGGTCTGCATCGCCGGAAGTCGAGAACCCGTTTCCCTTCTGAACCGGTCCGTTGAAGTCGTAAGAAGTCGGCCGGTCCTGGAATCCGAAATCGCGATAGGAATACTCCGGACACGATTTGCTCTTCTCCATTAACAAGGGAACAATTTCTTGTGATCGGCAGTGGCTCGCGCACTGGGCAGGCTTTATATAAAAGCAAGATTATAGAATGAACGGTGGAGATGAGGGAGGGTATACTCTGGTGCGATGCAGCACAGTGTGGTGTGGGTGGGACCCAGGTTGTGCGATTGGAGCTGCATGCCAAACGATGATGACAATGTGGGTCCCAAGCCCAGACCGAGTGTGTGTGCTTATTCCACTAGACCCTTAGGGGAAGAATGTGATGCATTTATTCAAAAAAATAAAAAATAAAAAATTATGTATTAGAAATATTAATATTGTTTATTCTTAAAGTAATGGGCATTAATGATGGAAGTTGAAGCATGCTTAAGAAAACGAGGTCGTTTTAATAAAGAAAAGTGACAGAAAAGGAGGTGTTGGTCGAAGCTAAAATGTCTATAGCTTTAATATACTCTCTCTACTTTTGAAGAGTGGCCAGTGGGGCATGAGTTAATCAAGTGAGAGAAAGTGAGCCATAGAGCTATGATTAATGTTATCGTGGGGGCCACCCCACTAAGAACAGTAGGGCCCATGATCTTGAGGAGGATCTAACTTGAGTGGAGGAGGATTGTGTCCATTTATGTTGGATTTCCAAAGATTTCTCTTCCTCCCTCCATCTGCCAGCTTTGTTCACAAATTATTCCACACCTCAAATAAACATAGACAAAAGGGTAAAAATCAAATTAAATCATCAATTGTGTGTGTGTTTTTTTTAATTAACTCTCAAATAAAAAAATGTAACAAATAAAAACTTAAACTACATAAAATATAATAAACCAAATCTTGGCGGAAGTCACCATCCCGACCATTCTCCGGTCTCAAATTAAAGTCAGGGAGTCCCGTCCTCTGTTTTCTATTTTTTCATTTTTCATTGTTCTCGAAAATAGGGAGTCACCACTCCATATCGGCCCCCGATCTAAAAAAGAGAAATGAGAACGGGGTCTCTATCCAAGGTTAGCCCCCCGTATTCAAACTCTATTTTTGAAATCAGAGCTGATCTGGGTCGGTGACCCACAGTTCTCATTCTCTTTTATAGATCGGGGGTTGATGTGGGGGTGGTAGTGACCCCCCGTTTTTTAAATTAATGCTGAGAATGGGAGGTCACCACCTCCACATCGGGGAACCGATCCCTGATTCTATATAAGAAATCGACCTCCCATTCTCACTCCCCGGAGCTGAAAATTTCAACTTTCTCTCAACCCCTTCCATGATTCCAACCCAGAATCGGACATTTTCATGTTGATTTCTCCAATCCTAACAATTTTCTTCAACTTTTAGCAAAAAAATCTTACAAATTCGAGCCCTAAAACTTAAAAATCCTTCAATCCTCAAGTCCCCAAAATTTTCTCACAAGACTCCTAAAATAGTCTTTAAACGAAAGGCGGGCTCACAAAGTGGACCATCTCAAAGGGGTTCGACAAACTGGGCACTGGCGTCACAAGGTGCTCTTGCTCAAGAGCGATGATCGCCACCTGGGTATGTCTTCATAGATTTCAGAAACCAAAAGTGTCAAAAGTTATTTGAGCGGGATATGTCAAACTGCTCTATTATTTATTCGAAAACTGTTAACTTCAGAGGTTGAGAGTCGTTGCAGGCCAAAGAGTTGTTCGACGTACAGGTTGAGGGGCGACAATAGTGAACGTATTGTTCGCATGTTTTATGCAAACCTGACCTCTACCAGGAGTAGGGGTGGGCAAGTCTGGACTGCAGACCGAGAACCGGACCGGACCACCGGTTTCAGTCTCACATCCTTGGTCCATGGCTCGAAATCCTGAAAAAACTTGACCGAACCGACTGAAGGTTAAAAACTCAATCTGAACTTCAGATTGAATCTTAAGCCTGCAGCCTTTGCTTCGAGTTCGCTCTTCGCACTCGTAGTTCGCCTTCGCCCTTCAGTTCCCGACTCCCATTTGCCAGAGACTAAACTCCAACTCCGACTCCCGACTCCCTACATTCTGTTAGTCTCCAGACTCTCATTTCGGCGTTCCCCCAGAGTTCGCAATTCACCCTTCAATTCAGTTCCCGACTTCCGATTTTCCAGAGATCAAACTTTGACTCCCTATCCCGGCATTTTGCTCGTCTCCCAACTCCCATTTCGGCATTCCCCTAGACTCCCGTGCTCTGTGCTCCGCTCGGCTCCTGTGCTCTTATTCGACTCGGACCTCGGACCTCTCCTCTGCCTTTGGTTACCTCATTCCTCAATGTTCACTCCTCAATAGTCAGTCCTCACTCCTCACAGTCACGGTTCACTCAGTCACTCTAAGTGCTCACTGTATGTAAATAACAGTGTGATTGTTGATTATGTTAATTTTTTTGGTTGATAAATTATGGCTAAATTGATAAATTATTAGCTGATTATTGATTGATTTGATAAATTGTTAGCTATTGTTGATAAATTGTTGGCTTATTGTTGATTGATTCGATAAATTGTTAGTTGTTGTTGATAACTCTATATCGTAACTCTATACTATTGTTGAGTAAATGTTTAATGTCTATAAATTTTTATTTAGGTTTAACGTTTTTAGATAAAACAGATTTTTTGAGTTGTTCTTTTTTAGTTAAAATTTTTATGTTTAAAAAAAAATAAGGAGGAAGCTGGATCGGATCGAAACGGCTTGTGCCCACCTTTAATCAGGAGGCCAAATGATACATCCTAGAGGTCGGTGACACGATCCCAAGGCAATTCGTTTAACCTTGTTAATCTTTATGAGAATGACTATTCTATTTTTGTAGGTGGAAGCCCAGCGGATTGCTCGAAATGGAAAGCTTATGAAGAGATGTACAAAGACTTAGTATGAGAACCTCAAGCCCACGATGCTGACCAGCCCAAGCACTTACTCATTTGGGAGATCCAAGGAGAAACACTTAAAGATCAAAGGGGAGTTCTTCTTCCCGGGTATCCTTGATGTAACTCTCTATTTTATTGCTTTAATTTTGGTAAAACATTAGCATTATACTTTGGTAAACTTTGCTAGTTTTTTTTTTTACCGTTTAAACATACATTAGTTGGTGTGATTAGGGCTAGATTGAATGGTTAAAATAGATGGTGGTAAGGGTAAAAGTCATTAAGCCCACAGAAGCATCAGGCAAGCCCGAACCAATGAAGGGAGAGGAAGCGCGCCACTTGAAGATTGGAAGTGCGATCCATTTGAAGAGAAGATCGAGCCCATAAGATGATAGTGCACATTTCAGCCTTCAATTTTTGAAATGATACAACTCATGTCTCCCATAGATGGCAAAAGATAGCTTGCCTTGTGAGTAGCATATCTATATGGTCCAAGGAGATGGGGATCATCTAACTGGCGGCCAAGATCAAATCAAAAATTTCTACACTAAATTTGTAAAAGGCCAAAACCCAAAACACCCCAGGTTTACATAACAGCGTTATTGGTGTTTACAATCAGTTTTTTTGGAAATCAATAAACACCGGTCAGTTCTCTCTCAAGATCCCAGACTCGATGCTCGAGGTAAGTTCTTAATTGTTCATCAATCGAGTGGAGTGTGTCTCTAATTGTCTTCCTAGTCGTGGTTACTAGAAAGCTCTTATCACCACCTTCTCTCATCCTTTCTAAAACCTTAGAAAAGGAATGAAAGGTGGCCAAAATCAGATCCTACACCATTGTAATTCTTCTTGAAGATTACATTCTCCTATTGGTGTCATAGTTACCATTTTGGGCCGGTTGAGGAATTGATTGCATATTCTTCTCTCATTTTAATTTTCACAAATATTGAAAGTCGTTGTTTACCACTATAATGGCGTGAATTCTCCTTCACAAATCGTTACATTTTAGGTCATTTACTATTTCTTAATATTCGTTGAGCCGAGAAAACCAGTTTGTATTTTTATCGTATAACCTTGGATTTTGCAGATCCAAAAGTCATCAGCAAGATTGATGAAGACGTGTACATCTTTAGTACGAAGATGCTCATAACTGCATAGACGGTTAATGAAGTGCTCAAATTTTCTTGTGAAGGTCATGATGTGGATAGATACTATCACGCTTCCTGAGATTACGATTTTTTCTGATCAATCGAGGGACTAGAGTTTTTTAGAGAAATTCATCGCAATACAGACATTGTGGGGTTCGTGAAGCCAAAGTCAAAGGATCTGAATGTCAAAGCTCAATTTTTCATAATTTGATAATCCACATCCTTCTACCGCAGGACGGACGTAGAGATCTTGTGAGCTGCATGGATCTCTATGTCATGGAGAAACTGTATGGCGAAAAGACGTTCGACCTGGGTTTTGTGATTTTAGGTCACATGCACGAGATCGGTCGGACCTGCAACAAGTACCTACCTTACCAAACATTGATATAGAAGCTCGTCGAGGGAGCTCGAATTCAGCTACCGACTAGAGAACAGCTGAGAGCATAAAGACACGTCGATGTATTTGATAGACTCCATTTGCTTCGAATGGGCCTAGTCGAAGTCGATGAGACGTGGGTGTTCAAGGGAGATCAGGCCCAAGAACATCAGCGTGCCTCGACCTTTGCAGATGTTCCTATGGAGGACGCATCCGCTCAGTCATTGTCCCCCCAAATAGAGAGTAGATGAAACATGATGAAGTAGATGATAGAGTTACTCGTAGGCATAGTCGATGAGTCCAGATTCACACAGAGAAAACTGATAGAGTTCCAAAGAGAGCTAATGGAGGTCCACAGAGATCTGAGTTAAAACCCTCGAGGATTGGATAATGCAGGATGACACGATCTCGCACCATAGTTTAGGTTATGTTTTATACTTCATTGTATATACTTTATTTTATGTTTGTAATTATGTATTTGATATGAGTAGTATAATTGCAATTTACTGTGTGTTATTCATTTAGTTTATACATAGTGATGTGTAGTTGTACTTTACTTTATATTTGTACTTTTAGTTATCTGGAACTGGCTGTTGGTTATAAAACTTTGATTTTAATATACAGAACTTATTTAAAGCTAACTATGACGGATTCATAAAATAAAGGAAACTCTATCCAATTTTTCAACTTTATTTCACTAAATTGTACACTATAATACATACATACATATATAAATTACAGATTGTAATAAATCCATTAATTATACATTACAATAAATTCATACATTACACATTTTAATAAATACACAAATTACAGCTCGAATAGTCAAAAATTTCTTCGTCCCTAGCCCTGTGTAGAAGATTCCTGCACGAAATGAAAACTATATTAGAAAACAATGATAGTGGATTTATGAGCAAAATGTCTTAAAATATATATCTGCGTCCTATCAAATGTGTGAAAACTAATAAATGTGTCATACGAAGCAGAAGCGGACGTAACGCCTGAAGTGAATTCTTTGTCAGGGCAAATGCGACTATTATACTTTTGATGCCAACATCTTCCATGCGACATCGTGGAGTTCTTTCTAGTAATTGTCGAACTTGAAGATTCATTGATATCTCGTACTTTTTTCTTCTTCGGCCTACTAGGTTGACGTTTTTTTTAGACAGAATGATTTGATTCATATTTAGTACAGGCGATCACATGTGTTGTCCGCTAACGAGATGAATGAAGTTTGAGTACATATGTAGATAAGTTCTCCATTGATAGTATTAATGAACGTAATTTTTCGGTGATAGTTTCATGTGAATGCAGGGAATGGAATTGATATACGAGATTCCAGTAAGCTCCTACTTGTAACAGTTGCAAACACGTGCATTTATGTCAACAATATATTATTCGCTATCGTTACTGACATCAAATTATCCAGCTCCTGCAAATATAGGACTCTGATTTCGAGCTACACGTGCTAGTTTCACAAGGTTTTTTCTTATCTGGGGACACAAGACCCGTTTGACAAGACCAACTTCTTGTTTTTTTTACGATCTCAGTCATCAAACACTTTCGAATAATCTCGAACATGGTCAGGATCAGTTTGTCCCCTAACATGTAGTATAACTATATTAAATAACTTCCATAAATTATTTAATCTCAGTTCACCTTTGGAAATAAAAGAAAATGAGTGACTAGACGAATATCTGGGGTTTGTGCCTCGAAGATATACGTAAATATGTCGGAGGCAGTAGCAGTGTTCGGGTAACTGTAATTCTTGCTGCATAGCAGGCAACAACCCCTGAAATTTAAAATAACAAATAGAGTCAACATAAAACAATATAAATTCCAAAATGCCCCAATTTTGAAATAACAAATGTAAATGCATCATACTTTTTGTCGATCCGAACAAATGTCCATCCGTATCCCAATTCAGAATTTAAATATTCTTTTAATAATTTCAAAAATCACGTCTAGGAGTCTCTACACTCTGATTCCACATTTACAACAGCAACAAAATATATTTCATCATTGCCATCTATGCCGACGGCTGTCAGTAATTGGCCAAGACACGAGCCCTTTAAATGATAATAATCAAAACAGATAATAGGTCTATCACTCTACAGCAAACATGTCTTACAAGCAGTCATACACATATACATTCTTTCGAATACACATGTTTCATTATTGGCAGAGCCCACCAGATACGTTTGTAGGCACAATGTACTACCCGGATTTGATTTACGAATTTTTTCTACGCATGACCTCAATAGGTTGTATTATTCGTCGCTCTTCCTTTCATTAAGTTTTCTAGTTTCGCTTCTTGTTCTTTTGGTAAGACTTCGTGTAATATTGATATCCAAATCATTCATCACTGTCTTGATAATGGATGAAAATTTTCATGTATTTTGACTTTTGTACTTGTCCAAATAATGGTTTGCCACTCATTTTACAGTAGCGTATTGATTCTTAACTTTCCTTGAACATGTGTGAGAATCGATAAAACTCTTTATTAAAACGTAAGCTCATTTTTCATCTTCAAAGCATATAGTCGTCAATCACATCCGTCTTCATAGACTGGTGTCAGTTGCTGGGATTCACTTTTAATGAATTTAATTTCATAATTATTATTCAAAGCATATTCTACTATTTCTTCTCTAATTGCATTTAAAGAATTATATTTTTTCCCTAGATAAAACCTCATCGAAATTTCATCCATTACCAGTATATTTTCCACTTCTTCATCATCCGAGTCAACCGGTGTTCGAAGCTCATCGCCTAGAGTTTTCCACATCGATTTCATCTCTATTTCTTCATTACCTTTAAGGTGATCGAATCCCCGAATGCCACCATATATAAGTGTGGAGTACGAATACCAGTCCATATTGACATCATTGGTTGTCGTATTGTCTAAATCAACTGATTTACTCGAATCAGAATTTATCAACATTGCTAATATAGAGAAAATTTTCAACACCAAGATAGAATAGAGGTTTGGGGAAACCAACACGATGAGGGTGTGAAATAGTCAGATTTTGGCAACGGGGAGAGGGCGGTGAGGGCAGGGGATCGAGAGTAAATTGAGACTTTCGGCAACGGGGAGAGGGCGGTGAGCGCGGGGTTCATTCCCTATATAGAGTATGGAATCGACCCTTCAATTTGAGGGGGGACCCCTCGTTCTTAGCAATAATTTTGAGAACGGGGGGCCGATTCAGTGTGGTGACCCCCTGTTCTCAGCAATAATATTGAGAATAGAGGGCCGATTCAATGCGGTGAGCTCTCATTCCCCAGAGCAATAAAAAATGAGAAAACAGAGAATGATAAACTGATCTAGGGTGGTGACTCTTCGTTTTCGAAAGTAATGAAAAATGAAAAAAACAGAAAACGGAGAACCAATCCATGGGTGGTGACCCTCGTTTTTAATCACGTGCGGTGTATGTTAAACGGGGAGTCTCCACTCACCACCTCTACCCACCGATCAAATATGTCTAGTGTCCCGTAAGCACTGGACAAATCAAGGGGCCAATCTTTCCCGATATCGACTTCAATATGAGATCGGGGGTGATCGGGAGTAGTGACCCCCCGCTAGGGTTTGATTTGTTACATTTTACATAATGTAAAATTTTAGTTATTAAACTTTTAGTTTGATGGTTTAATTTAAAAAAATGGGTTAAATGCATTTTAACCTTCATATTATGGTTAAAGTTAGATAAAACTCTCAAAGTACGTTTATCCTAAAAAAAAAATCTTAAACTATTAAAAACCAAGCAAAAAAACTTCTGGCGGCAAACCAATAACTCCCCATTCTAAATTTTACACATAGAACAGGCGACCGCTCTGGGGGGGTCTTCATCTTCCAAAGCACCCTCTGCGCGCACATGACCAACACGTGCGCGCCTGGTAGTCTCCACCCTCCAATATTAATTTTAAAAACAAATACCAAACAATATTAAATTTAATTGAAATTTTTATCACATGTTTTTCACATCACGAAAAGATAATCTGAAATTTTTTTTTGATTTTCTAACGCTTGTATGATTTATTGTAATTTTATTTAATTATCATATAAAACAATTATAATAAATCGTAAAAATGTTACAAAATCATGAAATTTTTCATATTATCTTTTTGTGATGTGGAAAACATGTGATAAAAGTTTCAAGTAAAATGAATTTCATTTGGTATTTGTTTTTAAAATTAATCTTACTTATTTCTTCACTTTATAAATTAATTTTAAGCAAACATCAAACAATATTAAATTTATTTAAAATTTTTACCAAATATTTTTCACATCACGAGAAGATAATACGAAAAATTTTGTTATTTTTTAATATTTTTACGATTTATTGTAATTTTTTTATAAAATAATTAAATAAAGTTACAATAAATCGTACAAGTTTTATAAAATTACCAAAATTTTCAATATATTTTCTCCTGATGTGAAAAACTTATGATAAAAATTTCAATTAAATTGAATATCATTTGGTATTTATTTTTAAAATTAATATTGGAAGGTGAAAACCACCCGGCGCGCACGTGCTGGTCACATGAGCGGCGCAATGGGTGCTTTAGAGGGTGGAGAGTTCCCGATAAAACAAGGGATCGTTTTCGGAGAATAGTTTGCTCGTTCTATGTGTAAAATTTAGATTAATGGGTTATTGGTTTGTCGCTATAGATTTTTTTACTTGGTTTTTGATAGTTTAAGATTTTTTTTTAGGATAAACGTACTTTGAGTATTTTGTCCAACTTTTACTTTAATCTAAAAAAAATTTATAATTGAAAGCTTAATTTGGTTTTAGCGCTGGATAAACTTGAGTAAACTTTTAAAAATATTTTCCAACAATTTAAGAGTAATTAATGCCATTTTAATTACCATTTCAAGAGAATAAATGTATTTTTATTTCACAACGAGCACAAATCACAATACATTTATTTTAGTTATTTGCCTAGCAAGAGAACAACAATCGGACACAAATATCTGATTTATTATGACACAACAGAGAGAAAACTAGAGAGCCACCAAGGATTAAGGAAGTTGTCCTAGAACAGAGAGACGTCATCGACGAGCCCAGCCTCTCCCACGATACTTCTCAAGTACGTATCATCACTGTTTACCACTGAACAATTCGCCCTGATTTCACCCTCCGTCCCAGTCAACACACTGAACTGACCCATCCTCACCATAAAATCCACGAACTTCTCGAAAAACAAGACTTCGTCCAACGCAAAGCTCTTCACTATGTCACTCGTCCGGTTGTCGAAGTACAGGTCCTGATCGGACGTGAACAGCCCCTGCCGGTTCACCAGATCCACGTAGTACTTGTTGTCGAACTCGTACGGCGTTCGGATGTCGAGAACCGTGACGTTGACTGTGTCTTCAGTTGGGCAGGTGAGTTTCAGGTCGTCGGCGAAGGCCTGGTCCATCGTTGAATCTTGGGTCGGGTAGAGACGTGTGATGAAGGAGCTGCAGTGGCCCCTTCCGATGGTGTGGGCGCCGGAGAGGGCGACGACGTCGGTGGCGGTTAAATTTTTGGACGCTAAGTTGGTGAGGAGGGTGGTGGTGTTGCTTGTGGGTGCTGGAAGGTTTTCTAGGGTTACTTCCCTGGTGGCGAACGTCAGCCCGTCTCTTCTTCCCAGTGGTATGTCGTAATAAGGTCCACCAGTCTAATTTAACAAAATGATAGCCATTTTTCAGGCCTATAATAAAATCTAACTAAGCTGATTTACACAGTAGAAACTTTTGAAACGAAAAAACAGTAAAAGCAGGAATACAATAAAGAATACCAGGTAGACGGAGTCCCGAGCAGCAACGGCGACAATATCAGCGCAGGAAACGACTCTTCCACATTCTTCCTCGAGTAGCGCGCGCAGATTGTTGATTATCACGAACGCCTCCGCTTGGAGCGACAGGTTCGGAGGAGCTTCCTGCTCACTTGGATCACTCGCTGTCCCAACAAGAAGAATCGACCCTTCACATCCCTGCGAATAATATTTCATGCAGAACAATCTTATTATATGTTTATGTTAATCGACAGAGTTAGTAAAACCCTAGAACTCCCCGTGTAAGGCGTTTTTAAGGGTTTGGTCGTATTTTATATTGTTATGGTTCAGTTTTGACCTGAACAAAGCAATCGTGGAAATGAAGACGGAGCAAACCGGCAGCTCGTTCAATGTTTTCGTCGAAGAGTTTCTCAAGTTCTTCGAGGATGATTGATTCAGCGTTTGGACAGGTTGAGTCGTAGAATGTCCATGAGAGTCCACTCACAATGGGTACAGCGGATCGCATCCTGGCTGCAGATGCATAACTACAAGAAAATATGAACAGAATCAGAAACGGAGAGAGAGAGGAGGTAGTTCCGGCCATGGCTGTTTTACTTTGTTCCTCAGACTAGCATGTTCTTCCGGTTTCGCTTTATAGGCGGGGAATTGTACGTCTGCTGGACACACTTCTTTTTGTAAAGGAAGTGGGCTACGCATAATCTGACAAACTTCACGATGAGTCCTAATCACTTTTCAATTATTAATTCCTAAAATAGTCAGTGTGTAAAATATTAAATTTATTTTTAAGAGTATCTCAATACGAATTGTATTGTATTGTAGGAAGAAAATTTATATTTATAAATTATTTTTTTTATTTTCTTAAGTGAACTGAGATTAATAAGTAGGAGTTGGATTCACAATTTATCAAATTGTTTCTCAAACTACACTGGTTATTTCATATTAAATTATAAAATTATTTTAAATAATTAATAATTATATTCATATTAGATGGACAGTAAAAAAAAAAAAGTTCCATTTTTTGGGAGTACAATAATTATATGGAACCAAACAAGAGTAATAAAATTCAGCGTTTATTCCAAAAAATTGGCCCCCGTTTGTCATTTCATTCATAAGTTTGAATAAAGTAAATAACAATTTTCATTTAATATTATTTTTCTATTAGTGTATACAATTGAAATTACATAAAACTCCACAGCTTCAAAATACCACGAATGTTTGGTAGCCGCTCGTCAAAAATGAATAAATTCGTAATTAATACAATATATTTTTAAATAACTCTAAAAATAAATCTGTTTAAAATTTTATTTAAAACAGATAATATTTCAGGAAAAAAGAGTTTAGCAGAGTTCATTTCTCGAAATCAGTGTGTGTTTTATTTTAAAGAATATTATTGTCTTTGATTTCTTTAATGTCAGAACAATACAGAGAGTGAGGTGTTGCCACCGATAAAAGTGGATTAAAATCAGCGAAATCATCTAAAATCTTTTTTCTTTTTTTTTTTTAAAGAATAAGAATTACTTTAATCTTAATATTTTTCTAGCAATTTCCATCATTACCTGGGTGACTTTCATGATTCTCTGCAACATTTGAGAGTGACTAAAGTTGCCACTTTACCGACCATTTGTTTAATGATGAAAGCGTCAAAAATCATATTAAAAAATAACACAAAAACTAAAAGCGAATTAGTTAGCCACAGACATCTCCATTTATGTACTTGTAACACACTTTGAGGAAGAGCCACAATCTTTATTTTTTTATTTTCCTACGTCTTGAAGGATTAAAAATTAATTTCAAATCCAAACGTTAAATAATTATTCCTCGTCTCGAAAAGATTTGCGAGGGAGGCAGCCCACGTGGGTTAAACTTAATCTATGGCTTTGAATAGTGCTGAGGCCAAGAAGGTAGAAAAGCAGAGTTCTGAGGATTTTTCCGACATTTCAGTCTTTATTTATTTTTTACTTTCGTACAATTAAAGAAAATTGACCACTCAGGACCCTATTCCCACGTGGTTGTTGGTGAGTCCCTTTCGCTCAAACATTTAACACGTGATATACAACACTATCCAACCACCCCTATCTCCTCCCCACGATTAATACATTATTATCCACTTCTGAAAAATACCCATGAACTCGAGTGGCTCCGTTCTTACATCGGGGCCTCGAGAAGCCGGAACTATGGTTGCCATATGCTCAATTGATGATTGATCAATGATAAGATATCACAGATGGACTGAGATTAACTAAATTCTCTCTAATAATTCAACTACCTCACGCATTGGGGGCCTTGCTTTATATTTCTCCGTCGTACACATGCCAGCAATCTTGAAGTACTCTTCCACGCTTTCCTCTTTCAGGCCCTCTCTTGATATACTCGAATCCACCATTTCCATCTCCCTCTTTTGGGCCACCAATCTCCTCGCCCACTCCGCCAGCACCAATTCTTTCCCGTCTATCTTCGCCGGCAAATTGGGCCTCCGGCACGTTGCGATTTCCAACATCAAGACCCCGAAACTGTACACGTCAGCTTTCGGTGACGCCCCCGTGTGCCCGTCCTTGTACTCCGGCGGCATGTATCCCATCGTTCCGGCTACCTGCGTTGATACGTGTGAATTTGAAGTGTCGATCAGCCGGGCTAGGCCGAAATCTGAAATATGGGCCTCAAAGTTTGAGTCCAGTAGTACGTTGCTGGCCTTTATGTCTCGGTGGATAATGGGCTTTTCTAGCCCATGGAGAAAAGCAAGCCCATTAGCCACTCCTTTTACTATCTTAACCCTTGTGGCCCATGACAACGGCAATCGCACTGTCGACTTGTCCGATTGGTCTGAGGACGACGTGTCGTATAGGCACATGTCGAGACTTCCTCTCTCCATGAACTCGTAAATCAACAACCTGTCGGCACCTGATTTGCAGTACCCTAACATCTTGACGAGATTTCTGTGGCGCAGCTTCGCTAGCGTTTCCATTTCGGCGCGGAACTCCCGAAATCCTTGAAAAGCGTCCGGATCGAGCTTCTTGATTGCGACGGCGGTGCCGGAGGGGAGCTTGGCTTTGTAGACGAGGCCGAAGGAACCGTCGCCGACTATGAGATCGGAGGAGAAATTCTTGGTGGCTGTTTTTAGGTCGAGCATGGAAATTTGGAGGGAAGGATCAAAGGAAGCGCTCTCGTCGACGACGATCGAGGTTAGATCTCTACTTCTAGCTGCTCGATTTTGGATCTGGTGGTGGTAGGGGGAGAAAGAGGAGGGTTTCTTGCAGAGACTAAAGAAGAGGGCTAAGATCAGAAGTAAGACGAAGAAGCTGGCGACGGCTGCGACAACAGCTAGCCCGACGGAATCCATGGCCCAGGCAGCGAATACGAATCGGAGGAGATTCGGATAAAAGGGGAAAAAGTCTTCACCTGGGAAGAAGAAGGCAGGATGGCTAAGGAGAGGGCCGCCATCAACAGGAGTTAAGAGGGTTCGAGGAAGATTTGGACGATTGGGTCAACGGTCGTCGTGGTCACTGGTCAGACTTTGTAGTCTACTCATTCATATTTATACTTAAAAAACACTCAATAAAATTTAATTATTATTATTATTATTTTTTTTTAATAAATTTACTGACAACACAGTCAACTAAACATAAATACAAATAAATTAAGTGCCTCACGCAGTACAATAATAATAAGCTTGAGCTGTGTAATTTGAAGAACATAAAAGGAAAATTTCTTTTAATATAAATGTTGTATTGCATCAATTATCAGTTGTTGTAACAATATTCTTAATATAATATTTGGTCAGAACGTGTGTAATGAGTAAGTCCACTAATACATCCAAAGAGATATATTTATTTTTTATTTGATTATTGTGGACCCGTTACATTAATTTGAGTGACTTCAATAAATCCCTCTTCTACGCTTATAATTATGAAATAAATTCATAATTACTCCAAATTTTATTTGATTGTGAGTGGGGAGACAATGTTATCCTTGGACAGCTTGGCCTGTTTGCTGCCCCGGACCTGGTCAACTACGTACCGACACTTGTGCAGTGCCATGCTCTCAGTGTGACAGGGTATATTAGTAAATTCACCTTCCTTCAATTTTTTTTTTTTTTGGTAAACTACTTAACCCAAGCGTGATGCTATCATCCATCCATCCATCCCAAAGTCCAAACTTGAAGAACACTGCCCAACAACCAAGAACATACCAGAGATTAAGTAAATTGTTGTGTCGAAACACCCGCATATGTATTACGTACAAATACTCGTGAATATTACATTTGCAAACTTTTGAAATGCTTATGGATTTCAGAAGTATTGTTCTTCGGTGATTATAGAAACTAAAATGTTACGTAGAGATCTCATTTTGCTCATTGCAAAGTAGGAAACTACAATCTTTAACCACCTTTTACGAGTCTATACCGTACTCATGTAACAATTTATGCAGTTCCGGCGAAAACAAGATGATCGGAAAAGAGAAAGAAGGAGAGGAGAAAGATGGGGGCAGGAGAGAGATATTGATAGATGATAAATGATTTATGTGTATTATCATTGAACAATTGCTTGACATATATACGTCGATGAGTTAATGATGGATTATAGAAACCAGATGTGATAACTAACAATACAAACCGAAGAACCGTAACAGTGGATACGTTAACAACTCGTACGTATTATAGGTAAGAACGTGTTCCTTTATGTCCTCACTTTCAAATACTCGCCCTGAATTTTGTTTTGGTAAAATTTTTATAATTAATAGAAAACAACCGCTGTAGCATCATGACCCATGATTCTCACTCTTTAAGGTCTATTTAATCTAATATGGCAAACAAATAAATTGTTCCCCGTACTAGGAAAAGGATCCATCCAATTAAAGTACAAAAACACATTTGGCTCCAAGATCATGATTTACATACTATATATGACTCTCTCCGGTACGTACGTAACACTGACATGAACTTGCCAAAACATGCATGACCAATCGGAAACCGCAGAAATTAAAAAAGATACTTTAATTAAACGACAAAACTTTTAATTAAGATTTAAGATGAGATTATTTGAACCCTTATTTGCGGTTTATGCATATATAGACCGAAACATGATTGTTCATGGCAATGCAAATCCTATTAATTTAGATTCCTAATAAAGATCTTGCCTCGTACTATATAAATCAGACAGAAACAAGAGTACAACACACAAAAAAAAACCCAGCGAAAATGAACAGCCCAATGACCAAAGTCGTCCTCTTGTTCGCCTCCTCCCTGCTGATTTGTTCATCTTTTCTCTCCACCGGCGTTTCTGCAAAGTCCGATCTGGTCGATGAAATCTGCCAAGTCAAAACGTACTATTCATACGACGACTGCGCCAATGCTCTTTCCGCAGACCCTAAATCCAAAACAGCCGAGGACTTGGCAGAACTGGGAAAAATTGCCATGAATATCGCCATAACTAATACAACAAGCATTCAGGATTATATCAAGAAAAAAGCGGAAGCAGGAGGGTCTGTAGCCTATAAAAATTGCGTGGGGTTGTATGATCTATCCATCGGCAATTTCCGAGTTACTCTGAGAGAGATTGATGAAGATCCATTGACGGCTAGCTATGACGTGAGGCTTGCAGCTCAGTCTGCAGTTAAGTGCTCCTCTGAATTGATGGCCGCCAAGTTTAGAGATGCCGTTGTTGCAGCAGGAAATGGTTATATTCAATTGTTTAGCAACATTGGAGCTGTTATTACTGACAAGCTGTCCTAAGATTTTAGGGGTTGGTTTTGGGTGATTATCTCACCAAATATTTTTCTCAATGTTTAAAATAAAATATTTCTTTGTTTGATGTTATTGGGTGTATACATTACATTTGAATATTTATGAAAAAACATCCTTAGAAAAATATTAAATATCCTTTGCCGGAACAAAAAGAAACCATGAGTTGAAAATAAGAGAGAATTGGACCTATCAACTCGATTTTTTTACTTCTTAACATAGAATTTCAAACGTGTTAATGCTACGTTTATTTTTTATTTTTCTCTTTTGATTTTTACTTCATAACGTGGCAATCGTTGAGTAATGTAATTAACAATTTATAATATATTATATTAATTATATCAATAAATGATTATCAACGAACAATAATGACATGATAAAAATAAAAGATAAATATAATATTATTTTTTTAAAAATAATTATTATTTTGAAAAATCACGGGTTTGGGTTAGCTATAGGTTGTTATTTGTATTTTATCAATTCCAAGTGTGAATCACTATGAAGAATCTTGAATCCACTTTCTATTTTAGTGAATTTTTTCTTTATTTTATGATATAAATTGATCCCGTTTCATATGATCCAGTATTTATGAAAAACAATGTTGTTTTATTGAAACAAGAAGCTAAATTATTTAAATTTGATTTAAATCTGGCTTACATTGAAAGAAAATTCATTAAAAACTCATTTGAAAGAAAAAATTATGAACAAGAGAAATATTCATCGGAAAAATATTAATGTTGTCAACGTATTATTTCAATTAGATTTTCCTTTATACGATGATATTATACGATCCCGTCTAAGATGGTCGAGTAAAATATTTTAATTGGGTTAAGTTAGACGTGACCATTTACATTTGATACAATATTAACAAAATGTTGACCTTATTTTATTATATAGTTTCATATTGCTTACATATGCTAATTGAAAGATTAACATGTGTTAAATTGTGTAAAGAGCCGTGCACAAATAACCAGGTAAAGAAGTATTTGACCCGTAAATCATATTTAACATTAAAAACTCAGTAGGCTTGATCTAATCCGACGTGTTAACGCACAATTGCCATGCACTATTGTTTAATAATATTCCCACACAAATCATTTGTTGTCGTCCTTGACCTTGGTTACAACAAATCATCTCGTCATATATTATTCTAATTAAATGATTTAAGACCTTCACTTGATATGTATGTTGAAAATATAAAAAAGAAACCATTTTGTTAGGAGAAAACAAACATAAGGTGTGATACGAACTTTGATTTTCACTATAGATTTTTCTTATATGCTAGTGTTTTTTTTACCAAAAACGTAACATGTATTTGTGTTCCATCTTTATCGAATATGTATTATGTAAATTTGTTCAAGAAACTAGGACATGTTTGATTTTTATGATTATGTTACAAAAATTCATGGATTGAAAGCAACTCGAGGAACAACAACATTAATTTGTAACTATTCTTTTTTTCTTTTCTTTGTACTTTGCCCATTATTTCTCCAAAGATTAATAGGAGTCTATGCTCCTTCCAAAAAAAAAAGAAATCAACAAGAAAAAAAAAAGAAGAAGAACAAATTTAAAAAACCCAGGAACGTATGAATATGAATCAACGGCTTGTGGAAGGATCGGTACCAGACTCCGTCCACGCTGACGCCGCAAAATTTATTCCACCGCCCTGCCTCTGATTTTGCGGCGGCTGGAAATAGAGGTTCTGTTGCTGAGACGAAAGCAGAGGAGGGGAAACAGAGGAGGACAAACCAGAGGATGCATATGAAGAAGAAGGAAATGCCGAGGAAGATGATTGAAGGAAAGACAACTCATTATCGTACCACATCCGTTCGAACGAAGTGTCTCCGTAGCTCTGAAGCAGCTGGGAGTACTCCATGTAGTCTCTAATGCTCTGAGACGATGAGGTTTGAAAAGCTTGAGAATGCAACAATGGCGGCTGCGACGGCTGAGGAGAAATGGATGTCAGACGAGTGGCCTGGAATTTAGAAACAGACGGAGCGTTGGGCTGGAAATTATTGGTGGGTGGAATTGCTCTGACATTTTCGGGGAAATTAAGCTTGGCTTTGTTGCCTCTGAATCTTAAAGCGGCTTCGTCGTAGGCTCTAGCGGCCGCCTCGGCGGTTACGAATGTGCCTAACCAGACTCTCGCAGCTTTATGCGGATCTCTAATCTCTGCTGCCCATTTCCCCCACGGTCTCTGTCTTACTCCTCTGTATCGTCTTCTTCTCTCCCCTGTTTCTTCCGCTGAAGGAGTTGGGGCAGCAATGGCGATCGAATTGGCAGCCATGACTAAATTTGACGCTTCTTCTTTAACTGCTGATTTTAAAAAATTTGGAAAAATGATTTTAACATGAAATCAATCCTACACTTTGTTTTTCTAAATTAAAGGACCTAGTAAAAGTACATTATATTAGAAAAAAAATATAATGAAGCTGACCTATTGGAGAAGACGAATCAAAGCTTTGTGGGGTTCTGTAATGGCCATGCCCTCTAAAAGTAGTTGGAGGAGCTTCCATTAATTGAGCTGAAGCTTCTTCTTCCCGCTCTCTTTTCTGGCTAACACAGAGGCTCGAACCAGAGGTGGAACCAAATCCAGAACCAGCGCCAAAGGATGGTCCTGAGGTTGAAGAAAAAGCAGATAAGGGTGATGAAGAAGCATAAACTCCACCAGCTGAAGCTTGAAGATATCCTGAACCGGCACCGCTAAAGCCACTTCCGTATCCCCACTCGCAAACTGTGTCGCTAGAAACAACGTTTGTCAGTGCCGAAACCATCTCCGAAAACTCGCTGTCCATGGCGGTGAAAAACTCCGGCGAATCACTCAGGTCGATTGGCTCTGATAATGGATGCCTCAGATATTCTTCGAACCCTAAAAAAGCAGAAGAAGATACTTCTTGACCGTAATAATATCTCCGGTCGTCGTCACCCGCTTTTTTCGACGGGACGTTGACTTCGTCGCCGGAGTTCTTCTGTTTCGCCACCTTGAGCAAAGCACATGAAACAGCCTGAACTAGTTAGAGAACTAACGCTGACCCAAATCGTATTTTGACGAATTCGAACACCCTTGATGAACAACGGCTATATAAGTACGCAATTAAGATTTTAAAAACTCAGCCGCCATTGACACCGTTTCTTGAGCTTCGCAGAAAGCATAGAACCAGTCCCATATAACTTCGTCAACAATTCATGATATATGGATAATTTCATGAAGCTTTCTGGTCTGTTTTTGCTTCTCAGAATTTAATTATAAAAAACGTCAGATTAGCAGACGCCGACTTTGCAATGTTCACACTGATCCGTGCTATTACAGAGGTCGGTCTATGACGATGGAGTGGAGAGGAAGAAGACTTTGGTTGGACAGAATAGCTATGCCGATTGCCGACTTGAATTAATAGAAATAATTGCTGTAACTTTGTAGGTGGATCAATCTGAGAGCTTCCTTCAAGAAATAGAAAAGATGGATACTGGATAAGGGAATTTTAATTTTAATTATTTTTTTTACAGAAAATAATATATAAAAAAATACTTGCTTAAGTATGAATCTTTCCTATCTTGCACTTTATTTTTATATTCTGATTCTTACCTCAATGAACATTAATTAATTAATATAATTTATGTAATAAAATATAAATAATTAATTAATGTAATTTATGTAATAAAGTATAAATGATAAAAAAATAAGTCATCACTAATTAATATTTATTGCATCGAAAAATAAAATTAAAGAATATTATTCTATGGAATTACATCCATTTTAGAAACATTCTCTCTTTTACTGAAATGGAAAATATTAATCCTTTTTTGGTTTTGAATATGTAAAAAATCATAAATTGTTAGTTTTAGAAATAAATTTATTTATATCTATTCTGAATTATTGATTATCTAAATGACATAAATATTATTAATTATAAAATCTAATTAATATAAGAAAAAAAAAGAAAAGGAAAATAATAATTGTTATTATTTTAAGAAGCTTTGAAGGATAAGTTCAAAACCCATTGAAAGCATAAGACATTTACTTTGGTCAAAGCTTTGATGACACGTGCACACCTCTGTGGCTACCTCGTAATCCATTTTGGGTTTGCACGTTCCTCAAGAAGAATGGTAAGCACAATATTTTAATTTTATTGGAAGGCATGTCACGTTTAATTAGAAATTTAGAGTTTATTCTATGCTCCGTACCCACGTACAAAGAAAGAACTATTTCCATTTAAATTTGATTAAAAAAAAAAAACAAATAAAAATCTTTTAAGTAGGGAAGAACGTTGTGAAATCATGTGTTTCTTATGATATGGTACGTGGCTAAAGATTGTCATTATATATTTGAATATACTTTGTGACATGTTGGAGCTGGACAATTAAATAAAAAGTTTATTGATTCATTTCACATTTATAAAAATACAAATAAAGAGAAATTATTATGGGTTAAGCTGTTTTATTTTGTGAGGCGATTTAGAAATAACACGTTGGAACCGAGTTTGGGGGAGCTGGGAGCACGGCCGTGTGTTGGTATAAATCCATGTAATAATTTGGCAGGTGCATAAAAAAAAAAGAGTAGACACATTTGGAACACGTTTTCAAGAGTGTATTCTTTATCTAAAAATACTCACCCTCCTTTCCTTTTTTTTTTTTTTTTTTTTTTTCTTTTTCAACTTGTGTTATATGTCACACTAACCTAATGAAATTAAAAAAAAAAAAATCATATAGATCGCCACGTGTAAAAACGATGGAAGAAACAAGCATGGTGCACCTGGATCTGCAAAACCGCTTTGTTTTGACTAGGAAGACGTAATAATCCGCAATTCTAATGTACAAGTGGGTTGCTAAGTAATACTAAATTTACATCTCTTGGTTTTATATTATAATTATTATTTATTAATATATAAATTATTCATTTATATTAATACAATTACACTTATTTAAAAAGAACCTCAAATGTCCAAAATGCACTTTGATCACACGTGCAATAATAGATATACTAAAGTTGAGTTGTGTTCACACTTACAATGAGCATACTTCATAAAGTAGAGTGAACTGGGATTGGAAATTGACTTCAAAAAGACTCCTCTATAAATTTGCTTTAGCGAAAGTAGTCTGAAAATGAAGGTAAAAGAGATTAGATTTAATGAACTCAACTGCGTCTCTTCTTCTTACCATTTAATAATCATTATAATCTTCCCCCTTTTTGTTACTTAATTCATATTTCTTTCTTCAACTTCTCAAATTTTGTTTCTATTTGTTGGGACAAAATCAATTTCAAAAAACGAGAGCAACAACAAGTTTTATTCAATAATAAATAAGGTAGAGTTTTCCGTAATGCTATAATGTCGTTTGCAGTATTACTCTGAATACAAAAGACGTCACTTCTCGCTAGGAGAAAATATTTTAGAGCATTCACCTCTTTATTTTTATATTACTTGTCTTTTCTTTATGATTATCTTTTTTCTATTTTTTCTATAATTTACTCATTTATTAATATACAAATAAAAAATAAGAATATTAATAAAAAAATAAATCATCATAATTTTAGAAAAAATAAATCGCCAAATCATATATATATATATTATATTACTATATATCAAGGGAGTATATATAATTGAGATGTGCACAGAGTATTTACTACTTTTTGTTCTTTTATCCTATCTGATTCGTTTAATTTAATAATAATATTATATTTATATTCTAATGTTCCGTCCTAACGTAACATTTATGTGTCATTAGTTCATCAATTTATGTAATTGATTTTTTTAAATATATATATATATCTTATATTATAATAATGAATGAATGTCAGGTGCATGTCACCGGTCTCATATTAGAGTTTAAACAAACATTACTATTAATTTGATTATATTTTTATAAGTTTTTATTTATTAAATTATAATAAAAATAAAATAAAATTTTTTATTGTTCTAATTTAGTTTCCTTCATTATTCTCTCACAATGATGTGGCTCTAAGGGTCTTAGAAGTAATTTATTAATTTACGTTCATTAAATTTGTCATGTTTTTTCATAATTTATAAATAAGTAAAAATTACAAATGCTAATTTTAGAAAAAATAAAACTAAAATTAATTATTTATTTGACAATAAGCTTAGGGAGGACAAGCCCATTACTGTTCATTCATTATACGAGAGCAGAATACCAAACCAAACCGGAACAGGATGCTCCTAGCTCGATTCTAGTACACGGTAATAGAAGTATCCAAACAAGGAAGGCTCTTCTTTCTCAGTTTCAACGCACCGGGAAGAGGAAACATTTCGTCGGAACAAACCGTTTTTTTGCAGAAAAATCTGAACTGCTTGGAATCTCTTTTCATAAATGGCAGAGACCAGAGAATCCACTTCTGTTCCCATGATAGAAAACGATCGCGACGATGCTCCAAAGTCTCCCCCAGCTTATAACAACTCCACCACTCGCGAGGTTAATCTCCTACGTTTCTTCATTGCTCTATTTTGTTTTTTCAATTTTGTTATGTTAATCTCGTCGTTTTCTATCTTTCGATAATTTTTTCCCTGTATTTATCGAGTGTAGAGGAAGGATCGTAGATTTTAGTTGAGCTTTAATCGTGGTTATGATGTTTCTAATGGCGGCCACTCTTCCAGCTACCATTCTAGCTCTTAGGGAATATATATGTTGGTTAAATGCTTGGAAGTATTCCAATATCTGGTCAAATATGGACTTAATTATATCAACTGTCGCCACACAGTCGCACACTGAATTAGTGGGTCTGATCACATTCAATTTGGGAGCAAATAATATCTGGATTAGTTCGGCATTTTTCATGAACATATTTTTAATTATATATAGAAAAATGTATTTGTAATAATTACTTTAGCTTCGGTGTCAATTTAAATTAGAGGCTTTTGTTAAAAAATTTCTAGTTTTTCGCTATCAAATCTCACTGATTGCTGAAAATATCGTTATATAAGCGATGTGGCTTCTTAACATCAAATCTCAATCCCAGTACTATATCCACTAATTATGTGAATAAAACTTGTACTTTAGCGTCATAAAGTTTGGATGCCGTTGAGCTTTGGCTTGATCCATGAGTTTTGATATTCTTGGGAGAATAGACAACAAAAATTTATTCTCTCATCAGTCGTGCTCTTTTCTCGTATTTGTTATATTCAAACGATAAGTCATTTTACTGATGCCTATTTTATTGTTCAGAGTTAAAAAAAAGAAAAGGAACCGTTGTGGACTGTTTTGACTTCTTAATTTGTTTCTCATCTCATTCAAATGATTGACTGACCCATTTCCTTTTATCACCTACCCTCCTGTTGCTCGTTAATAATTATGATGGGAGTAAGTGATTGTGGCTTGAATATGTTTAACTATGCATATGATGAACCCACGTGTTTAGTCTACTTTGGAGGAAATATACAAAGTAAGTCTTGCGCAGATAATTTGAAGATTCCTGGTACTAATTACGAAATGAGAAGCATGTAAAAGTTCATGGAGCATTAGAATATTCAACATATTCATTGGTCTAGGTAATAGTTGACTCTTAAATGTTTTCAGGCCTGCTATGCTGTACTTCAAAGTTGGGTCTCCAAGAAGTTCATGACTGGATGGTAAGAATGAATGAGCATAGGAAAAGGAACACTGGGATATTTCCTTTTATGTTTTCATCCTTTTCTTGCATCTTACAATACTTGTTTTTCTTTCCATTGAAATGGTAAACTTTCAGTGTGGTTCTATTTCCTGTGGCTATTACGTTCCTCATCACTTGGTGGTTATTCCAGTTTGTCGATGGCTTCTTTAGTCCATTATATGCGAAGCTTGGAGTTGACATACTTGGTAAGACTGCTAGGTGTCAAATCATTTGGTTATATTGATCGAAGCAAAGGTGTTGTTATTAAAATATTTTTGAAAAGTGTTTTTGTAGACTTGTTCTGAATTTAATGGAAAATACTGAGGTAACGGGCCTATCTTTGTTTTGTGAAAGTTTAGTATTGGTAGAACGGAAAAAATCCAACTACAAGTGAGAATGAGGAAAAAAAATTAAAATGAGATGAAAATTTTTTTAGACAAAGAGATTTTCATTAAAACAACATTCTCAGTAGCGATTCCAATAAACTACTTTACCGTGTATCTATTATATAGAATGGTGAAGCGAAGATTATTTAGTGGTAGATATTTTTGACACAGAGTAATATTATCTTTCGAGGAGAACCTAGGACAATTTGTCGCATGAGGTTTGGAACAGGTTTAACATAAGCTTTTGTCACTTAAGGCCCCACAACAGGTTCGAGTATAAACCTTTTCTTTAAGGAAGAGAAATGCTTTCAGAGTGGAAAAAAATGTCTAAATGAAGGATGTTAAAGCTACCATTTGTAGTTGTTCCATGGTATTTTCATCTCTTATCAGTTGAATTGGGTTTAGTAAGTTGTCTTTAATAAAACCGGAGAATGATCTGTGTGGTTCAAGAATTGTCCCAGCGTCAAGTTTGACAAAATGACTAAGTACAATCAAATATAGTATTATGAAAAGAACAGAGAAGACATAAAGTAGTTTAAGGATTAAGTACAAATGAAACTTGTCATTTCTCGGTAAATCTCTATACTCTTTTCTGAATTAATATGTGCTTGATGTGTTAACAACGTTAATATCTCTCCACAAAGACATCATACGTATGTACTTTTTCATACTGCAGGTCTTGGATTTGTTACGTCTCTGATTTTCATATTCTTTGTTGGTCTCTTTGCTTCATCGTGGATGGGTGCCACTGTTTTCTGGCTTGGAGAGTGGTTCATAAAGAAAATGCCCTTTGTGAAGCATATTTACTCGGCATCAAAGCAGATAAGTGCTGCTATTTCTCCAGGTAGACCACTTCCTTGGGCTTTATTACATAACCTTAAGTGGCTATTTTTAATTGGAAAAGACACGTATCTAGTATCTACTTGCTTTCACAAAGGGTAATGGATACAATATACCTATATATTTTATTTGCTTAAAGAGAATAAGGAGTTAAAAAAATTGAACCGAAAGACTGAATAAAATGCCATGACCTGGCTGTTAAGAGTAACGACTTAGTCTCATCATCCTTTTAATCTAGGAGACTTAATTGTGTGATGTGACGAGATTTAATTCTTATTCTTGATCCTAATTCTAAAAATGTTGATTTAGAAACTACTTTATTATCTAAAGAGTATTTTCAATTTAACTGATCAAGTTATTTATTTATCACTAATGATGATGAATTAAGGTAGCCACACCCAACACCCGAAACTTTATTGTTGAGAAGAAGAGAAAGTGAATGTTATGCTTTCTCCAACAGTTTTAAGGATTAAAGATTTATTTACAACAAGGAGGAACAATCATTGTTTTTTTTTTCCTCTTAATTTTCTGTTTATATGTCAATGATCTAGGTATTCCAATACCTTGTCTTCAATACAATTTTCAGCTGGAATCTAGGTATTCAAATTCCTTGTCTTCAATACGTTTTTCAGCTTGAATAATGAATTATTCTTTTTTTTTTCATTGCAGACCAGAACACCACAGCATTCAAGGAGGTTGCAATCATTCGACATCCGCGTTTTGGTGAATATGCTTTTGGTTTTATCACATCATCTGTGATCCTTCAGGTATATTACATAAACAATTGAGTTTATTTGATTTTATCAGCTGATTTTATTCTTCCAAAATGATCAACCAAGATGTGGAGAGGACTTTTATTGTTTCTTATCTAGTTGCCTCGTCTATATTTTTTTAATACAAATCTGATTCCGACCCTTCCCTTTTTTTCTTTTATTGGTTCAATTGGTCTTCAGGATATTGAAGTATAGATTTAAAACTGAAGTTTCCATATTTCTCTTCGATAGTAGTTAACGACATGGTCTTATAAGAAATGGAATCTTTGGACACCAACAGTTATTATGAAGACAAAAATGGGGGAAAGAAGGATTTGGGACTGTTGTAATTTTCGGATAACGATAGTTTATTTTTTATCAGAAAAAAGATGTATGTTCAAAGAAAGGTATAAAAGAGGATTGAGCAACAAGAAAGAAAAATACTCCAACACCTCAAGAACAACGAGAAAAAGAATCACAAAAGAAGTACCAAAAAGACCACGTTAACAATCTCACCATTTTTTCCTCTTATTCCAAATACACCAAAGCTTAGAAACAAAATTTTATCTCCTCATCCACTCCACCCGATGACAGAAGACTCTTAGTAAAACACGGCACCGCCCACTCGACTTCTAGCCACTAAAAACCATAAAATCGTAGCAACAGCACAATGAAGGAGAAGATGGTTCACATGTTCCTTTGTTTTACCATTCGTAGCTCTGAAGGGCAAAGTCCTTATTTAAGTTTCACGAGAGCCAAGCCAAGTGATGAACACTGCGCACTAGGTGAATCAAGACCTATGGCAAGGGCGTATCTCATGGGTTAATTTTTGGGTTGTTCCTCTAGTTATCAACGTTCTTTTGGGATTTGTTGTCCTGTTTTTGATATCCTCAAAGCAGACAAAAGTTAATGCAGAAAACTACTGCCAATGGCATTACAATATTTTTTGCTATATGTACATCTTTTGTGATGCGCAAAAGCCATGTTTTTCCTTCATGTAATCTGATAACGACAGTTAATTCCAGAGGAATGACAAATATGAGGAGTTAGACAGTGTTTATGTGTCAACAAACCATTTATATATCGGCGATATTTTCCTCGTATGCTTTTGCTTCATGTAATCTGATAACGACAGTTAATTCCAGAGGAATGACAGAGACGAGGAGTTATGCAGTGTTTATGTGCCAACAAACCATTTATATATCGGCGATATTTTCCTCGTCAATTCTGAAGAAATCATTCGGCCAAACTTGTCTATTCGTGAAGGCATAGGTATTTTTTCTCTTTGCTATCTGTCGTTCATTTCTAAGATTTGAAAAAAGTGGATTCTGTCTCTTGCTTTGCTTTGGATAGAGTCCAAACTGAAGTTGGTAAATACTAGGATTAATTCCGTAATAAAATTCTACCTTTTGCTTGAAATGCTTTTTGAACAATTCAGATTTCTTAGAGGGTATTTTTAACCGGCTTGAAATAATCAGATAATGTAAGAATAAACTTTGAATGAAACTCTTACTTATATTGTTAAATCCCATCCTGATAAATCATTTTTTTTTCATTGGCCTTGTATTTTGACCACTTATTTTATATAATATTTTATACAAAGTAAACAAGTAAAACATCGACATGTCAATCAACGAAGACTAAATTAAAGTTCTCATTAGCATAATTGGTATAATAATCGGGTATGCTTTTAGTTAGAAAATGATTTAGTTGAGCCCATTATAAAGTTTTGCGCAAGTTTTTTTCAGGAACTAAAAAAGATGTAGTTAACTACAAATTTTTTGACTCCGTGGTGTATTTTTTTTCACCCTTGCACTATAAGGAGTTATTCATTTATGGCCTTGTACTTTTTTTCTTAAAAATATTTACCTTAACCTGGTAATGCATTTTAAACTTTACCTAATGTCTTTTGCTTCTTTTTTTTTTTCGGAAGAGTTGAGCTGATACAGTTACATAGGATAACTTGTTTTTTGTGTTGAAATGCAGAGATCATAGTCTCAGTAGGGATGACAATGCCGCAGGTGATTTCGCCATTAGAAAGGATACCTCATCTGGGTGACAAGATCCCTATGAACAGAATTATGCCCCTTCGACAGGACTGATGCTAAAACATCATGACACAACAATGCTGTTAGGTTAGCATTTTAGCTTTGAGACAAATCCACTCGACGTTACTCTCTAGTTGTATCTCGTACTCTCGCTTTGGTCATAAAAGTAGCTAAATTGGATTTTTTAAGTGAAGAAAGTCACTTATTTATAGAATGCTGGAAAATATGTTGATAAAAAAAAAAAAATATTTCGCAGTGCCAACGATTGGTCAATAAAATCATTATATGATCCCTGTATTATGTATTGACAGTTTCCAGCTGACGAGCAGATTATCATTAAAAGCGCTGAGAAAATTTCAAAAAAGGGCAGGCATAAGGCTGAATAACTGACTTCTCAATTTAGGGTTTTTCTTGTTTCTTCTTGTGTTATCTCATTATAAAAAGATACTAGTTTTGGAGGAGACAAATATACGCCATCAATAATGATTTTGATTAGATTATATTAACAATATAATATAGTATTCTAATCTCTGATCAATTCTCGGAAAATAATTTTATTTTCATTAAACAAATCAAATTCAATAAAAGACGAAAAAATCGCCATAAATGATCAACGTCACGTAAGATGAGCTATGTCCTCTTCAATTGCAATATAAAAAATAAGCATAAAGTCTGCATGACATGAACTAACACAACAAACAACATAAATGCCAAAGTTCTAGAAAGACAAAATTTGAGACCGGAAGTGCTCAAAATCCACGGTAATCTTTCTAGCACACACTAAAACCAAGTTATAGGAAAACAATCTGATGAAAAATTCTGACCAGTTGGGCAAAATTATGCCTTGAGACGGCCAAAGAATTTCTGCTTCTCCTGGGTAGTCTGGAAGCGACCATGCCCAAATTTGGAGGAGGTGTCGATGAACTTGAGTTTGATCTCCTCAAGGGCCACTCGAGATGTCTGCTTGAGCAGTGACTGCCGAAGGGTCACAACCCTTTTCTTAGGTCCAACACAGCATCCCTTTATCAATAGATAGTCATCTTTCACGACACCATAGTGAGGGAAGCCGCCCATGGGAGTGATGTCTTTTTCGGTCCTGATTCATTAACAAAGAAAAATCAAAACCCACTATTCAGAAACAAATCTTGACGGGTTGCATATTGCCTATTTGTTTGCTAATAAAGCAAATAAGTTACAGTTTACGTTTCCTCAATCTCCTTTACAAATGCCAGCCAAAATGGGTAAAGCATCTGAAAGGAAGGCAACACATTTATGATTGGCCAACATTTAAATCGGTAATGGAAAAAGAACATTTTGTGAACTCTTATTTAACATTAAAAAAACTGAAGAAATTGAAATCCAAAGATGAAGATAACCTGTCAAATTCAGTGATAGCTGTGTGTGATTCCTGCCCAGCCTTGCCAATCTTATAAACTTTCTTGTTCATTTCAGTACGGTGGTGGTATCCATTTTGACCAGCCCTTGCAACTGTAAATGATACTCTAGCAGGATGCCAAGCACCAATACAAGCAACCTTCCTGAGACCCCTGTGAGTCTTACGAGGTAGGCGGGTAACACCCCATCGAGTGACAACACCTTCATAACCTTTCCCTTTAGTCACACCAATGATGTCAATCATCTCATCCTTTTGGAAAACGGCATCAATAGGAACTTGTTTCTCAAAGAATCCATAAGCAAAGTCAACTTTCTGCGCAATAGTTCCACCATTGACTTGAATTTCCATCAGGTGTGCTTTCTTTTGCTTCAAACCTTTCATTTTCCGTATCTGAAATCCAATGATTTGACAAAAAAGCTATATTAACAAAATAGTCTTATATTAACTAGCATGCTTACTTTCCATTAAGATATTAATAACCAAACCAAGTAACTGCATGAAAAAGGATTATACACCCTAAATTCGACACAATCCAAAAACGTAGTAAAAACATACAATGAAACTGAAAAAATAAAACATAATAGGAAAAAAAAGGTAACATAACAATTGGATTCATGTATCCTATTTGATTCAATATTTGTTTTAAAAAACATCCAAAATCAGATCGGAGTAAGTATCCCAGAAAAATTGATTGGTCTTGCTACCTGAGTATGGGCCAAAACTCTTATCACAGTTGCATATTTCTTCATTTTTTCAAGCTGTGCTCGAACACTTTTCTTCCCTTCATCGGTTTCAAACTGTTTGGAGTACTTTGTAAAAGCCTTCTTTTTGGACTTGCACCAATTCTTGTAAAACCTCCTTTTCAGTTCTTCACTAAGATGCTGGGCCCACACAGTGTTCAATGAACGGAGACCACGTGGTGTCTTCACATAACCAACAACTCCAACAATGACCATTGGTGGAGTCTCAACGATTGTTACTGCCTCACATGTTTCCTTCTTGTGAAGCTCTGTGGAAAAATTAGTAAAAAATATAAACCAATAACAAAAGAAAACTTGCTACATTCAACATATAACATTTTAGAGTAAAAAAACCTAAAATAGGAATTAACTGAAAATATAGAAAGATAAAGTTGAAAGATATATAATTATAGGGTAGGGATGGAAGAGGATAATTCATTTCTAAATTTATAAAAAATGTGAATTACATGAAAATATAAAAGAAAATAAAAAAAGTTCACCACTAACTTGATCCAGGCTTTTCAACCTCCCTGACGATATGAGTCATTCCAGCTTTGTAGCCTAAAAATGCAGTCAGCCTACAAGGCTTAGTAGGGTCATCCTTGGGGAATGCCTTCACTGTAAAAACAAATAAAATCAATAACTTGGCTAGAAGAAACCTTGAAGCAAAGAGTGCTCATTTTATGTATTGCATTTCAAAAGTGTCAGAACAATGACACAAAATGATTGCCATCGTGGGAAGAGAAATAGCTTCTTTATATATTCAGTGTTTATCTGTGGTGTAAACTAAATTAAACGATGCCTTCAAAAAGAAATCCAAATGGACAGCAGAAACCTTTAAAGAAGGTTTGACATGTCTCAAATGTATAACAAATTAAAAGAAATAAAGATGAACAGTAGAAACATTCAAAGAAGGTTCTACAAGTCTCTAGTGTACAACACAGGCACCAAAATTCTATCACAAGGAAACAATGAGTATTATAAACCAGAAAATTAACGAAGCCACTTGAAAGACAACTATTATATAAACTACGGAAAATAACAATATTAAATGACGTATGGGCAAGTTATACCTTTTCCCCTGTGACGTGCAGCCCTCTTCCTGGGGAGGAATCCAAGTGAACCATGTCTGGGGTGCTCAAACTTTCGGTGAGACATTTTCTTACCTACAGCAAATGATGTTAAAATATTTAAATTCTACTTCTTAAACTTGATTTTCAGAAACGTAACGATGTAGGCAGCTCTATCATGAATTTCATTGTCGTTCACATCTTTCTAGTTCCTCTATATTAGATCCTTGTGTATCGAAAATTTGGATATCGATCGACCCATGACCCCTCATTAAACTCCACAAATGAAAATGAGAAAGAAAAGAGATAAACATTTGACATCCAGTTTTCGTATCTGACTAAAAAAAAGGCGATAACGAAAAAAAACACATTACTCTTCAAATGCGTTAAACTCAACTCATTACAAACACACGAAACAATAGAAAGTATGTCAATGACGCCATTATTGATTTGAGAATTTACACGATTGTTGAGAATGGAACGAGAGAGCGAGAGAAAACCTGAGGAATGAAGCTCCCACTGCGGCGACTGCCCTACCCTCGCTGGTAAGAAGAAACCCTTGAACAAGTTCCTCTGGGTTTTATAACGAATTAAATTACAACTGAGCCCCTAAACCGCATCCCGTATTGGGCGTTTCAAAAACGACGGTGGCCCATTAAAGCCCATCAACTATTTGGGCCTCCATTTATAGGAGGGCCCAGGCTCAAAGTAGATCGATCAATTAGGGCACAGCATGGCATTGTTGCCCTATCACGAATCAGGATATAACACTCGTTGCATCTTACACAATGCAGACCTAGTAATGGCGATTGGGTTTGTGTAGCTCCAGTTTCGTCTAATTCGACGGTTTCATATTTTAGGTAGTGTGATGATAATCTCTGTACTCTGTGCCAGCGGGGAGCGCCGATGAATTTGGCTGCGTTGTGCGGTCACTTTTCAACGCGAGATTTTTCATTTTTCATGTTTGGATGCGAAGAAAGCTGAGGATGAGTTAATGGAGGAAGGATCAATCTAAGCTGCAACTGCACTCAGAAGAGTTGTATGCATCTTTAGTCAACCTGATTCTCTTATTCTGTAGCCTGAATAACACTACAATCCAAGAAATCCCTGATCGGATTTTGAAAATTCCAAACCCCCGCCATGATCAACTTTAAATTGTGATTAATGCCAATTTCCTCAACTACGTTTTAAAAGAGTCTCATTTGAGCTGTAACATTTGAACTTTGTGATTTGATTTAATACCTGATAATCCAAGTACAGACGTCGCACATGAAACGGATTGGTGGGACGGTATCGTTTTCAAGTACTCATTCTTAGCAGCTGACTTTTGGGGTATTACAGCTACTCAAATGGGTTAATATTCTATCACCCTTTTGGACTTTTGGGGTATTATAGCTCTATTCAAATGGGTTATATACTCGTTTTCAAGTTCTAGTGTGAATCAATCGGATCAAGAGAGAATAAGTAGCATTGAAATTTAGGAAAGTGCATAAATTTTAAGGCCGAAGATTCTTAAACTTAATTTCTAGACAAATCACCTCTCGAATTTAGGTGTCTCTGAAAAAAATCATGGTTTTGTCAAACGAAATTATCTGCTGTCTGGCTTCTCAACTAAAAACTAATTTGCACTTTATGCATGATTTGATCAAGGATAATCAGTAACTTCGAACTTCAAAGTTGTTAGTGTTAGAAGCTCAGAACACAACATCATACAATCATTCAGATGAGTTTGCAGAGAGGAATATATTCAAATAGCAGCAGCAACAAGTTATGAGACCAAACTCAAGGATGCGCAGAACAGGCTGAAAGCATTTGTAAGTACTCATTCATTACACAAATATGACACGTTTTATTTCCAGTACAAAATCAAACCCAATAAATCCTAGGTCTGAGTGAAGAACAAGAAACAAAATGAACAATTTACAGACAAATTGTAATAAAAATGTCCCCTGATAAAAAGGGTACATAAAAAATTATTACTCAAGACTTTCTGCTCTCCCTTGCTTCTACAGACACAGGAAAAACAAAACAACCCACAAATCACATGAATCAAATGAATCAATGAGAAGTTCAAGTATTAATATGCCAGATTCCAAGCCTTTTTTCTATCACCTATACATTTGTTCATTCCTGCAGCTCATCTTAGACTCGAGCATCTTCCACATTAACGAATTGAACAGATATTGGGTTGTGTATACGTTCGACCACATTTTTTCTTATGTATAGATTGTCTCCATCTTAATCATTATCACAATTTAATCCACACACCTCCAATACAATGCCGCCTCTGGCCAGGAACGGGTTGATCCGCACCCACAGAAGCGAGAATATGGAAGATAGGAGAATTGACCAGACTATGATGATTGTAGGAACCTTATCTTGTTTCCCCATCAAACCTTTCAGGAAGGGGTACAGATGGACGATGACCCAGAAGGCAAAAAATAGCTTACCGATGAGCGGACCCCATGAATCGTACCCGTTATTGATGGCATCTGAAATTCCAACGATAACACCGATGATGTTTATAATGAGTAAAGTCATGGGCGCAATCAATAAGGACGTCCATTTGAAGAGGTAGAGCTCCGAGAACTCTCCGTCATCGGCGGCTTTCGATGTGACAGTGAAGTTTGTGTTTATCCCAGCCAAAACCTTGAGAAGACCTTGGAATAGGGCGAAAAGGTGGGCGGAAACACCTCCAATCACCCAGAATTGTTCATTTCTCCACCAATCATGGATTCCGACTCCACCCCACTGCATTTCTAAGATACCAGTCGCTGCTATCGAAATGAAAAGAGCCATGAAAATGATACTGGCATAGTCGCTAAGCTGTACACAACGAAATTAACGATGAATATCATTGAGTTGATGAGGCCAGAAAATGATTTCAATTAAAAAAATATTGAATTTTACCTCTGGGACGATGAACTTTCCGGTGAGAAGACAGACAGCAGGCAAAGTACAATAAGCAATCAAGGGAATGGATGTCAAAGGATAAACAACTGAGTTTATGTAGGAGAAACGCTCAAGCCACTTCAAGCCACAACCATATCCATACCATATCGGACAATGCCTGCTCAAAAGAATCTCAACTGACCCGAGAGCCCACCGAAGAACTTGGTGCAGCCGATCAGAAAGATTAATCGGAGCTGACCCTTTAAATGCAGCTCTTTTGGGTATGCAATAAACAGATCGCCAACCATGACAGTGCATCTTGAAGCCTGTTAATATATCCTCCGTGACTGAGCCATATATCCAACCAACCTAGAGAAAGTTGAAATTTTTAGCCAAATCCAAGAAAAAGAAAAGAAATGGGGCAACGTAGAAGTGATAGCAATCGTCACCTCTTTTCCCCATTCGGTTTTGTCTTCATATCCACAGCTAATGACATGAATTGCTTCCTTCAAGAGCGAAGCAGAAGTTACACCTTCAGGTACTCCGCCGTTTTCCTTAAGCGTTGAAGCTATGAATACGGCTGACTGTCCAAATTTCTTTTCAAACTTAATTTGAGGCATTAGAGACGACTTTTCGTTGTCAATTCCTGCATCAAATCGACCAATCCCGGTGTTAAAATGAAACTTGAATGAAGAAAAAGGAATTACTGATATTTTGGAAAGATTTCCTTGCCTTCAATTCCTTCTTCAATATTTTCTAATGCATGTATCTGCTTTGAACCGTCCTTGTTCTTCGACTTCTTTTTGTCCATAGTCTTCCCCTTCTTATTATTCTTCTTTCTCGATCCACAACACAAACAACACCATTTCGGCCAACAATTACAAGTCCTTTGCGGAGCTTTCTTCTTAGCAGGAGCATCATATCCATAGAGGGCCTGCCTCCGGAAGACACAACCAGTTCCAACATAAATTGGTCCTTGGATCCCATCTAACCCTTTCATGTTGATCTAAATTAATTGCCAAAAAAAGAAGAAATTAGTATTCAGTCAACTCGAAAGAATTCTAAATGATTTCAAAGAACAATGCTTACATCAAAGAAGACAACATTGCGATTCGAATATCGATCGTGCCGATCAATACCATCGAATCTTTGAGGGAATTGGACATAGCAGATTTTCTTTCCGCAAATGGGATCCATCATGAAGCACATTGCTTCTCTAAGTGCCTTACTGTTGTTTATGTAGTGATCACAATCCACATTCAGCATGTATGGAGCATTCGAGATAATTGCAGAGACTCGGACCTTTATTCATAAGCAAAAACATCGATCAAGAGGGTGGCAAGAAGTAATCTACCAACATATTATATATACGGAGAGAGAGAAAGAGAGTTACCAATGCATTCATGGCACCAGCCTTTTTATGATGATCAAATCCTGGTCTCTTCTCTCGGGATACATAAACAAGGCGAGGCAATTCATTTCCTTCCAAGTCACAAACACCATTCTGACCAAGAAAAACCTGTGGAAACAGACAATTAATGTCCATAATCCGCATGGAAATATGGCTGATAAAACATGAAAAATCACAAGACATGTCTTTACCAAAAGTAAATTCTCTTACCTGGATCATTCCGGGATGGTCCCTAACATTGTTTCCAGGCCATGGAGTTCCATCTTGCATTGTCCATCCATCTTCCGGAACCTTCTGTGCCATTGCAACTAATGAATTGATTCGAACTTTGAATTCTTCGTAATCTCTCTGCATACAAAATTTAAGTTTTTGAATCGAGCTCATCTCTTATCCAAAGAACAACGAATAGTTGGAGTGATCAGTAAAATTAAGCAATGGAGAAATGTAAACCTTAATTGCACGTCTTTCTCGAATAAATGCTGGATCGACTTTATCTTTCAAATAGTCAACCTTCTGGGCGAAGTACCATTCCGGGGCCCTAGGCTCTATGCTAAACTTCTTGCAGAAGGGCACCCACTTTCTCGCAAATTCTGATGTTTCAGAGAGGGCTTCGAAAGTTAGCATGGCAGCACCATCATCAGAAACATAGCAAGCAACTTTATCAACAGGGTAATCAACAGCAAGTATGGACAAGACTGTGTTGGCTGTGATAAGTGGAGGTTCTTTCATGGGATCCACTGTACTCACAAATACATCGACCGAAGCTAACTCAGATGGCTTTCCTTCTTTTTCGTACCTGAGAAATTTGTCCAGCCAAAGGAATTTTGTTATATAGAAAGATAGATGAGAGAGAGAGAGAGAGAGGACAGAAAAAGAGAGAGGTTACCTGAGTGAGAGGCGATCAAGGTAAGTTTCTCGTACAATGGGGCACCATTTAGGGAATTGATCCAATATCCATGACACAGCAAACCATATCTCACAGATTACAGAAGTTAGCCACAATCCGTAGGCATCATTGACAGGATGGAGAATTCGATAATGGAAGAACAAGCCAAGGATACCGATACGAAGTAATATTATCATCCGGTACGGGTTTATCTTGCTTGAAGAAATTGGCAATTTCCTAGACAGAGGCTGTCTCCCTTCGTCCATCCTAAGAACAAACAAAAAAAAAATGAACATTTGATTGCCTTAACTGTCAAATTCCACAGCATCTAACCTTGGGACAATCTGGATTTAAAAAGACATTAGTTCTATAACTCAACGATAGTAAAGGAAAGAAAAGCCTTACATGGGCAAATCCGGATCGTCGAACTCATTTCCACCATCTCCTTCATGCCTCACGACCTGTAGCTTTTCGTTCTGTTTCCTCTTCCACTCCTCCATTCTTTCTTTCCATGCAACAGTTCCATATCCATACACAGCTAAATCTTTTTTAGGATCCATTGGCCTTGGTTGAACTGCAATATCAACCAACTTCACTAATCCATTACCATAAGATTAATCAGCAACCAGAAAATTCAGAAGCAATCGTTTTACCAGTCACAGAATTATCAGCATACGGCATAGGATGTACCCTTTTTCCCCGGCTAATAAAAGGTGGAATGATAAGAGCATGCTTGTCGGACGAAATTCCAGCATCCTTAAAATTTGTAACTAACCATGTTAAGGTAATTAAAAGAATTATTCAAAACAAAGAAAACAACTTGTTAATGATTTCACCTCTTGGTCATAGGTGAGGAGGGGAATGTTCATAGGAGGGGAAGAAGCATCCAATTCCGAAGACGTGTGATATCCATTTATTTGAGAGCCTCTGCCCACATTAAGGTGAGAGGAAAGCATTTGCTCAGCAATGTAGTGAGGATCTTTGCTCAAGATATCAAACTCGTTCTCCAAATCGTCCACATCTTCTTCCTCTTCATCACCTTCGACTCGAGGAGACCCTGAAGTACATCAAAATCCTTAGTTAAACAACAAATTTAGGTTAGAAATTCAAAAAATGAAATTTAAAGAAAAGAGTAGGAGATTTCCATTCAAGTTTATGGTCAAATCTCACCTTTGATTCGTTTATATCGAGTTTTGCATTGAGGGCAAGCTTGATTTCCCTCCCTTCTTTCATACTCATAGCAAGGTCTACAGACTGGAAATGCACATTCATTGCAGGCAACAAACGGCTCACCATCGACTGTAAACTCTATCTCATCTCCACAGATCTGGCAAATTTGCCCGCTTAGCTCCTTGACAGAAGTGACCTGAAACAGAAAAGGATGATCAACTCAAAGAAAATAGAGAAAAAAAAAGCGAGCAAAATGAAAAACAAGGAGAAATTGAGGGGAAAACCAAAATTACTGATGAATCAATTTTCCATGACTAGCTCTACAATCTAGGAAGGACAAGAGAGCAAATGAAAAAGTAGATCTACTTGAGGAAAAAAGTTGACTTGAAATTCGACACCACATTGATAGACATAAAACACAATAAAGAAAATCTGAGAAATGAAAGTAAAGCTGGGCAGAGCCTATAATCTTCCAGACCAAAAATAAGAAAATAGGGAACTCAAAATCTAATGAAGTTGAGCAAAAAATAAGAACAATAAACTGCAATAATCAACTAATTTGACCAACAAAAAACGTTCATTTTCACGATCTGATGCTTGCAGAGAAAGTCAATCTCTGCAAATGTATGATCAAAATCACAAATGATGTGGAGAAAGACTAGAGAGAAAGAGAGAAGGGCAATTGGAGATGATTCCCAATGAGAAAAATTGAAAGCAAGAGACAGAAGTAGAAACTTACTCTAGCAACCTCATCAGCATTGATGAGAACAAACTCATTTCTATTGTGAGAACCAGCAATGAGTCGACCTTTGGTATCCATGAGATTCAGAGAACACAGCAAATGCCCCAAAATCAAAGAAACCCACCTCAAAATACCAGTTCTCACACCTTTCTCATTCCTACCTCGTCTTCGTCTCCCTGGAGTTTTAGCCCTCTCTCTCAGGCACCCATTACTATAAACTTAAGACAACTAAAAAAAACACAGCTTTATCTATAGGTGAGTGTGGGTGAGGAAATGGAGAGGTTGAGATATAAAAATTAAATAACGGAAGAAAAAATGGAGTGAATTACACAAGAAATTAGGGGAAAAAATGAAAAGTAAAGGTGGAGAAAAATTGTAAGTATAATGGATGATTCTTTTCTTGCAAGACCCAGTTTTCTAACAGCTAGCTTCTCCCATCCCTGAAATACAAGGTGGGGCTCTCGATCTCCGACACGGGTTGTGGGGTAAAGTTGTAGAGGGAGAGTTTTAATGAGAGAAAAAGAAGAGAGAGGAAAAGGAATCTGAGTAATGTGGAAAATTCAACGCGATAAACCAAAGGGACGAGAGAGGGAGATAGAGAAGTTTAGCCAATTTTCTAAATGCTACTGGAAATTTATGCAATCTTTTAACGTTTCATAACCTTTTTGGGTGGGACCCGGATTTTTGTTTTGATCAGAGCAAGCCGGAGAAGATCGAAGTGGTGAGAAACTGAGAATGAAGTGTCGGCGAAGGGTTTTTGTCGTAATTAGCTGGAGAAACTTGGGTTTTCTACGAACACGTTGGTGTTGGTGTTGGTGTTGCTGTCAGTGATATTCAATCCTGCTTAGTGCTTACAGCTGTGGTCTGGTTTTGGTTTTGTCAAATGGGAGCTCTAGAGAGAGAAACCGTAGAGAGAGGAGCGGCTGCCAGTTAAGTAAGACGACTAAGCGTTGAGGAGCGCAAGGGAACAATCACGTGCGGCGCGAACTTGAAGCAATTCTTCGTCACTTTTCTTCCACAATCTGACGATTCTACCCTTTCTTTTAATTTTTTTATTTAATTTACTTTCTCACCGAAAAATTTATTATCTTAAAATATTTACAAAATTTATCAAATAATAATTAATAATTATTTAACCTGTCAATCAATTTTTAATATAATTTTTTTTTTGGAAGAATACAGTTAGTAATATTCTTATTTAATATATTAATAAAGTATTCTAGAAATATTAGCAATAATAGTGTCATTAATTATATTACTCTCGTTTAATTTGTATTATTTAACGTTTTCAACTATACCCTGATCTCCTTACTAAACAATAATCACATAATTCATGTCTTTAAATATGTAATCACAATAATAACTAGGTTTTGCCATTACTTGTACACCCAAAATTGTTATCAAATCAACATTGTAAAATTGTCGGCTGCATTATTAACTATTATTCATCAATTAATTTTTCAAAATTAAATTAATCATTTATTAAAATGTTGCGAAATCTGCTTCAATAAAATGACAATATAAAAAATGGGTTTTTCCCGTTGGTTACGTCTAACCATATACAACATATGGTTGCATTGGCAATATTTTACACTATAAGGGGTCAAAATTAAAATAGAATGACCCTCTCCAGCCTTTGGCGTTTACACAACAACCCTTTCACGTTTATATTTGTATTAAAATAAACACCAACTTATTTAATAAATGAAGATATTCTTTTTGTATTAAATCATTATTTCGAGTTATTTTTAGATAATTTGTGGGAAATGGGCCTATTCATAGAGCTTACGATGGGATAATGATTGAGGAACGACTGCTAATACAAAAATTAACAATAATTTAATAATAATTGTTATTGAAACCCCACAATTGTTTAATTACATATAGTTGTTGGTACTTAGTATCACTAAATATTTTGTGTGTCCAGAGCCTCTTTTCTCTTTTCAACCTGCCACCAACCTCTTAAGCTTTTCAATAAATCGTGTCAAATTATATGATATTTTTTTTGTAGTACATGGGTGATGTGTACATACTTCGTCACATGCGTAAGGTACGGGAGACGGAGAGGGTGGTAACCCTAAAAAAGTTTTAAAAAAAGTGGGTCGTCGTCTTCGCTCTAGATGCTTCTGTAGTTGATCAGCAGGTAACCTGTCCATTTATTTGTACATTTATACTTGTCACCAAACGTATCTGAGATGCTTTACTGTTCTGACACTGTAAAATAAATTAACTATTAATTTATATTTCATATTTTTTTCCAAAACAAAAATACATGAAATATCTTGTGAAAAATCTGATTATGTATTGTCTTTAGTATATATTAGTGGATAATATTATAGTTATCATCGTATTCATATTAAGTAGATGGTATATGTTAGGCCCAGCTGTATAACTATGTAGTATGTACTTTGGCGTCGTTTATGTAGAGTTTTACTGATTCAGTATTGTCATACTCTATTTAAAATGTGGTAAACATTTATGGTTGGTTTAACTAATAACATTGTATTAACTAGAAAAAATAACTCTATTTATAAATTGTTTATTTTTCATTCTCATAAGTGACGTACGATTGTACACAGCACTGATACTACCTGAAATTTCGCGATTAACAAAATATTCGATTATTCTGATCTTTATAAGTTGGGTTGTGACGATTAACAATTTTGTAGTAAACAAAATGATAATTAAATTATTCGAGTAATTGAAAAGTTATAGTTTTGTTATTCTCTTCGTGGATTGCATCAACTCTACAAGAGATCTCGTCCTGAAAAGAAAGAATCGCAAAATTTGTACACCTTAGGACATATTATAACTATGTTTGTTGACTTACATTTTTGAGTAGCATGTGACAGAAGCACATAAGATGAACTACATTTCACCTTTCTATAGATGGAAATGGAAGAAATACATATATTATGTTTTGAATTAATACTATTATTTATACTAGACGAATATGTTTTTTTTAAATAATGTCTTGCTCGTATTTGTGCCGTTTAGTCATTGCCTTGGGACTAAGGAGGTCATTAACATATTAAATAAAAAAATAAATGTCACTTTAAAATTAAGGGTGCGTATGGTAAGGTTACCATTTAATATATATTCCATAGAGATTTGTTTGGGCGACATCTACCCTACGCTGTCTCTCTTTGGCACCGACACTTCTCCGGTTTAATAGTCATTTTCATGTGATTTATTTATTACTATTTTTAGCTCGGAAGACAAACAAAAATAAGGGAGTTACAGGTACCCAGTACCCTTTTCTATTCATCTACTGGAAAAAAATAATTATTTAATTTTTGAAATAATAAAATTTCAATTTATAAATCAATTTAGGGTTTTCAATTGTTTGATCTACATATTAATAGATTAATCACTTCAATTAAAGGAGTTAACGTGGCAAACACTCGGTAAAGGCAATGACAGCTCAATATTTAATTGAATGTGAAAGTACAATTAATACAAGTAGTTGTGCACAATCTCACTTTATTCGAGATATTAAAAATTTAATGTTTTATTAGTAAAATTTTGTTTTTACTTAGTACAATGTGTTTTGCGTTAACTTCAATAATAAATCTGTGCGGGTTTTCATTTAAAATATACAATATAATTGATATATAAGTTTTATAGCATGAAAAAAAAAACCCTAAAAAGGAAAACAAAAGAGCGTATATGTTGTGATGAGTGGGAGAGCATGGTGAAGGGATGAGACTGTGGGTCTGTACTATGCGGAGTAGGTTTTTGAGGTTCCTTCCCTGCAACTCAACCCTACCTTTGTCCTCAAGTGTCTTTCCCTTTTCATAATTTTAGGGCACCCCCAAGCTTTAGAGGCTTTCTCTCGTCTCTATCTTCAAGGGAACATTTCTTTATCTCCTTGCATAACTGTCCTACACTTTGGCTGTGTTGTGATCATTTTAGTTGGCATTTCCACAATGAACCCCACCAGAAGAGCCTTCCATGACTTCATACTTTGGAATAGCTCTTTTATCACGTCTTGATTCAAGTCATCTGTTATGCATAATTTGTCGTTGCGAGGAACCACTCTGTGAATGCAATAACAACTCAAAATTCAAATGATTTTAGCGTCCAACTCATAATAAATAATATACACAATCTCATATCGTTTGAGGAAAAAAGAATGAATAATTATAAATATAAATCTTCACAATCTTATATCGTAGTATAATATGTTTTTGTCTAACCCTATAAATAAAATTGTGTGAGCATCAACCAAAAATGGATACACTGAGAATATTGACGGCTTCCAAATGGTATACGAGCCAACATGCAACTAGAAGAGTAAGCGACATGAACATTGGGCTCCCAAGAGATGAGATCACGACAATGCGTCTTACGAATGCAAAAACGATATAATATTCTGTTGATTATGAAGCTGCACTCAATATCAATGAAGTGCACAGTTTAATATTGTTTGAAAAATGAAAAATAAATAATTTACAAGTAAAGTTTTTTTCTCCACTTAATATAATACATTTTGACTTAACTTAAAAAAGAAAAAACCATATAGGTCTCGCCTCAAACTGAGAAATATTGCACTGTAAAAATTAGAGATTTCACGGTACTAATCTCTTCCACTTGATTTGAAAATGCAGAAGAGATTAATATATAAATAAAGTCATTTCCTCAAACAAACAAGACATATTTTGAGCCACGGACGAAAAAATAATCCATGCAAACATCAATCTAAAGAGAACAATATAGCGTTGGTGAACAATATCTTGGATCAAGACAGTGGGACGAAGCATCGTAAAAAAGAAACCGAGAATAAACCTAAGACTTATTCTTTTCCGTATGAAATCTTTAAAGCTCAAGACAAGCCTCAGATTGGGTAAAACGACTTTTTTTTCAGAGATGGAAGAAGAGTTCCACGAAGCACACTTGACCTTCCTTGTTTCATATAATAGGACAACACGTGGCCCCCCCCCAAAACCCAAAAGAATAAAAAACAGATGGCTTTATTTAAGCCGTCCAATACCTAAATCCATAGGATTAGCTTTTCTTAATTAAGAAGTTTATTTAATTAAACTCCTTTAGAAGCTGCCATCATTCCCTAATTACAAAGTTCTCACCATGATTCTGATTACACGTGCCTACACCAATTCGTTGACACAATCACACTGTAAAAAGTGATTACTCATAATCTCCAAGCGCAAAGCAGGGCCCACGTGAAATGACACGTGGAGAAAATCCACGGTTGCCGCAGGATTATAAATCAATCATGATCCCCACGTCAGACCTCAGAAGACTTGATCATGGGCCCTTCAATTATCATCACTCGTGGAGCCCACTTACAATCTTAACTGTATTACATTACACTACACTACGCTACAGCTGGTGTTTATCGTTTTTGTGTCGGTAGGAGGAAAAGAAAGATGGACGATCCAGATTGAAAGAATCGCGTGGTGAAGAGAATACCAGATCAGCAAAGGGGTGGTGGTCCACAGACAACTCAGTCAGTGATTTGTGATTGTCTATCTGTCTCTTTCACAGGCTGGCATGCAAAAGAAAACAGTTGACGTAATTGATTAATTAAAAAATGGCTGTAAATTTTAATTATTAAGATTAAATAAATTTAAAATATCTAAATTTCTATTCCGTCGGCGCTCTTAGTGTATGGAGGACGAGTGCCCGTTAGTTTTCGTCGGTGAAATGGATGGGACCGAGTGGAGAATACGATTGGGATTTGCAAGTGCGGGGCTGGTTTTCATGGAAATTTCGAAACGGAGAGGGTTGACTTTGTAGACTGACAAGGAAAAGCTCGTGCTTGCGTTCTATTGGTCCGATGCAGATTGGCCCGGCTCATTTTCTCCGTATCCATTTACATTTGGGCTGTGCTTGGTGGGCCCATTGTCATTTCAAGTGAGGTGGAAACGATCCGGTGGGATTCCATAACTTATTGCCATTCCAAAATATATATATTTTAAAATTTAAAATAAATAAATAATTGAAGAAAAATCAACAAAGATGGAAAAAACTGATTAGGAGTGGCTTGGGAATGAGTTGGGTTGAGCTTGTTTGAAGCCGAATTTTTCAGGTTAAGCCACAGTTCAGTTTTTTTTAGGATTGTGCTAGTTTTTGATCTCTAAAACTGTGTAACAATAGAAGACTGCTATTTTTTGGGGTCCTAGAACAGATGCTGATTCCTCACCCTCACAATAACCGCATGGTTGGTCCCCAAACTGCGAGTCTAGATAAATAAGGAAGATAAAACCCTAATGGATGTTATTAATTTCATTTCTTTAATTCTCAACTATGAAGCTATTAGCAACGAGTATTTGAAGAAAATGTTAGAAAATATTTTTGAAAGAAGAGAGACTAGAGAGTTTAGAAGGAAAGACTACTTCTCTGATTTTGTCACTTCTCTTTTTTGCTACACACAAACTCAAAGACATTACCTCTATTTATACTAGTGATCATAATTGACTCTCTAGAAAGATCTATAAACTTCTACACACCTCTATAAGCTTGTCTAAGTTTCTATAATCTTCTTCAAGCGTCTATAATCTTCTTCAAGCTTCTCTAAGGTTCTCTAAGCTTCTATAAACTTCTATAATCTTCTCCAAGATTCTACAAGTCAAATTTATAATTTCAACAGAAAAAGACTACATGATTTATTTCAGCGCTTAATAATATAGGTTGTTGAGAATTTAGTGGACATGTACGTGAGTTGAGAGGAGGCAAATTATGATGAGAATGACAGGCGGGGGAGTATGCATATCCCACGTAACTCTTACAATTATGATTAACCACGTCCTATTCATTCAATCCTTGTGCATTCTTATCAAGTAAGAGATGGGACATAAAACATTTGTAAGGAGACGCTGCTTTGAAGATATGTAACCATACATAATCACCAAATAGTGTATAATAAAATAATCCTCGTTGTAAGTGACAAGAGAGGGAGGATTTGAAGAAAATACAAACAAAATCACTCGTACATCCAATGAACACCCACACTCACTCAAACTCAAACCGGAAAAGGAAAAACATCGACGAGAGGAAGAGTTCTTATTTCACGCGTGACCCGCATCACAAATTATCACAAGACATGAAACCATGGAGTTTAGAAAAGGTGGTGCTTCTTTCCATGAGCCTCTTCGTCTTCTTCCTTTTCCTCCTTCCTCTCGTGGCGCTCATGGAATGCATACCCTCCCGACCCAGCTGCCACCGTCGTCGCTATTTCTTCTTCTATCTTATGCCTGTGCTCGTGCTCCGGATCTTTCTTCACCTCGTGCTTCTCATGCTGGACAGATCCATTTGTTTTTAAAACCAGAAAACGATATAAATGATTGTTCAAACATAAGAATCGATTACGTACCAAGGCAAAAGCTCCGGCGGCGGCCGTGCCGAGCTCGCCTAGATGTTCGAGATGCTTGTGGTGCTTCTCCTTCTTCTCGTAGTCGACGACGGTGTCGCCGTCGTCGTCATCCTTCTTGTGGTGGAAGAGGTGTTCGAGCTTCTCCTCGGCCATTACTTCTTTTCTTCGCTGCTATTACTGATCGATCTTGTTTGTTCTCTCTCGATGGTCTGGAGATGAATTTATACCTCTTTTCATGGCTACGAGACAAAATTACACGTGGCAACTTTCCAAGAACTGTCGGTAAGGTTGGATCATACATTTGTCTGCCTGTTCTTCACACGTTATTTTGCTTATTTGTCACAGTTATCCGATTGAGATATTTAGTTTTGCGTTGGCTGTTCCTCTCAAGATACGAGCTAGAAGCCGATGATTGAGGAATTATATTAGAACTTGAGTTTTACCAAGTAAATTCAACTGGTTAGTTTAGAAACTAATTCCCATTTTTTCGACTAAAATTATTACTAATTTTTTTTTTTCATAACAAATTATGAAGCTACGACGACTGGGCATAGGCCACCACCCCTCGCCGGCGGCCACCTCTCGTCGTCGAAAAACAAGTCTATCCAAATCCATTTATGGAACAACAAAAACCTTGATTTGCTGCATTATCTCTAAATAAGTTTGAGAAAAAAGGTATTTTTAATTTTTTTAAGAAATAAAAATCAATCTTCTTTCATCGCAGTTACTCAGTTTCCATCGCTGATTTGGGTCTGATTTAACTGAAGTCTTTGTACAGAGTAGCTCTTCGAGCACTTCCCCCTGGTTTTTGAATAGACATTGCTCTTCCTCGTTTCCTTTACATTTTCACCCAAAATTCTCTCTTTTCTTGTAAGCGTATTCATAGCTTTGCTTCGGTGTGTTTGACCTAAATTTCAATCCCTGAGTAAGTAACTGCCAAGAAGTACTTGTAATATATCATTGGCTAAAGTGTAATTTACATCTTAAAGCTTTAAGTTATTTACGGATTATATGGTAAATTATTTTTAGACAAATCAAAATTTTATCTTTAAGCTATTAATAATTTAAATTTATTTATTACACAAAATACATGTAAACCACATTTTCCACTTAATTAGATATTTTAACTTAGTTTTGAATTATATCAACATTCACTTAGTTTTGAATTATATCAACAATGATTTCAAATTATGTGAATCGTAATAGAGTTTAAAATCGTGTTAAAACACTTTATTAACTGAAAAATGTAACATATGCCCACTGAATTTAGCTTATAAATTAACGACAAAGTATAAATTACTGATACTTGAAATGTTGATATTTGATTTATTTCAAAATATAGTAGAAATATTTTGTAACAGATCTCTTTCGGGCCTAAATTTCTAACTCATTCTATCAATCAATTAATAATATGTAAAGTGAAATTATGGCATAAATTAATTTTCTTGCAATAATAATGGTACATTTGCATTCTAGAGTTAAAAGTCTAATTTAATTGCTCTAGAAATTTCCAATTATTTACTTTGCATTAATATATCATAGCCTTTTCCTGGGAAGCAACAATGGATCACATTATTTGAAGATATTATTTTGCCAATAATTAAAATGTTGCTTTTTATGGGTAATTAATAAAATTTCCAAGTGGATTAATGAGGGGCCGACACGTTACAGTCTCCCCAGCGACAGTCGGAGTCAGACATTAAAGCTGGCCGTTACTCCAGTATTTTTATTTTCCAAATACATTACCAAGCAGGGCCCGCCCGAACCGCATCAAAACACGAAATCTCGGAACTAAGCCGTTGAACCGGCTATCGGGTCGGTTCGTCTCATCTTCCCCGATCTCGCCTTCCTCGTAAACTCACGCGCTTGCAGGCGGCGTCAAACCAACACAGAGAGACCACAATCGAGCTCGAACCCCAAAAACTGTGAAATGTTAAGACTCCCCGGGGGAAGAGAGAGAGAGAGAGAGAGAGAGAGAGAGAGGACAATCTTTCGACGTAATCTAACCGACGAGTCCTAATAATTTGGCGGAGATAATGTGGTGATCAAAGCCGATGGCGTCGTCGAATTCGATTAACTCGGATCCACCGCGACGCTCTTCGTCTTCTTCTTCCTCCGCGAGGAATAGGAAAGCTCAATCTCATCAGAGCAAGCGGAACGCCAATATTAATCAGAATCAAAGCCATAGTTTCGCCTCTATGACCGTTGATGGCCTCCCCCGCAATGTCCATGACTCCAATCCTGCTGCTGACTCCACCTTCCTTGAAGCTCAGATAATCTTAGTGGATCCCTCCAACCTGAAAAACGCCTCTCCCGCCTCCAGTGGCAATCCTAATAATAGCTCCTCTATCGACCCCAAAACTGTGGATGATGTGTGGAGGGACATTGTATCCGGCACTTGCAAGGAGTTGAAGGAGGAGTGTTCTGACGATATGATGACGCTGGAGGATTTTCTGGCCAAAGCCGGGGCCGTGGACAGTGTCGAGCTGAAGGTGCCACCGTCCGAGAGATTCAGTGAGGGGATGTTTGCGTTTGATCCCGTCCTGCCTAGTCCACTTCAATCTCTGGATAAAGTTGAGGGGGCAATTGTTGCTAATGGAAGCGGAATGGATGTGTTTGGCAGTGGAGGAAGTGGGAGATTAAAGAGAGTTAGGTCTCTTTTAGACCCATTAGATAAGGCTGCTCAGCAGCGGGAAAGAAGGATGATCAAGAACAGGGAGTCGGCAGCGAGGTCCAGGGAAAGGAAGCAGGTAGAAAATTTCGCTAACAATGGCCTTTGTAGATTTTTCTTGTGAAAAATTCTTCTCTGTTGTTGTGATTTTTGTTGCATATTAGCATTTTTTTTTCCCTTGCTAAGCTGCAAACGATTGGTTTTAATGGTTTTCTCGTGTCCGTAAAGTCTTGCGCTTTTTGTATTTTTGGTCTGTAGGCATATCAAGCTGAGTTGGAGTCTTTAGTAGTGAGACTAGAGGAGGAAAACGAACAGTTATTAAAGGAAAAGGTACTGCATTTAGCTTGATATTATATCATGGTTTGGGATAGAACTATTGCACCATGTACTTACCTTCTAACTCGGATCTTTGCAATGGGAATGCTGTCACTTTTGTGTCAAAATTACTGAATATGGTGCATGGTAATGGCGCCTTTTTGTTTTAACCTCTAATAACTTAGCTTTATTGTTACAACATTCTGTATTACGTTTTTCCATGTATCATTTGATAAGCTTTCTACCCTTCGTCATTTGATGCGTGGGAAAGGGATATTTGTCATACTTTCTGAATCACTTTGCTATTGTGCTGATCTAGTCTTTTTATTGAACAAAGTATTTTCTTTGGCAGGCTGAGAGGACGAAGGGAAGGTATAAGGAGGTATTGATTATAAACCCTTATTTTTTCTATAAGTTTCTTGATGATGATTTTTTCCCTAGAGATTATTGTCTTGGTGATCTATGATTTTTTATTCTGGAGGAGAAAAAGAATTAAAGGGAACATTCCTTGTTCTATTTTTAAATTTGTTTGTGGCGCCTTTCAATGTTTCCTTCTTGACCTGGTATAACAGAAAGTTATTGCCTTTCTGGAGTCACAATCTTGTTCAAATGGAATTACTTTCATCTTGAGTTGTTTGTCTTTGCTGCTGCTTTGTACATTTGGGAATAAGCAGAATTTGACTTCGTATAGCTCAGATTCAGAGACTTATGATTGTTTTCCTTTTAGAATAAGCATATTAGTAGATTGTTTAGTTTAATAATAATATTACAAGCTTGTTTCACTGAATTAAAATAAGAGAACCTCACTGAGTTTTCACAAGTGAACTTGGAATCCAATAATACAAACACGAGAACTCTTGGTTTTTTAATATTATGAACAGAAATTAAGGGGTAAGGAACATTCACATTAGCACTTGTAGCATTTTCTTGTCGGAGAAATCAGAATGGTTTTTTCCTGATTCCTGACTAATTCAATATCCTCCTTTTTAGTTGATGGAGAATATAATCCCGGTTGTTGAAAAGAAGCGGAGGCCACCTCGTTTGCTTAGGAGAGTTCAATCCATGGAATGGTAGTGGTTCATAACTTACAAGAAAGAGGTGAATGGTTGAAAATTCAACAGCTAATTTGTGACAAAGAAGAGAAGTATATAGAGATTAGATCGGTGGAATTCTTTTGTTGATGCAGCCATATATAAACTTGATGATCATTCTGGATTTTTCATTGAATAAAAGGATTGCAAACGTAAGTTGAGAAAGGAAAGTCCTTATTTGCCAAGTTAATGAAGCAAAGCAGGTTGGAGAAGCTGCACTAATTCGAGGTAAAGTGAATGACAGTAGCTAACAGTGTGTTGATTATTTCTTCCTCATCTGCTGCTTTCAGAACTCTGATGAAATATAAGATTGGTACATGAACTATATGATCATTTTACTTGAAATGATTTGATGTATATAATTATTTTAGTTTCTTCAGATTTTGCAGAGAGAGTAACATGATGTTTTCTACCTCTTTATTATGCTGAGATATCTTGTGATTTATTATGGAAGAGCCTGAAACTGAGCTGTCTCAAAACTTAAACTTCTTTCTTTGATGAAAACAATCGGAAGGTGGAGTGAGAAAATCTAGTGATAATTATAGATTACCTATGGCTTCAGGGTAAAGTTGGGAACTTTATGTATATATCTAAAAGGGTTTGATCAATCCCAAGAGGGTACTCAAGTGGTGATGGTGTGCTTTCGTGTGTATTGTTTTCTTTTCCAACATTTGAAGTTCAAATTCTCGTAAGATATGTACCCTAATTGTAATACTACCGGCCTCTCGTATATAGCTGTCATTGCTTTCTTCCATTCTGCACCTAAAATTCAAAATGTTGGGAATGAAGCTTGAGTTGGGGCTCAATATTACCAGACCAAAACATCATCTTTACCACTTCATTTGATGTTCGGGCCAGAAACCGGGGAGAATGGAGGGAGAAAGTGGAAAAAATATAATGACCAAAGAACAAAATGAAGAAGAGTTGCAGGAGGAAAACAAGGTTGCTGAGATCAAAGTCGAGAAGGTCATGGAATTATAGACTCATAAGTAGATAAACCAGATTCAAACTGCTGGAAGAAAGCACAGCAAGCCATTGACGAAAAAGAAGAACCACAGTTGACATTGGCGGAATCTGCAAATAAGGCTGGCAAAGAAGCCGAAAATGTCAGAAACAGAGTCACAAGGGCGAAAAACAACTGATTGAAACAGGAAACCTTTGGACTTTTATTTAGAATGGCTAATCATTTAACCTAAATCTTAATTATTTTACACATTTTTTAATTTTATAGTCTTCACCAGACGCCTTAATCAGCAACCAGGAAGACGACACGAAGATAAAGTATGAAAATATCGAGTTGGGTCAATCAAGCAGGCTTGGAGGGTGAGATGTAAAGAAGAATTTGTAATAGAGTCCACGGTCAATAGTCAATTATAAAGGTGGGAACTCAGTCATAAAATAATATATTTCTTGTTCAACAACTTCTCTACTCCAAACCAAAAGTCAAAATCTAAAAACACGTGCTTTATAGTTTATCTTTGTCAACCAAATTTGTTAAATTGGTTTAGCAATCACATCAATTTCAAGTCATCTTATGACATTTACTTCCAATAAACGGGTTTTCAATCTATTTTATGCCCATCACACTAATTTTTTTCATTCTAGTCTCAATTCTCAACCTTTTCTTGTTCTTGCAGTTGTCAAAGAAGGAAGATTGAACTAATTATCCAAAACAACCGAATCAAAATAAGAATCAACAAGGGTACGGGGAAAAGTACCTTCCAATGTAACAATACTTCAGTGGATATTGTCATATAAATTGAAATAAAGCTCTCCATAACGTGGTAATGATATTAGAGTCTGAAAGACAACCCAGCTTCAAACTGGTGACCCCAACATTTAATTACAAGATCATCTAAATCTAATCTACCCTTTCTTTCTCAGAAAATTATCAGGGGAAGCAGAAGAATCGTAAACCACAGATCATGAATCCAACAAGAAGAAAAAGGTAACGACTTGATTCAATTGAAACACATTGCTTCCAATAGAATCTCTTTGTATCATCGAGAAAACACAGCTATGTAACAAAGAAAAAACACGATCTCCTCCAAAAATGACGCCCAACTGTACCCAAATTTGATTATACAACCACAAGACAACTCAAAGAAAGAAGTAAGAGATGCTACGTATACTGCAGTCCAGTCCCATCCCCAGGGCCTAATTAATTTACAGTTATAATCTGATGAATAACAAGGAGTTCTTCTTACCCATTTTTATGTTCTGCTACTGATCGCTTTCGATTGATTCAGGCATGCCCTTCTGTCCGGCTGCGCACTATCCGCCGGAAAACCTCTCTCACCTGCCGCTCCAGAGGGTCCAAGCCGGCATTCATGGCTTCACAAACTTTTGATAGCTCTTCCACTCTCTGCTTCACCTCTTCTTCCTTCTCTTCAGTCAGTGGAAACTGAACCACATCTAGCTGTTCGTTTAACACGCGAGTGCATTTCTCTAACTGATGAATCTCCTTCATTAACCCACAAGAATTTCTCCGCTCTCGCTTCTTTGATTCTTCCATGATTCGATCGTGCAGAGAAATCATCGGAGCCCCCCAAGAGAATTGCCGTGGAACAGAGAAGTGGACTTGTAGACCTCGGTCTTGACAAGGAACCGCTGCAACTAAAGCCCACATAACGAACAAAAGTACCATGTTCATGGTGAAAACAGGGACAGCGAGGCCATTGGTAGACACGAGATCGTTTGCCCTAGGGTAACCCAGATTGTTTCCGATTGCCTGAAGTTGCTTAGCAGCTGACCACGCTCTCGAAACGCTCCAAGAAAGAGAACGAGAATGTCCAGAAAATCGATTGTCTCTGGAGGTATTGTGACGGCCAAACGACCGGTTCCGGTGGGAAACAATCACGGCGTTCGAATCCTTATCGTCAAGCATGAACAAAGCTAATTCAATAAGGGCCTTCTTAGCACGCCGAAATTGGCCCTCGCAGAGAGTTTTCCGATCGTTTTTATCATTCAACGCGATGAGGACGATCTCTAACAGCTTCTGCCATTGCCTGAGCTGATCGATCCCATCCCGGAGGGCATTACAGACATCAAGTGCTTTGACGCTTCGATCCAAGTATTCGGCAATAAAGCGGTCCATCGGAGGCTTGGAGATTTGAGATCTGTAGCTGTTGAGAATCATTCTGAACTCATCTTGGCAGCAAAGGAAAGCATCAAGAAGCTTTAAAATCCACGAGAGAGAAAGCAGATCATCATTCCCAGCCGAAGACAGGTCCAGAAACCGGTCCGTCACTTGCTTCTGAAACGAATCGAGATCGACCTCCAACGACGAGGCCTCATGCGAAGCTTCCATCGAGTGAATCTGCTCACGCCGTAAACTCAAAACCGATCGACCAAAACCCCCAAAATTAGCAGAGGAACCTTGACAATCGGTCGCTGGCATTCTCACATGGACGAGGAAAGTTTCATAAAATCCACGAAAACACAATCAAAATTCCACCAATCTGAAAAAAAAACCCCCAATAATCGAAACCTACGTTTCAATCCAAAAGCAAGAAAATCGAAACTCCGCCAAACAATTACCGAAGAAAGAATAAGCAGGAACGGTGGGGGTGAGGAGAGAAAGAGGAAGAAGAAGCAATTTATCGGGATGAAGCGAGTCCGCAAAGAAAAGGTCTAAAAAAGGGAGAAGTAATTAACAAAATCAGCTCATAATTATTACCATAATTAGCATCATTTTCCTTTAACCTAACCTTTTAATCAAATAATCGCTTCCGTGTAATTCGTTTACGCCGCACTGGCGCACTCCAGACGCGCCCGTCAAAGCAATGGCTAGGATTCGCGTATTTTCCGTGATGCGATACCCACCGTCGGATTAACAAAAATCCCTCATAAAACATAAAATTATAATGAGTTGGATATTGCTTACGTGGAGGTACAGCTGGACCTTAGCTGGCAAAGGATGAGTTGTTGGTCCAATGTAGGAGGGGGAGTGGGACCCATCGTTGAATAATCAGGATAACGGCATCCAAACACACCCATTTTTGACCACCAATTGAAATTGAATATCTACATATGATTCACATTATTATATGTGACACAGACTTTAAATGCCATCGGCGTTACGTCCAAAGCCAAATTAATTTAATATAATAAAGAATTCCTAATAATATTTGTCAAGAATTAAGAGAGGTGTCTGTCCCTTTCCGCCTCCGGCCTCTATCACTTCCACTTCCAATTCACACAGCTGAATTTCTCTCTCCGTTCTGATCTCTATTTTTCAAGATCATAGATTGAAAGAATCTGGAGCAGTTCAATCGTTTAAATATGAAAAACTCAATCCCGGAAAACATATAAATATAATCGTAACGGATGGTTCGAGGCAAAATACTAACGAAGATGCAATGCTTATCAGTACAAACTAAACTAATGCAGATCAAACTGTACAGAGTTGAACTCCCATGAATCAAAATATTAACTTGTTTGAAGCCCTTTGACCCAGAAGTTGGCTCTTTCATTACACACACGAACTGTAGATGACGACATTCTCTTCGATCCAAACCAACGAACCCTCCATCAATAGCCTTGAAAAAACGACATTCACAAAGATTTGGTGCTGAGTAATTCAAATTTGGCAGCGGAATTTAACACATTTTTTAAAGATGTTTGAATGGACCCCTCAGATCTCATAGCTTATAACAGATCATTCATGGTAAATACCACTGGCTTCTTCATCAATAGCCTCCTCACAGAACGAGAGAGAGAGAGAGAGAGAGAGAGAGAGAGAGAGAGAGAGAGAGAG
>CM039518.1:1476944-1489963 GCA_022433055.1 Begonia peltatifolia
GAGAGAGAGAGAGAGAGAGAGAGAGAGAGAGAGAGAGAGAGAGAGAGAGCAACCTGAGAAGGCTATCAATGAATTAAAACCAGGAAACCATTCAATAAAGATTGAGTATCCATCATTGGGGCAGAATACAAGGCTCGTAGATTTCAAAAAGTTGATGGTTAGTTCACATAAGAACTTAAGAAATCAGTTTAAACATAAACATTAACACAAAATACAAAAACATTTTCCAAGGACAACTAATGAAGTAAAAATGGATGGAAGAACAAGATCTAGTCACTTGTGTTCTGGCCTAAATCCAGAAATTTAAGAAAGATCAAGAAAGCCCTCAGATATGAACTTCACCAAATCAGTTTTGGGTCATCGATGAAGGGATAATCAAAAGCCTCAGCACACCAGCAAAAAAACATACATACATATATATACACACACACAACATTCGTAAAGCATGATAACCAGAGAAAGAGTTTCCCTAGCGGTCATGGTGGCGTGTAAAGGCTAGTGATGAACTTAAATAAGGCATTAACTCAGAAGAGCTATGCATTCCATCACTGGGCAGATGACAAATTTAGTAACACTGGATCAAATAATAAAAGGAAAATGTGAGAACTGGACAGTGCATGAGCCAAGTTTTCCCACGTATTTCAAACACTGCAGAACAAAATGAAATCAACAACAGTAATAGCAGAAAACCACAAGAAAGTGCAGCTGAAAAACAGCAAAACCAGAAGAGATTGAGAAAAAAAATCTGAAATTCATCAGTAGCACACAGCAATCCGTTTAGAGTTTAAAGTAAAAGAAATCGCCGAACAAATTAAAAATGGTCAGATACTGCTTTACATTGCTGCATTCCATCAGTATCATAATAATTTATATCAGCACAAACCACGATTAGACTTAAAAACTGTGCCCAAATAAAAAACCAAAGCAACGGACTGAGATCGAAACTTACAAAGAGAAACCTGGAAAATGATGCCATTGATGCCTGAAGTTCATCCTAAAACGCTCAGAACTGAATAAACTACACATGCATGAATCGAGATGAGAGCAAAGTTTGCATCAAGACAGTAGTTTGATGTGAGTTAAGGAAAGAAGTACCAGATCTCGGACCTGAACCATTAGCGGATTGAAGCTAATGGCTTTCATTGAAAGCCTTAACATCCCATTCGTTGAAACGTTTGTTCAAGGAAGGAATGGTGGAAAAATCCAAGCCCAGCCAAGCCAACCAAACCATCAGCTCGCGTAAGCAAAGAAAAACAAACCATGAATTCACAATTGAAAACTGAACCCGGAAAGAACGAGAAAGTTGGAAGTGTTGCAGAAGAAGACGTCGGGACTGGAGAAGGGGAATCAGAACCTAGGAAGGCAATGAGACGAGAGGAAGAAAACTATTGGGCCTCTTTGGCCCAATAGTGATGGGCTTAACACGTTTAATTAAAAACGATGTGAAAGTATTAATTACACATTTTTATTAATCCTAATCATTAAAAAGATCACACCTTTGTCACGATATAATATTTAATATATGCATCTTGCAATATATATATTAGTTTAAGATAGTACATGGTCTGATTATAGCGCACACACAGACAACTACAAAGTTACATCTCTTGTTGATTATTTATTCATATTTGTCTTTATTGAGAATCAAATGTTCATAATAAACAAAAAAAATAAACGCGAAAAATCAGACACTTGTCGTGAAAAATCCTAATAAAAAAACAAGTAAAGGAGAGAAATCACTTATTAAAAATTAATATATAAATAAAATATAAAACTCTAACGTTAATATAAGAATTCGACGCTGCTTATTTAGTATTTGAATTATATCAAAAAACTCGACGCTACTCATGTAGTATTTGAATTACATCAATGAACTCGACGCTGACCATCTAATATTTGAATCACATCAAACTCTTTTGTCGCTCTGGGTAACGAAGTCATTTATTTCAATATGCTCATAATTGACTCTACCCAATGTTTTTAGATTGTAACTAAAACAGTCAACAGAGAGGCTAATTTGTGCTTAAATGGAGAACAGACAAGGCAACTTCTCAATCAGAAGATACATACATCTTCATATTGTCTAATTTTGTTTAGTCAACAAGATTCAACAAAGAAAAATGACGATCTAAACAAGAGACAAGCCTTAATCCTAAACAAGCTTTAAATTCTGTGATCATATCGTCTAAAAAACCATCTATTCACAGGCCAATTTCGTGTCGAAGCTGCTCAAACAGATGGCAAAAGCTTGAAATGCAGATAAAGGATATCTATAATCCATGGTGAACATATCTTTTCCAACCTTGCCAAACTGAAGAATGATCTTGTCATGGTCTGACTGGGGCGGCTGGGCAGGGGGCCCCAGAGATGATTCTGCGGCTGCTATCAGCTGAAAGTTCTTGACAGAGGCAACAGTGACCCGCCCTCGGAAGTTAAGGCACCAACACTGCAACTGTTCATGCCAACGGGGCGCTTTGTTCTTAAGAATCAATGGCCAAATCTCCTCTTTTGTACCATCTTCTTGTTCTTCATTTGACCTAACAATGTCCGAGAACCGAGAACTGCTAAACTCGGAGCAGTTGTCGACTTTAGAGAAGGAAATGCTTCGGAAGGAGTCCTCGAGGGACCGGGCCAGGAGCTCCGGCTGGCCAGGGATGGAGCCTCCCGGCTCGATGGCTGAGATGGGGATCGAATGCATGGTGCAGTGCATCCTGCGTGGGCCGCGCGTGCCTAAAACATTCAGCTCATATGTAACCTCGGCAATGTTGTAACTGCAAGTAGGCACTTTTGGAGAAACTTTTTTCGAGTAAAATCTTCGGCTACGACCGGGTGGGGAGAGTTGCATGTTATTGTAAGGAGGTTGGGTATCGAATATTAAGAATTTCGTCCCCAAAAAATTTGACCTGAAAAATCATAAAAGCATTAGTTCTGAAATTTAGGTCGCGCAATAGTTGAATGATTCATGTTCATCTTCTCAAGAGTGTTTGAATGACAAGTTAGGGTTTATTATTTGGAAAATTGGTTGAGAAAGTTGCAGATATTGCATGGAAAAAATAACTTAAATAAACCCAGAAATCCAACCTCAGTTTTCCAATGTATGTGCAGCTCGATCTCGATATATTGTCAGCATCCATGGAGATCACATACTCTGTGCAAGTAGTCCTCCTTGTTCGTTTTGCCGAGAGAAGGAATTTTCCATTCTCGACAAGTAAAGCTGCAAACATGTCAACATTTATTCAATTCAGATCCACTGAATCGTTTGGTTTGTGAATGAGTTTATAGCATTAAAGCGTTGAGCAATTAACCTCAACTTATTTTGAATAGAAAATCACATAATTATTTTCAAGAGTCCAAATTCTCCGACACAAACAAAAAACTTTACTCACTACTCGGCAAAACTATGCAATTTGTTGTCTTTAAAAACGATAATGCTATATCTCATAGAAACAGAAACATTGCTACAATTACATATATTTTAGCTACTTCTAGAAATTAGAAACAAAACAACTTGGGAAATTCAGACAGCATAATCCTTGTGATTTTCCACTGACAAGAAGCAGAAAAGATTTAACTAAAAAAACATAACTACTGCTAGAAGAATTGAAAAGATTCCAACTGGAATGAGCAGCTTCAATTCTTAAGTATTTCGATCTTACTGGTTTTTTTATCCGTGACAAACCACCATATCAAGATAAAGACGATCCAAGTGTGAGAACTCTGGCCCATACCAATGGAGTTACACAATAAACGCTTGATAAAATAAAAAATGAATGATTTATAAACAGAATCCTGTACATCCAGTATAACATGTTTTGGACTAACTCCAACAATAAAATTGTGCTAGATTCGACCAGAAACAGACAATATTCTAATAAGAAAACTTCAAACTCCACATTATCTCAAGATTTTTTTGGTAATCTATTTTTGAAACTTTATCATCAAATCATTACCAATTATAGTTTATCATAAACATATATTAGTGAGCTCCTAATATATAACTCACCATAAACACAGTGATCTCCTCGAATTCGGTTATAATTTGGAGCATTGATATCTCAAGTCTTCATAACCATACCGTTAGTCGATTTAGTGCTTTTTTAACTCTATGCACCTCCCATTTTCAAATTTCTCTCTACAGCCCAAAGGGATTTTAACAAGGCTAGAGGTGTCAACTTGAGGAGATTGTAATATGACAGTCTAGCTTTGATTTCCTCATATATTCGAAGAGGATAAGATTTCCCTTCATAACAATCATACCTCAATTTGGCCAAATTCTACATTCGAACCAACTAAAAAACATTTCGCTCCATACACTTCGGTTGAAAATTCTTGTAGGTATCGGCTTCTTGTCACAAGTTTTTTAGACGAAAATATGGGTTCCCTTCCTAGAACTTGATTTAATCAAATTCAACATTCAAATAAGATAATAAAACAAAATATTCTGCTCCACAAACTATCTTTCATCTCTTCCACAAGTTATCGAAGCATTACAACATCCTCTGTAAACTTTATTTGAATATTCTGGCAATGATCTACTTCATGGCAGAAGTTCCTGACACTAAACTACTCAGTGACACCCCTAGTACCTTCTTTGGTATCAGAGAGAGTTGGTAGATTCAGCAATATCCTTGCTTTTTTAGTATTAGTATGTTTCTGAAGAGCATCTAATGTATTTAGAAATAATTATACCCAGAAAATAGGAGAAAAATAGACCAAGAAAATCAAGCATTAATCACATATGATGAGGACGATTATGGTTTCATAAACTCCTAGTTTGCAGCTAAATATAGAGCCTTATTCCCACTTGTATTTAACTGTAGTACAGCAAACGTGCTCTTATGATAAGTTTCAGATTTGCAATCACTTCATTTTTTTGAAGATTTTATGACTGCTAAACATTAAGGAAATATTATTTCTCTCACACAAGAAATAAATCAAATAAAATGAGTAACTTACCAGGACTGAGGCAAAGAAAAAGCCGGTAGGTTAAATTAGCTTTATCCCTCTTAATGAAGCACTGAATAATTCCATCTCGAGACCCTGGCTGCAAAAAACAGACAGAACAAAACACTATTACAATTTTTGTGCATACTAAAATTGCAAGGAACAATTAGCAAATGGAGAAGACAAATAACAATGAAGAACAAGAAAACATCAGGCAATGGAGCCATTTTCATAATTACCAAAAGTATCTCCGGTCAATATAAACACATAAGAATGTATTAATCACCCCACCTGCTTCAAGGAGACAGGAAATGTGATCTTGCCGGAAAACTCTGGACTTTGGACGATTTCTTTGCACATATCTCTCCATGATCTGCATACAGAAGCACAAGCGACAACATGCTTTCGTGAAGGCCATGTACTCTCACTAGCCTCCAATCTTTTTATCACATCCCTCAATAGCTCGGGTGGGAGACTAGCCCATCGACTAGTTTGGATTACAAGAGGGTGATCGTGCAACTCATGGACAGCCCCATGGGATTTCCCCCTGTAGTGGCTGGGGATCCTCACCTCAAAACTACGCCTTGAAAAGCTTCCAAATCCGTCTCTAACATCACGTACTATACTGCGGAATGACATTTATTCATACGCCACAGCTTGAGTATGATATGATTCTTCAATATGTTTTCATAAAATCAGTGCCACTTGACTAAACTTGCTATTTCTGTGTATAGCTGCAAATTTATCCAAAAATTCTGAGTTTACAAATATTGAAAAATGAAGGCAGAGCGTTAAAATCATCAGAATTCAACGAAATAAAAATTATTTGGTGGGGTATTTGCCTGATCTATCATGCTTTACGATAAATCGATTCAATGAAGAACGTTGAATGGGTATAATTAGCCTTGGACAGAAAAAATCAACACACGGCCTTGATCAAAGAAGATTAGGGAATTTAATTCCACATTCCAGAATTTTCACATTTTATCATCGCTCACAGTTTCATCAATTATAAAAGGGCCTAACATTTTTTTTTTCTAGCTAAAAATTAGGATGGGCTGTAATTAAATGATATGGTTAAAAAAAAAACTCTGAGAAATCAAAGAAAGGATTGTATTATGAAGTCGGAACATCACCAAAACTTTCAGACATCTGTGAATATCAGAGCTTCAAGGTAACATTCTGTAAAGTTGCAGACTCAAAGTTCAGAAATGGAGTAAGAGTTTGAATAGTTCACACTGTTCATCGACTGAGGAAAACTTTACCTTTTTCCAACCACAAAAAATGAAATTAAGAAACGACTTGTAAAGGAAAATTACTTCTAAGCAAAAACCCCGAGAAATCTCAACGAGAAACGCAGAAGAAGAAAAAACTTCCGTCGGCGCTGCCGATAGATTTATCCGGCATCCAGCCAAGAAAAACCCAGATTAAAAACTTTCGGAAGAAACTATGTACGAGGACTTACTGAGAACAAGGCAGAAACCAACGCTTCGACGCTACTGTTCAGTAGAAACAAAATCTGGGTCGACTGATTATTCTTGGGAACCAGACAGAAAAAGGAGAGAAACCAAAGAAAGGCACTTCCACCCAGCTACCAACGCCTAATATTTCAACCAAAACTGGGACCCAACTACTGACGCACGCCATTGCCGAAGATCAGGATTGAAAGGCAGCTCACCATTTTTCTCTCCATCTCTCCAGACCCTCCTCCGCTTTTAATAATCTAACGAAGATCAAAACTATCCCATTAGGATTATTTCATCTTAATCGCTGCTCGGTCTAATCACATTTTCCTAATCTCCTCCTTGTCTACCATCCCTCTTTTATTTATTTATTTATCATTATTTCACAGCATAATCACACAACTACTGCTGTCGTTGTCTTTATTAACGGTTGACTTTTCTGTTAACGTAACGCCCGTCCATTACGTAATCGGCGCACATGTCCATCTTGTCTTAAAAGCGCACGCCACACACCATAGCGTACGATAGAGATAGCCAGTCAATAAAGTGGAGACTAGTATCCAATACATTATGGCTCAGGACATACCGTGCTCCCGCGGATGGATTACTCGGTGGGACTCAGTTGGCAATGAAGGGTCGTGATTTTGGGTGGCATTATTGCGATAAGGCACGCTGTCATGATGGCAGCCACTCGGATGAGACTCTGAAATTACGTAATTGTTCTCCGAACATCTCGAAATTACAAACCAGTCCATCTCTTAAATCTCATGCATGCAATATCCACGTTCTTGGGTAGAAAGAATTATAAGGAAAAAAATATATTAATTTTATCGAAATTAAATTATATAATAAGCTATCAAAATGCATATCACAAACTGGGTGGGTCCAAATAGATCTTATCGGAGTGAGTTATGATATATATGGCTAAAAAAGACTCGTATCTTGCAAATGTGTCTACTTCCAAAATTATAATCTCTAATTTCCAAAACAATACAACGCACCAAGTAAAATTATGCTTATGTTAAGTAATTATCATTATTGCGATAGTATGTCATTATGGAAATGCGTAAAAAGTTATAGTTGTTCTTAATTTGTGACGGACAACTTAGGGTTTACGAAATAATTAATTGTGGGACAAAGATTATTAGTTTGAGTTTCAGAAGAAAACAAAGATCAGAGAACTAGGAAATGAAGGCAAATATTTCTTGCCGTGAAAGCAGGCCGTAGGTGCGGGGAGACTTTAATCATAATCTCTTCCATTATTACATATGAGATTACTATGATTACAGTAGGTAATCAGTGCACGTATAAACCTATTTTACCTCACACAGTTGTATCTATAATTACTGAAAAATCCGGTACCTTCTTTCCTGTTTATGTTAGTTCTTATTTCCAAGTTAGGCCTAAATTTGTAATAACCCACATCATCGTTTTGCTTAAACTGTGATTGATTGGAATTCAACGTGGCAGAGAAAGTCGGGAAAGTTAGCAAGCACGGGGGCCCTAAAGCTGTCTACATTAAAATAAAAATGAACTCGGGTATAACCCATGCTGCTTCAACACATGTAACGAGATTAAAAAACTCAAACCCCTGAGATGTGTCGACATGTCTTGCCAAGGGTAAAATTGATGGCACGAGACACCAGTACAAAAAATACATAATTCCATGTCGCTCGAAAATAAATAATTAAAAGGGATCAATACGCAAACCAACAAGAAGTGTTTTGGAGAAGACCTAGGCTTTGGTAAATGGGCTTCCAATGGTCAATTCTTGCTAAAAAAGACTGGATTTTAAATGGGCTTTGAAGCCCAATAAAGAATCCCAGCCAGGCAGCTTCAAAAAAAAGAAGCAATCACTTTCAACCCAAAGCCTTGTTCGGTCCAACCCAGAGTGTATATAAATAGCTATGGTGTTGTATTATTCTCGTTAACCCAGCTTTAAATGTAGAACAAACCCATAAAGGGTACAGAAGCTGCAAGAACAATGTTCGAAATAAACTGTGAGGGTCTAGTCGAGAATGGGAACTTGCATCAATTAGAAATTGTTGAAGTGAGTCATAAGTAAGATCGCTTTCTAAATTAATATCATTCGTTGCGTTTGTTTTTTAGATACTGGGTGATTATTATAATTTTCTCTCCGACTTTAGTCGTAGAGTTGTTCCTACAAAGTTCATGCATACATGTGTGAGTTGAGAGGAGAATTTATTTGGTGGTTGCTTAGGTAACGAGAGACAAATTAGGGTTAAATTTCACATGGATGACATGTATGATGCAAGTTTCGCTCTCTCACATGCGCTCCATGTCTAGCAACTCTTACAAAGTAGGACCCCACTAGAATAATCATCGCCACGTCACTCTGATTAAACCTATTAATTACTTAATTTGTGTGCGTTAAAAGTCGGCAAATGATCCCCCAAAGTACACACAAGTCTCCTTGATAATATATCTCTAACGACCTATCCTAATTCTTTGTTATGATTGAAGATTAAATTATTAAACCAGGAATTACAATACTCTGATTTACATACCCTTGAATTAATTCATAATAACCTTATTCTTTGTTGTACGATGGAAACTATAATGTTAAGTAACCTTAATTATGTCATTCTAGGTTAAAACTATTATTTTTCGTAACTTTATCAATTTTTGGACAAATTTACGTAATGAGAATATGTTATGATGTCATTTTTCTCCTAATAAAAATTTATTCATTTTAAATTAAAACCCACATCATCTTATTATTAGAATCCCTACGAAACGCGTTATAATAAATAAAAAGAATAACTCAACTTATAAATTATGTATTTTATACTCTCTCAAAAAAACATGACATTATGCACCTCCGTTAGTATTAGTTGAGCTATCCCACTGAACACTACGGACTGATTCATGCACATGCATAAATACAAATATGGGAATGTTGCTCTTGACAAACAAACAAGATATATCAGTTATGACATGTAACATGATGTGTTAGAGGAAAGAAAAAAAGACGGGTAAAGTGGGATGGAGTTCATCTGGTCAGCCAACAAAGGTCTGCACCTGAAAACCATGTTGTAACAGCAAATTATGAAATTGGTAGACAGATAACAAACTATCGAATTTAATGCTCTTTTTCGTTTAAGACAACCCAATAACCTATTTTATATACACAAACAAAATGTGATAATACCTTTTTTTTTTTCTCTTAGTATAATCAATTACGTGCCTTTCACCTCTCTCCATCCCCCTTTCCATTTCCAGCAAATACAACGCTGTCTTTATTTGTTTATTTTATACATCTTTATCTACTTTCCTACTTATACCCTGTAGGCTGTCATATTACCTCAAACTTTTCCGGATTTATTATATGCAAACATATTCTCGTAAAATTAGTCAAAATTCACTCAGTATAATTCTCAATATTTCTACTATAATATTGTCTGTTTTGAATCAAATCTCATACGATTTTATTTTTTATATTAATTCAAAATGCGTTGTACTAAATATCGAAGAAAATTCTATTTATAAATCATAAATAATTTGAGATTATGCGCTACTACTAATATGGACTGCAGTCTCATATTTGGATTATCTTTGTTTTCACATGACGAGTTCACACACACAAAACTATTCAAACACCAAAAATTATAAAAAATTGATTTTTTTTAAATCTTAAATAGACCTTTTAATTAAATTGTCATCAATTCATTTAGTTTATTGAAAAAATAAAGAAAATTAAAGTTGCTGTCTATTTAATCTTAGGAAAATGTATTCTATAACCATGTATAACTATAGGTACATTATTCATTGAAGCATACATATATTTTATTACTCCTGCCTTTAAAAGTGAACTGAGGATGATTGGGCAAATGAAACTGAAATAATTAAACTATGAAAATTTATGACCCATTTGGGTATTTAATTACTTAATTATTATTATTATATGTATGGTCCCACATTCTTGCATTATAAATTGCCCAATGTATTTGTTTCATCACGTCAATAATTGAGATATTGAGTGGATAACAAAATGTACACATACTTTTCAATTATTATCTTCCAATTTTTTTCAAATTATTTAATTTTCAATTATTACCTCTAATCATATTTATTTATTGGAAAATTATAACCCCATAAGCATAAACTATTACTTGGGTCACAAAGTCCACTAAATCCACAAACCACGTTGTGGGGTCAATGCAAGTTAGTTCACTCATAGTTTAAACCCTCCACTCCCATTATTGTTTATCCATCACGGACCATTTCTCACTCCACTTGAGTTAATTTATCTCATTAATTAGCCATTTGATGCTTTTATTTAATATATTATTTTATTTTACATTAATGTTGAGTATGAAATCTCAACAAACTAAGCCAAGTTCGATAATATCATGTTTACCTTCTTTTTTTTTTTTTTTTTATATATGTCACATTCACTAATTAATACAATAATTAAGTTAAATTATAAACAGTTAAAAAAAATATTAATTAATGAACGACAAGTGAGAAAATAAACTTAAAATTACTACATAATCAATAACCTAATGAAGACGAATATTACCGGGGAAGGCGAGTAAAACAATATCAAGATTTGACGGTTAGCGGTTCTCTTTAGGAAAAAAAAAAAGAGGGTCGTTAAAGCTTTATCAAACTAAATGTAACGAAAAAGGGTCATTATTCTACCCTAAATGTAAGTATTGTAATTAAAAACCGAAATCCTAAATATTCATTTGTACGTAGCAAAAGCTGATTTTATACTTATATTTATTTTTTTAAAAAAATATATTCTTTGAATTGCAAGTCAATAATTTGAGAACACAAGTGCAGTGTTTGGCTTTACAAGGTCTTACACCTTTTATGTACACAGTGAAATTACAATTCATGGATGTCATTTTACATATTTGGAAGGAATAATTAACGACATCTCTCACAACAACATGAGTTGACTCCTATAATTTGTGGACACAAGCATACGAGATTTAAAAAAAAGGTGACAAAGTAGAAAAATGTTAGGCGTTAAAGATGGTTTAAAAACCATTAATGATGGTAGGTCAGAGCCTAACCAAATTGCTCCCCACTCACTTCTTACCTCCCTCTCATAAATTGCTCCCCCATAATTAATAACATGACCTACATCTAACCTCTTTCGTTCAGCAACATGTAATCACTTATTTTAAAACATCGCGTTAGGATAACCGTAACAACCCGCCATGCAAAGACAAGAAAAGTTCAGTGAAGTTTCTAATTTTATTTAGTATAACGCGTTTTTGATTAACTTTGAAAACAAATCAGTACATGTTTTAATTTAAAGTGGATAATTTAGTACGTGAAGCACCTTAAGTTCATTTCTTTAGATTTCATATTTTTAGATTTTAATACTTAAACTTAAGAGTTATTTATTAAAATATAATTAATTTATTATAATTGAAAATATATATACTCATTTTTTGTAAATCTATTTCCTAATTTTTTTTTTTAGTTAAGGTAACGATGACGTGTAACATTTTCATTTGTCGAATATTTCAACCAATCGTACTTAACATAATGTCATGTACCAATAATCAAATGCCAAGTTTCGTTGTCATTTAGAAATGTCTAAATTAATTAGTATTAGAGGATCATCATTAACCTCACATCATACCCAGCAAAGTAAAGGAGAATAATTAATTAGCATAAGTAGAGATCATTGGGGGAGAACATGATAGAATGTTAATTAACTAAGCCTATACTCCACCAATGGGGAGAACATGGGAGGGGCAATTCAGTAATTTCGAGTTGAGTCATGATATCCAAAAGCAAAAGATGACCTACAATTGGCCACCTTATTATATCCCATTGTCGCCATCTGCAACTGTTGCCACTCTGCTCACATTTATTTAATTCACTTTTTTTTTTTTTTTATTCACGCAGTAATTTTTAAATTACAAATATTATGATTTTATATTCTAGGTAACAACTATTTATTATTTTAATTATTTATAATTTAGCAAAATTAATTTATCAAATTTAATATTATTTCAAGAGAATAAATAAAACAATATTTTTGGGGTAAGAATAAAAACTGATTGAAGCTGAGAGAAGCTCGTATCATGGAAATAGATTCTACAAGCTATGCTTGTGTGTTGGTTATTATTTTAGTTTTTGGGTTTGAGAGAGAGAGAGAGAGAGAGAGAGAGAGAGAGAGAGGCAAATCCCACCCAATAAATAGATAATAAATTCACCACAAATCCTCTATAATAAAACCCAGAAGAATTCACCTTCTCTTTTGTTTTCGTCCTCTTCTTCTTCTCCTTCTTCTTCATCCTTAGTTGCTGTAGAAAGAAGAGTTTTTATGGAGGGTGATTCTACTGTCTTTGAAGTCTCCGGTGAGGCGGTGGCTGCGCCACCGGAAGTTGCAGAAGGTGGGTCAAATTCCGGTGACGAAGATAAGGGTAGAGATGATGAAGGGGACAAGAATTATGGAGGAAATCGCTGGCCTCGTCAAGAAACATTGGCGTTGTTGAAGATTCGCTTCGATATGGATTCAGTTTTCCGTGATTCAACTCTTAAAGGTCCTTTGTGGGAAGATGTCTCAAGGTCTCTCTCTCTCTCTCTCTCTCTCTCTCTCTCTCTCTCTCTCTCTCTCTCTCT
>CM039518.1:1499577-1527881 GCA_022433055.1 Begonia peltatifolia
TCTCTCTCTCTCTCTCTCTCTCTCTCTCTCTCTCTCTCTCTCTCTCTAACTCCCTCATTAGCAGTAATGGAAGAAGCAAAATGCCAGAAAATCTGAAGACCCATAAAAACTCTAGATTTTAGTGAAACATGAAGAATACGATGGAGAAGAAGAGAGAGAATGGATGCCATGGGAGAATAAGAGCTTGAAGAGAAGAGAGACCGAACAGTGGAGAAGAAGAAAACCTTGAAAACCTGTAGATCTCTAAACCAATCGCCATCCAGATGAAAGAAAAATAAAATCTCATTTGAATTTGAGAATAAATCTGTAATATATATATATATATGTTGAATCTTACTTGGAAACTTCTTCCCACAATGGACCCTTAACGCTTGCATCTCGGAAGGCAACATCCATATCGGAGCGAATCTTCAAAAGAGCTAAGGTCTCTTGTCTCGGCCACCTATTACCGCCGAAACTCCGGTCCCCTTCATCCCCGCCTCTCCCTCCATCTTCTTCAGCCGAATTGGAAGCTGCAGCGCCTCCAGCATCGGAGACGGCATCATGGCTGTGAGGCAGCAGCAACGGCGGAACAGGAGGCGTGGCGTCACCGGAGCTGACACTCGAGTCGCCCAGCATAGGACGCTCCTAAGCTAATCCCTATCCAGCAATTACAGGTAAAGAAAATAAATTTTAAAAGAAAATTGACGAGAACTTTCGGTGAATTCTGAAAGGAATTCAGAAAAAGGGTTTTTATGAAGATGAAGTTTGTGTTTGTGTGGTGAATTTATTAATTTATTTCGGTGCGGATCTGCTCTGCTTGTCAATCTCAAGAACTTCCTTCCTTTCTTCCTCTTTCTTTTATTACTTTTTTTTTTTTTTTTTTTTTTTTAAATTGTGGAATCTTACCTTATGTTCTTCAATTTCTTTAATTTTGACGAATAATCATATAATTAGTGACACATTTCGTAGGCACTGCACTTTCTTATCTTTTTCACAGTAATAATAAAAGTTACACAGAAATAAATGTAATGCGTATTTAATTATTGAACAGCTGCACGTAGAGACAACAATGATAAAACTAGGGTTTTTGTCTGTTCACCCATTTTTAGTTACTAGCCGGCACATGCCATTTTTCCTTTTTTTTTTTTTTAATTTAATTAATTTGTTGGGTTTCAGCCTTGAGGCGAAGTTTAATTAACTTTGCTTTTGAAATATATACGCGAGTTTACTTGGAAATGACAAAATTACCCCTAACATGGACCCCATCCAACTTTTATATCATTTGGGGAGCGTATATTTTTATCTACATCACACATTAGTGATCTGTGGTTGTCGGTATTGCTAATGTGTTTTAGTACTACCCCTCCTTCTCTTTCGTATTTTCAATTTGACCCCTTTTGAATTCCTAATCTTATCTGACTTATCACACGGAGCTAAACTTATATATTTTATTTTAGTTGAAAAGTAGGGTTTACATAAGCTGTGGAAGCATAAACAAAAAAAGAAAAGGAAAAAGAAAGCTCAAATGGTTCTTAACTTTGGGAGAGGTTAGAACTGAAGAAGGTGGAGTCTCGCTTACGTGCACGAATGGTTTGTTCTTGTGGTGGGTCCCTTCCTTTCTCTTGTTATTATCTTTGTTTTTTCTCTAAATTTAATTATCACCTGTCCCCATCTAACTATCTTCATATAACACATTCAATTATGTAATGTTTTATTTTTATTTTCGTGACACTTTTTCCTTGCAAAAAATATGAGCCAAGTGCCTTTTATTTAAGTAAAATGTGTCGACTCCGTAAATTAGTTAATTAGAAGTCAAAATTTGAATTGTTTTGTGGCTAATGTTGCACGTAACATCATTTTCTAAACATGTTTTTTTTTAAAACGATGAAAATGTTGTTACATTCTCTGAAATCAAACTACAATCCTCTTTGTAAAAGTCTCGGCTGCGCTCCGCAAACTATGTGGTGCAGAGTGCAATAAGAAAACTTAGGTCGGGTTGTTGTTTAAAAAAAGTGTGTATTTGAAAATTTGAATTATATTTTAGTGTTTGATCAACTTTTTAGGTTAAAGCTAAAGTAACTTTGACAATTTGAAAAATGTAGATTTTAATATTTATTTAAATAATAATGCGGAAGCATATAAATTGAATTCTTTAAAATATTTGAATGATGATATTTAACGCCTCGTTTTGTTCGCAACTGTTGTTATTATTCTCTCAAAATTCTAATGTATTTTTACGTGAATTAACAATTGAATATTATAATTTGTCAACTGTTAAAGATGATAAGCCAGACAAGGAGTGGGGGCCATATATATAGTTAGACCCCGCCATTTATGAACTGGTAATTAATTCAGTTGTGTCTGTAACCTACCTTATTTAATGGTACACAAAATGGGACTGTCTCTAGATCGACCAATCTTAAAAAAGTTGTCACTATTTGTGGGCACACAAATTCAGTAACCGTGCCTTGAATTGTGACAAGAACTAGAATAACGTGACGCTCTATGTCTTATATCCTATACTTTAATTTTGGCAGAACATATTTTTAGTGAGTAAAATGAAAATGACTTGTATACCCATCCCTCCTCATTTTTTTTAAATTAATTAAAATATAATATGGTATGAATTAAATAAAAATACGAAAAGGAGGGGGGTGGGGTTTGCTTCGCTGGCGGAGGATTAGAATAGTTTTGGATAAAAAAGGAAGGATATATGCCAATTGGCGATGGCAATTCCTCTATCTCTATCTCTATCTCTATCTCTATCTCTAGAGCTGTAATTTTGAGAGAGAGAGGATTTTATTCCCCACTTTGCCCCTGCTTTCTTTGTATTCGACTACTCCCCACTCCTGTTTATATATTATGTGCGTAATTTTATTGTAAGCGAAGTGGATAAATTGCAGACAAATCTCATGGTGACGTGGCAATAACGGATTGGTGTTTGCGATTTTGGTTTCCTTTTTTTTTTTTTTTTTTGCTATCTCTAAGTTGACTTTTCTATTTTTATGCATTTTAGGAAAAATTGAAAATTGTCAAGTAGTCATTGACGAAATAACTTTTGATTTTTTCTCGGTTAATAAATTTGTCAATTTCGTTTAATTTTATGTTAGAAGTAAGAGAGGAGATTTGGAATTACGGGCAGGCATCCGAGAAATGTAAGTTTTTATTTTTTCGCCCTCTTTGTAAGAAATCTGTTTAATTTTAAGTTTGGTTGTCGATTATTTCGAATTTAAGGTTGTTTTTGTGCTATTTTTTAGTTATTCTACAATCTTTCATCATTTAGTCATATTTTCGTAGTTGATTTCTCATTTGGTATATTTCAACTGTTAGTGGTCCTATGTCTCAACAAGTAGTCTGCTAGTTCTTAAAGATGGTTAGTTTCAATACATTTATCGAACCAAAATTCATTTATGGATGTTTGGTTTGAACTTCAAAAATCCACGTCCGAGACATTTTTCTAGCCTAGCCCTTTTACTTCTAGGTCTCCATTTAAAATTTTGAAAATCTGCTCTCGATATACTTTTTTCACTCTCTTATTTTTCGAAGAAGGTGATTTTGTCAATAAATAATAGTTTACGACCTCTTTTGATAATGAAATTGGTTTAAAAGTCCACTTATCACTATTTTCATATTTTCGTGGAGTTTTTTTTTTTTTTTTTTTTGAATTTGACGCTTCTTTTTAATTACAGGGTAATATTTTGTACAAAAATGTTATATTTTCAAGTTTATTTTTATTCTCTAATCTTAAACATGAATATTCATTTATTAAGAAATAATTGTAAATAATTTAACTAATATACGAATAACACGAGACTATTATACTAGTGTAAAATTATAATGATTATTTATCTTTATAAGCTTGGAAGCAGCTCGATCCTATTGTAGGATCATTTGGAAATCGGCATTTCGTCCAACTAAATGGATACGTTAGTTAAACCCTAAATCACTCATAACTTAGGATAAAAATATTAATTTAATACATAGTTTATTAGGGAACCATTTGGGAGTTATTTTCTAGGTGGGATGTAGAATTGTCCTTTTATCTTTAATAATATAGTTTTCATTACAGAAAAATACACCACAAAATTATAAAAGATGAACTTCACATGCCCCACGTCAAGAGTGACTTCTCCCAACTGTTTTCCATATTTTAATATAAAATAATACAAAAAAAATGTAGACCAAAGAATATGTGGTGTGTGAGTGCTTGTCACACCAACGATTAATTAAATAAGTTAGTAGCTACGCTAATAAAAGTGATAAATACTGATTATAATCAAGTAGTTAATGTGATTCAATTTATAAAAATAAAATACAAAATAATTATATTATATAAATTTACAGAGCCAAATTGGATGTAGACAAAAGGTTTTTTTTCACATGGGTAGGCATGCGACGTGAGTGTACACTTACGTCTTCTGTCTAGTGTCTACCATGTGGATTTAATCCTATATTTATATGTCACAAGCTCAGCACTTCCACAAACTTTATTCTTCTTTTATTTTAATTTATCTTTTTTACATTCGTATTTATCATTTTTTGCTCATATAATCTACGACTTTAACGATAAATTTAAGGTCGTTACCATCTCAATTAATATTTATTGATAAGTCTGATCAAAATAGTAACTATATTACGAGTAGTGCTAAATTTTCTCTTTAATCCTATAACTTGTCGTAATAAATATTAATTAATATAATTAATTATAAATGATTAATCTAAATTATCAAATAGGATTTATAATTATTATTTACAAAGTTTTGACTTTGAAAGATAGAAATCACGTGATTTATAATATTGTATGCGTCGTACTACTTGTTTGATGAATTTTTTATTATTTAATTTAAGTTGGCATTCAATTTGTAATACGATGTCAAGGATGTAAAAGTAAAATAGGCATTTCAATCATTAAATTCAGAGACCACCGTTGTTCTTAGCTTCTAATCAACATCTTCCACTTCAATTATTTATATTAACTTTATCTTAATTTCGTAACATTACTCCTCGGATCGTGCGATATCTTAGACCAAATAGACTTGTATGCAAATTATTGTTTTGAATAAAAATAAATTTTTCTTTATAGCAACAATGATCTCTCACACACACACACACACACACACACACACACACACACACACACACACATATATATATATATATATATATTAAATTAAAAATAAATACATTAAAAAGTCATTATAATGTAAAAAATATTTTAAATTTTATAAACAATGGGATAGTGAAATTGTTAAAATGTAATAAATATTTTAAGTTTTAAATAAAAATTGATAACCAGCTGTTCAATAACATAAAAATCTTTATATATCAGGAGTTTATAATATAAACAACATAAAGTGATCCATGTAATATGGTAACTCTTGACTAATGGTCGCACTCATTCTGTAATGCTTGTTCGCTAGTAGGCGTGTTAACTGCGGATTTTTCGATGGAAAGAGTTGCGCTTCACGTTTATGATTACATGGTCGAGTCTCGTAGTCTACTATTATAGAAAAGTTAAATAAATAAACCATCAACTAGAGAGATAGAGTTTAGAAGAATTTAAACCGATAAAGAGTCATCAAGAAAACATTGAAGGAATAATCAATTAGATCTAATTGCTTATCAAGCTCATAAAATACGTAGGTTCTTACATTAGACGTCACAAGACAATTATGATTATTTATGAAACGGTAAAATCGACTCACTCAACCAAGCAAGAATCATGTGACATTCTAACTTAGATAACACGAAGAGATAAATTAGTACATTGAATTGGTGAAGGTCCATGCATCATTTATGTGAAAAAGTTGTAGAAAATAATCTCGGTTTTAACTCAACAACAAAGGGATTAATCAAGATTAGAGGTTTAATTATCTCAACCATGTCTAACCCGAGCTTCATATTATATGTAATGTAAGACCATACTATAGAGTCTGTGGTTAGAATACATGAAATAATTACACATTATTGTTAAATTTATTAACAACTATGCAATATTAATATTAATTAATGCATATAAATAAATGGGGCCCATAGTGGGTCCAAAGAAAGCACTAAAAAAAGGCCATTTTAAGCAAGAAAAGGTGCATCATCGATTGGATGTGGATGCCCCCATGTGCCAAACAGTGACCAACATATTCAAAGTTAATATTTAAACAAATAAAAATTGAAGTTGGTCTCACACACGTCCACATCTCTGCTTTTGCACATTGCTACACTCGTGTCCACATCTCTGATTGTCGAGAGGCTCTTTTATGGATTAACAACCCCTTTTCTTATCAATCCTCTGTTTGGTTACACTTCTTTCTTGTTCCCATTCCTATTTCTATCCCTCCTCTGTTTACTTGGGCCTGATCTAAATGGGCTGGGCCATTCTCCCACTCTATCATTCTCACGGCCCAGCCCAATATAGTATGATGTCTGGCGAATTTCATGTTTGATTTTAGAATTTAACTCAAGGGTTTCTCTTGTTATTTATATATTAATATGTTATTTATTTTTTTAATTTTATATAACTCGTAATAATTTTTTTTATTAATAAATAAATACGTGTTAAATTATCAGAGATCCTGCAGAAGGAAAGATGTTATTTTAAGAAAATTAATCTAGAAAAAAAAATTAAAGAACCGGGTAAACCGGGCCGCTTCGCTTGTTCCGCGGATATAAAGGAAACAAACCGCCTCAGCCCTTGGAGTGGAGTTTCGTTGGCGTTTCAGTTTTTTCTCTTCCAAGAGATCGCGGGAGGTGGGATTTTGAGCCAAGCAATGGCGGCCGAGGAAGAAAGTGCTGTTAAAGAGCCATTGGATCTTATAAGACTCAGCCTCGACGAGCGTATCTACGTCAAGCTCCGTTCTGACCGAGAACTCCGCGGCAAACTCCATGTAAGCTTTTCTCTACCTTCGATGAAGTTTCCTTGTTATTTTCGTTTATCAGCGCGAAAAATATTTACTGGTCACCTTCTCGACTAGCCGAATTGGGGACTGGTTCATTTTCTTTAGCGTTTAAAGTATGGTTTTATGACTTGGTAGGCGATGGTTTGCTTGGCTTGTTTTCTTGATCAGATGATTCTAACTTCAAATCAGTTCGTTTTTGCTAGGAGACAGTCGGAAATACTGCATCTTTAGTTATGAGACGTCGGTTTTGTGTTTTTTATGTATTCGAATGTGGTTTTATGTGGATGAGAAAATTAGAAATTGGATGGTCAAATTTTCCTTATTTCTGGGTTCAATTCAACATGGAAATTCTTTAACTAATTACTGTTGCTCTAACCGCTTATTCGAAGTGGGTGTGTTTGAAAGTGGATAACAGATAGGGCTCAATCAGTGATCAATCAATTAAAGGCGTTCATTTTCCCATGTTTGGGAACTATTTGTTGTCGTCAATAAGGAGGTGTCACATATTAAGAGAAGTGACACGTTAGATATTACTCGAGCATTTTGATTCGTGTTTAGAGAAGGGGAAAAAAAGCTATGGGGAAAAGCAGCCAATACGGTGTTTTTTGTTTATGTGAATTAGTTATATGATTTAATGTTCTCGAAGATAATTTTTTTCTTTACGAATAGCATTAAGATTTTGTACTGTTTTTAGTTGATAAGAGTTTATACTTTTATGTTGACCATTTAATTTGTATATCAGTGTTTGGAGTTGGACTCTTTTTTGAGTGACAGTGTGATATATTTGCAGGCTTATGATCAACATCTAAATATGATCCTGGGCGATGTTGAAGAACTTGTTACGACTGTGGAAATCGATGATGAAACTTATGAAGAGATTGTCCGGGTATGTATTCATTCTTGTTGGAAGTTGTATAATTTTCTTTGCAAGCTAAATGGTGAGCTACCAAACTCGAACTGGCATGACTAACTAATGTGGTATTTAGTGCTCCATGTGTAATTTTGAATCACTTTTTCTTGGAGGGACAATAATATGAAAATAGTGGAAATTTCAAATGATTACTAGTTGTAGCATGAGTGAAGAATTTGTTTGCTCAGTATTTCTACCCTGCTTGGGCTTAGTAGTTGCACAATGTTTCTTCAATTAAGTTTCGAAACGCCATCTTACATGCATTTTTCTTTACATCAGACGACGCGCAGGACAGTTCCGTTTCTTTTTGTTAGAGGAGATGGCGTCATATTAGTTTCACCTCCGCTCAGAACAGTTTGATTTGAAGACGGATTACATGCTCTCCTAGTTGTAGCAAGTGGAGGAAAAATTAGGAGTAAGAATTCTTAAGACAGTCCTGTTTCGGATTTGTGGCATCAGTTGAATTACATTGAGTGTTTGTTTTCTAATCTGTCAACTTGTAATCAGCTTTACTAAAGCCAGAACTTTCTCCCACACGCCCTCTCCAGATTTTCCGATTTCTTGTGCTAGTAAATGCTAAAACAATGCACAGCATACGTGAGTACTCCATCTACGAGTTAGTCAGAAGGACAAAGTTTGGTCTTTACTTTCGTGTTCAGATGATTTTTCCTATAACCTTCATATCATTTAAAATTTTATAAGTTTGATCCTTTTGACGAGTTGAATGATCTCGTTCATTCAAGGAATCACATTAGGTGTCGAATACATTATGAAGACAAGTTGGTTGAACTTTAATTCTACTTCTTAATTCAATGCTTTTGAGCAAAGCGTAAGAATCCAATTACAAGATGGTCTAGTTGCAAGAATGTGGATGGTTGGTTTTCGTGTCCAGAAGAGAGAGAATTTCTTGATGAAACATTTGAAATTGTAGGTTGAAGAAGAATCTGATTCTAACTTTTAATGATTCCCTCACTTTTCTGGCCAATTTGACAAGCTACTTCTACATTCCTTGCTATTTTCTCTCGTTCCTGTCCTCGTGTGCAAAATACTAACCTAATAAAAACATTCACATAGAATCTATTCATGTGAATAAGACGTTGTTTGTCCTGCCAAAGGGGATTATAGATTGTACACAGCTTGAATTAGAATGAGAAGTTTGGAAGAGACTATCTGAGTTATTAGTTCCCTTCGGCAGCATAGAGGGCTTTGATTTCCTCCACATCGTCATAGCTGCCTAGAAATATTGGCGATCTCTCGTGTATCTTTTTAGGAACCATGTCCAATGCCTGCAAATAAAATTGCATCCCAAGATGAGATCCCATAAATTATAGTTTCAAATAGACTTAATGGTGAAATGTAACTTTCAAATTATTTGAATTGTGTAATTGCATAGAAAATAAGGTCAGTCTTCGCAGGAAAAATATGTACATGTAGGAACTTTCACTCAATTACTTAATTTGCGCTTACTTTTCACGTTTCTTACAAATGAAGTGTATAAAATAACTCCATAATTCTTCTTCGGATATAGATTTTGTGCAGAGAAACTGATGTTGCAAATGAGAAAACATGGTAATTTGAACAAGAAGGTTAAGATTTTACCCTTTGCTTCCCAGTGAAGGCCTGACCTCCTGCTTGCTCCATCAAAAATGACATTGGGAAAACTTCGTAGAGGACACTGGCAGAATACATATAAATCAAATTTGAATGGATTTCCTCCAAACAAAGGCTTTGACATTCAACGAGATCAACTTTCAAAGATTTTGCTTCAAGAAGAGCGAAAGGTGTAAGAGGTGCAAAACATACCGCAGTTTCCCGTTTGGGCTCTTCTTATCAGCAGGGTACAAGAAGATACCTCCATAAAGCAGTGTACGATGAACATCAGCGACCATGCTGTTCATTAAGGTAAGTACCATCAGAAGTTGGAGGCTACAAAATTATACGTCAAAAAACAGAGCCCATTCATACTGAAACAAGATAACATGTTAATGAATACAATATAACCAAGGGATTTAAGACGACATTGTCAACGAGCTTAGGTGACGTATAATGACTAGTTCTACAAGCACAACGTGGGGAAAGAGAAAATTATCAGCAAACACTTCCACTTGAAAAAATTTACATAAGATAGCACTCCCAAAATAGAAGCATCAGACAGTCCTAGAATCCAAATAATAAAAAAACGTCTTTTGTGTTTTGCAATCATTAGCAAATCCAAGATAATAATGGGTCCAAATAGTTCAATGAATTGCCATTTTGATGCCGAAATGCTTAAAATCGTACCTTCCAATGTACCGTAGGGACTTTGGTGATGATCCATCAATAGGAAATTTGCACTTTTCCACAAACCTGAAATTGCATGGGTGAATTTCACGGATCAAAGTTTTGAACACTGAAGGTTAATCAAAATCAGTTCAGCATACTTGGCTGTAGGGCCATCCCAGTTCTTTGCATTTCCTTCATTTACTGAATAAATCTTTCCTTTTTTTGGAATCTGTGCAGAAAGTCATAAGTCAAAAAATTGCTAGACCTCCAAAGAAAAGAAGAATTTCAGTAGACAAAAATAATCTTTACCTTTATGTCTGGGTGAGTCAGAATGAACTCTCCCAGAGAAGGATCAAGAGTGAATCCATGTACACCAGTTCCGGTACTTAAAACAAGCTACAAATAGATATAAATAATAAGAAAGTGCAGCATTGATCAACCCATTTAGTACTTAAAATTTAATCAAGTGCATTAGTCAAACAAAAAGATTAAGGATGTGTTAGGCCTACAGTGCAGGAGCTTCCATACATGCAGTACCCGGCTGCTACCATATTTGTTCCAGGTTGCAAAACGTCATCTAAGGTAGGTTGAGCACTATCTTTCACATGGTAAATCCCAAATATCTTAATAAATGAAAAAAAAAAATTAGATAGGAGACATTAAAACAAAACATACAGCTATGTCATAAAAATAGTATTTAAGTCAGAAATTCAATTATTAATTTGAAAGACACTATTGCACAGTACCGTTCCGATGGAAACACCACAATCGATGTTGGAGGATCCATCCAGCGGATCAAAAACCACACAGTACCTGAGGCATTAAGAAAGTTTGAGTTATAACTGAGAGGGCTCCCCATACTCAAATTTTTATAATCAATATCACATATATGCACAGACACCCATACACAACCTTCCTCGAAGAGAGGGATCAACAAATGTTGCCTCTTCATCTTCTTCGGAAACAAGGATGCACTGGAAGAAATAAAAACTTTTAGAGGAAATTAACTCTGTTCAGATCCTAGGATTTTTTCAATAATATGGCATCTTACTGTTCGCCCACTGCTAACCAAAGCCTTGATAAAAACTTCATTGGATAGAACATCTAGCTTCTTTTGTTCTTCACCCTGAAGAAGAAGGGAGTAAAAATCTTCATATTAAGACATTTACGCATAAAGTCATTACTCGTTCAGGATAGAAGATAGAGGCAAAAAAAGTATGCAGTAAAACAAAGACTAAAAAGGTAAGGGGTTTCCATAAGTGCTTGCCTGAACATTGGTTTCACCAGCTAATCCAATGAGTTTTGCAAGACCCGCCTGCAGGAGTAAATATTCCCAATTACGTTATCGTATGCAACAGAAGAATATGGTCTTTATCGCTTAGTGTTGGGAGGTTAGGCTAGAAAAGCTCTTATTTCTCTAAACAGTTTCTTGCAAGCACCAGAAACGAGAACTGTGAAATTAGACCCATATACTTGGCGAAGATAGATAACATGTACGGATTTCGTCAGCACAAAGCTGTATTTACTCCACAATGAAACAAGAAAAAGGAGAAACACTCTCACGGAAGGGCATTACTGTAGAGAGTCAGAGTGCCAATTTAAACAACAACAAAAAAAGAAGAAGATTCTTTTCTTTTTTCCCAAGAAAGATTTTATTTTTAGCAGCTATCATTGTTTCATTAACTGCAAACGTATCAATACCAAATTCCAATCCAATTAATCACAAATAGAGAGAGAACATTTTAAATAGTTAAATTGGAACTAATGAAATTGGGGAAAGGATAGGTTAAATCAAAACTCAACGAAAAAGATGAAAGAGTTGGACCTTGTTGACCGCAGAGCAGACGAACTTGCAGCCAAGAACAATATGATTGAGCAAAATGGTAAAGTCTCCGCGAGAGTCCGGGTGTTTCGACTGCTCGTTCAAAACGAAGCGAGTAATAGTCATCAAATCCGTCCTCATCGCATCCGCAGCGTGATCCATTTCTCTTCCTCGACACAATCAACAATAACGAATCTACCAGCGCAGACAAGGAAGAGGATCAAACTATTCAGCGCTCAATTCAAGGCCAGAGAACGTGGATTTACACAGAGAGAGAGAGAGAGAGAGAGAGAGAGAGGTTGAGATTAGGGATGGGGCTATCTTCTAGGTTTTCGAGGGGTGGTCAGAAAGGAAGTTTGGCAGTGACACGTGGAGGAGGAGAATAGCAGGTAGAGATGAGATGGTATTCACTCGTTGGAAGTCGAGAGATCGAGAGAGAGAGAGAGAGGCAAGGAATAGGAATTTGCAGATGACGAAATTCGTCGTCTTCTCCAGTGATTCTCTGCTCTACATATTTTCATCTCCCTTCCCTTCAGCATCTTGCTCTGCAACCAGGAAACTTGAAAATGAAGCGTCTAAAACTTTCCCCCGTATTTATACGGCCATGTTTTTGTGAAACGTGGACATTTATAATTGGTTATTCATTGTCCATAATAATAGTTGACAAGAAAATCAAATAAAAATTAATGTAAAATATTTTTAATTTACAATTCATTTCAATCTTAGGCGTAAGAACAAAGTTTTTGACACGGTTGATATATTTCATCGCTACAATGCTAGTTCAAAAAAATCAACTCTTATGATCAATTAAAAAAATTGTGAACATTAAGAAATACATAAAACAATACGTATATTTTTTAAATTTTTTAACCGACAATGATTTACAACACATTATCTTTTTTTGTAACATAAGTTTGTACTCTAAATATAAAATTGTGCGTTTTGACCTGGAGACTGCACAAATATATAAACGATACATTTACTATTTTATCAAACGATGCGTTATTATGCATGCTTATTTGTATGTGTTGGTCACTTACATTAAGATATTATAATTTTTACAAGGCAGGTTATCACTTTTTTTTGTTTTTTAAATTTTAGGGTTTTAGTTTTCTCTTTGTTACAAATCTACTGAGAATTTGTCTCCTGTAATATTTCTAATCCATTATTGAATTTTTTTTTTCCCTCATTTTAAATTTGAAACATAAATAAACATAGTCATGTAATATAGATATATATATTTTTGGTTCTTATCTAGGATATCTTTATGTTTTGTGGGACCCAGGATACCTATAACTACCAACAGTTGTTGGTATTCGGGCCGGGTAGAGTAAGCTAATGCCCATAAAATTTAGAAAAGCAGACCCAACAAAATGGCCCATTCACAGGGATAATGGGCCGGGTCGACTAAGTTAAGATCCAGTAAATTAAAACAAAAGTTTTCCAGTTGAAGAAAGAGAGAACAAATATGGAAACGGCAGTCCAGGGTCATAAAACAACCCTATTATTCCAACTCTCTTCCACCTCTCCCTCCCTCTAGACAGCTCTCTGCGAGCGTTTTTTACTGGCCTTTCCCTTGTCTACTACGTTCTATATGACTATCTCTGCCTTGCAGTTTCGATTTCGAGCCTTTCATTGATTCGTCGTTCTGCGGTTGTGTAAGTAGTATTTCTACCTGTCCCGTCTTTATCTGTACGCAGATACTGTCTTGCAATTCAGATGGTTTAGTTTAATGTTTTGATTTGACGCCGTTTCTTTTTTAGCAGATTTGATTTTTTTTTCTGTCGCTGATTTATCTCTGTTTATTTTTTTTTTTCAATTGGATATCTGATTCTCAGTTATAGGAACTTTTTGGAGGTTACATCGTGGGTAGTGTAAGAGCTAATTCGTCGAAGTTTCAAATGGGTCGAAAGAAGCCGAATGCTCGGGAGGATGATGTGCCTACGCCTGCTCAGGGAGGGGGTAAAGCAAAGAAGAAGGCGCTTTTAATAGACGACGACGAGTATTCCATTGGAATAGAAATATCTGAGGACTCGCAAGTTCAGGAGGAGACGGTTGCAACCACGGGGAAGAAGAAGGGTAGAAAGGGTAACTTAAAAGCTTCACAATCAAAAGACGATGAAGAGGATAATGATTTTGTGCCGGAGATTGTTATCACTGGGAAAAAGAAGGGAAACAGCGTGTTTGGTGCATCAAGCTTTGGGTTGCTTGAGGAGGAAAACAATGTAGATGATGATGATGATGAACACTCTGTTTTATCTGGTGAGAAGGACAATGATGAAGAGGATGTTCTGGTTGTAAGCTTTTCAGGTAAGAAAAAGGGATCGAGGAATTCTAAGAAAAAAGATAATTTGTTTAAAGACTCATCAGCATTTGATGCCATTGATGAAGAGAATGATGGAGAAGTGATTGATAGTGGGAGTAGGATTGATAAAGATGATGATGATGAGATTGTGCCAGTTAAAACAGGAAAGAAGAAGCCAACCAAAGGTGGAAAAACAAGTAGGAGTTCATTTCAAGCTTCAAAGTTTGGTGGACTAGATGATGAGGATGATGATAAGGATGAAAATAAAGATGTGGATGAAGATATTGCACCTATTAGTTTCTCTGGTTTGAAAAAGAAGTCTTCCAATGCAACAAAGAGGAGTGGTAATCTTTTTACTTCGGCAGTTATTGACGATGCTGGTGATGAAGGTCCTTCTGTATCAGATTCAAGCAGAGCTGGTGATGATCTCGTTGAGGATGAAGATGCCTCAGTTATTGCATTTTCTGGCAAGAAAAAATCCTCAAAGAAGAAAAGTAATAGTGTTTTTGCTTCATTGGATGACACGAGTGCACTTGAAAGTGGAGTTGGATTTGGAGTTGAACCTGAAGTAGTGAGTGGTGGATCTAGTTATGTTGATGCTGACACTTCTGTGACCATCACGAAAGAGGTTGCAGAATCTTCAAAAACTAAGAAGAAGAAGAAGAAGAGTGGAAGGACTGCTCAAGAGGAAGATGATTTGGATAAAATTCTTGCAGAGCTCGGTGAGGGACTGGCAGTACCAAAATCTGTTCTATCTGCTTCTCTTCCTCCAGAAGAGGTGAAATCTGATGTTCAACCTGAACCAGCTCTGCTTGTTGATGCGTCTGTGGAGAAGGAAGCTGAAGAAGAAAATATGGAGTCGGCTGCAGCAAAGAAGAAAAAAAAGAAGAAGGAGAAGGAGAAGGAAAAGAAGGCTGCTGCGGCTGCTGTGGCAGCAGCTGCAGATGAGAAGAAGGCTGAAATAACTGAAGAAGTAAAAATCGAGATAGCAGAGCCTAAAAAGGGCACTGCTAAGAGTAAAGTTCCCGAAAAGAAAGTACCAAAGCATGTTAGGGAAATGCAGGAGGCAATGGCGAGGAGAAAAGAAGAGGAAGAAAGGAAAAAGAGGGAAGAAGAAGAGAAGTTGAAGAGGGAGGAGGAGGAAAGGCTTAGGCAAGAGGAACTTGAGAGGCAAGCAGAAGAAGCAAAGAGAAGGAAAAAGGAAAAAGAAAAGGAGAAGCTTCAGAGGAAGAAGTTGGAAGGCAAGCTTTTGACGGGGAAGCAAAAGGAAGAACAGCGTAGGTTACAGGCAATGAAGAACCAATTTCTTGCAAACAGTGTGGGTTTGCCTCTTCCTGTTGCTGACTCTGGTGCACCAGTCAAACGACCCATTTACCAGACAAAGAAGACCAAAACAGCCCAACATCAAGCAAGTAGCGATGCACCTAAGGTAGTTGAGAACATAGAAGAAATTAAAAATCAGCCGGACCATGTGGCAGAGGTTGAATCTGTAGAGTTGAAAAAGATGGATGATGTGGAAACAGTGAATGTGGATGGGAAATCTGAAATTTCTGAGCCTGTAGAAGATAATGGGATGGAAGAAGAAGATGACGATGAGGATGAATGGGATGCAAAGAGCTGGGATGATGCTGTCGTTGATCTTACTGTGAAAAGTGCATTTGCCCATGAAGAAGTTGACTCTGAAACAGAACTCGTGGTGAAAAAAGAGAAAAAGAGTGGCACACCAATTTCTGACATTCCTGGTAATATATTATCTCCATGCTCTTTAATTCTTCTGTTTTATTCAGATTCATATGTTTTAATAGACCACCAATGCTGTACTTCTTCAAATCTGTAATATTTGTTTTCCTAACGAGCCTGCCTCTTTGCGGGCATCTCTTATTGGGAGCTCTTGGGAGAATATCTGTTTTGATTCAAATGTTAGTGAAAACAAATGCTCTATTGTATATACCTGAAAAGACAGCTCACAAACTTTTCCAATCAAGCATGAACCTTTTCGCGTCCAAATATGCATTTAGTAGAAATTTCATTCTACTGTCTCACTGTAAACTGGTCAGATATAAGTTATTTAATTTTATACTGGTCGGTAGTAGTATCATAGTTTCTGGGAGAAAGACAACTGTTTTCTTTTGAGGTTTAATGATGAAATTTTATGTATAATCTGCCCTTTATCTGATGTGTTCTTATGGGTCTGAATCGCAGTTGAGATCATATTAATATTAAAGGAGCTGTGCTGGAAACGAAATAGAACTCAAATATCTTTCAAAGTGAAAGACGTGGATAAGTCTTGGACCAATATGGCTCATAAGTTTGATTTGCTAGATTAGGAACTTTGAAGTTACTTGAAACTTCGTTAATTCCATTTCCTGCTTCTTTACCTTTTCAGTCTGCAGTAACAGCCTAAACACAAAGTACACATAGCCCATGACGTTACAGTCTAACTTTATGTATTTACATAATGCTCCTAAACAACAAAAATTATGATGGGCCAATGCTTTTCAAGCTTAGGCTCTTTCCATCGTCAAATGTTTTGTACTCATTCAGTTAAGTCTTATGCTTTTCATTTGAGTTACTGTAATCTGTGTCTACTATGCATGTGTTTGTGCAAATTCACAAGTCTTGGTGTGGATGTGATTATTGTACTATAATGATTACTATTTTCTTGTGGATTTGTAGTGGCTGCAAAACTCATGTTGTTTCTCCCAACATGAGAGTAGAGCGAATGCTTTTGAAGCGTTAGGCTTTTTCCACAATCAAATGTTTTGTTGCTCAATTCATCAAGTCTTGTGTTTTTAATCTGAGTTGCTGTAATCTGTCTGTAGTACACATGTATTTGTCCAAATTCAAAAGTCTTGGTGTGAATGTGATTATTGTACTATACTGATCACTATTTCCTGGGGATTTGTATTGGCTTCAAAACTCGTGTTGTTTCTCCCGACTGTTAATTTTTGGCATGTTCTTTTTTCTGGCAGCTACAAATGTTGGCAGCACACCAGCTCTTTCTGTCAACCACAGTTTTTCTTCTAAGGATGTTGAAGTTAGCAAAAAGCAGTCTGAGGTGGAAGTTGTGGATAATAACAAAAGAAAAAATGCTGTTGTTAAGAAGGAAGCTCCAAGATTAGATACTGCGTCTAAAAATAGTGAAAGTAATCTCCGTTCTCCTATTTGCTGTATTATGGGTCACGTTGACACTGGTAAAACCAAGCTTCTGGATTGTATCCGAGGAACTAATGTTCAAGAAGGTGAGGCTGGAGGTATTACCCAACAAATTGGAGCGACTTATTTTCCTGCAGAAAACATACGTGAAAGAACTAGAGAATTGAAAGCAGATGCAACTTTGAAAGTTCCTGGTCTACTTGTTATTGATACACCTGGACATGAATCTTTCACCAACCTCCGTTCCCGCGGTTCTGGTTTATGTGATATCGCAATTTTAGTTGTTGACATCATGCATGGCTTAGAGCCGCAAACAATAGAATCACTCAATTTATTGAAAATGAGGGACACAGAATTCATTGTTGCATTGAACAAGGTATATTGTCTGCTTTTGGTGTTATGCTTCTTCCTACTTGTAGATTCTTTCTATTTTTATATAATGAATCACATAATTTCACAGGTGGATAGACTGTATGGGTGGAAAACATGTCGAAATGCTCCAATTGTGAAGACAATGAAGCAGCAATCCAAGGACGTGCAGAATGAGTTTAATATGAGGCTCACACAGGTCACGCCAAATTCATTTTCCGTGTGTTAAAAATTATCAACTTGTTCTTCCTTTTAATATCCACATTTTTTGGGTCAGCAGATTATCACTCAGTTCAAAGAACAAGGTTTAAATACTGAATTATACTATAAAAATAAAGAAATGGGGGAAACTTTCAGTATAGTACCAACAAGTGCTATAAGGTTTGTTGTGGACTTTGGTCTTTTATTGATATTTTGGTTTTGGGTTTTCTCAGATCAATATTTCTCTGGTAAATTTCCTTATATTTTTGTTTTTGTTGTAACAGTGGGGAAGGTATTCCAGATTTGTTATTACTACTGGTCCAGTGGTCTCAGAAAACTATGGTTGAAAAGCTTACTTACAGTGATGAAGTGCAGGTTTGTTTGGATCTCTGTCGTTTTCTTGTTCACATATTCACTACCTAATTGCTTTCCTTGTGAAAAAATCATGTGCCAGTTTTGCCTTTTGGAACAAACTATTTCTTGGATATTAGCTATTTATGTTAAGATATATCATATCTTCAATGGTTATGTATGAACAGTGTACGGTGTTGGAGGTTAAGGTTGTTGAAGGCCATGGGACAACCATCGATGTTGTATTAGTTAATGGTGTGCTTCATGAAGGAGATCAAATAGTTGTTTGCGGAATGCAGGCATGTGTCTAGAATCTAATTTCTCTATCAATTGAGATGTAGAATGTTAAGCCTGATTATTTCTGCCTATTGATTATTTTTTAGGGTCCAATTGTTACTTCAATTCGGGCACTATTGACACCGCACCCAATGAAGGAACTCCGAGTTAAGGTAAAGTTCTTTTGTTTTTTTCTTCTCAATGGCTCATTTACTTTCGATTTGTTTGGTGATTGCACAAACTCTATATACGGTTCTCTGTTCAGAAGTTACCGGTCGGCCTTAATACTTGTGGGACTATTTGCTAGAATAGTTATTGAGGGCATTCTATTAGTAATTTTTGTTTTCTTTTCATATGTATTAATTAGTGTTTCTATTTTAAAATGAAATTGTGTTATTCATCTAATAGTTGGGCTTTTTTTTTTTCTCTGCATATGCAAAAATGATAGGGAATGAAATTGTTCCTAAGAGATTATTTTTAAGTTAATTTGAGCTGTTTGTGAATTTTTTCAGTAAAAAAAGTATGCAGAGAACATTGAATTGATTACATAGCAGCTTAATATAGTTGGAATTAGTTTCAATCAAATAGTATTTGTTATTCTGATGTGAATATCATTTAACGTTATAGTTTTCGTTATGTTTTTTCATTAATAGTCTAATTTTGTTATTTATTTTATGATGCATTTATTTTTGTTATGTCTTTCATTTTCTAATGTCGTTTTGATATTTTAAAGGGACTCCTGTCAATTTCTGAACTAATGTCATATGTATTACCTATTTAAAGATCAGCGTCGTAATTTGGGGATTAGATTATAATGATTATTGAAGAACATCTTTCAGAGTGAAAGAATATCTTTTCTACTTTCCAACCTTATCTCCTCATCTTCCTTCGTTCTTAGCTTTTTCTTCTTCTTTTTACGTCTTCTGCTACATCAAATTTGGAATCAGAGTAAAAGAAATTGTTTTCTCAAACAATTACATTTTGGGAACCCTCGTTATCGTTCACGCCAGCCCTTTCTTCTCTGGTTTCGCTGTCGGCGTAGTCAGTAGAAATCTCTTTCTCTAGTCACTCGGTCCCGGCCACCTTGTCCGTCTCACTCCAATCAGTGTTGTCCTTGTCGTCCACTGAAGAGCGACGACAACAAGTAAAGCAAAAAATTATTTGTGTTTTGGGTTTTCGTTTCCGACTGCACTCCTATTTGGTTGTTTTCGGCTGCCCTTGGACGCCAGGCTCACTCCTCTAGTCCTCAATTAATCCGTGCATACCAGATGAGAACGAAGCTCCAAATCCTTCATCTACGACTCTGTTTTGCGATTTTGCCTGGTGCCCTTTTGTTCGTCGTAACCTACGGCTCAGGTTTTTGAGCAAGTACTGTAACCCCGATACTAGTTCTGACCTGCTCGGCCGATTTCCCATTTCCAGCGCTGTGTTCATCAAGTTCTGCCAAAAAATTAGCAACCCGCCTGGTGTTCAGTGTTCTCTGCCCTTGGTACTCTCTGTTTCCATCCACCTAGGAGGGTCACCTGGTTTAATTGATTTATTTGATTACATTTGATTCATATTGCCCACCGAGGATGTTTATTTGGCTCACCTGATTTGTTTGGTGACATTGGGTTAATGTGCTCTTTTCATCGGATTCATTTTCCGGTTTACATAATGACTCGGGGAGTTTTTTGTTCTAATTTTTCATTAGTTTTTAATGTTGTTTATTTCTAAATATTGCTTTTATTTTATTCTTGTGTTGTGTCTTATCCTTATTCCGTGCTCACATGCAAATCATGGCTTACCTATCTGATTATTTTACCTGCCCTAAACAACATTTGAGAATAACTGTTATTTAATTTAATCTTCGCTTACTATTTCATATATTGTCATCAATTATACCGTTCATACTGATAATCAATTTGTGGTGATAATTTTTTGGCATAATATTTGTCTTTCGTTTCATTATTTCAGAATTTCAATTTTACTTATTTGCTTTGTTAGAATCAACATAATCGACAACAAAAAAAAAAAAGGGTAAATTTGCCTAATGTAAATATTATTGATTTCAAGTACTGTTTGTTTATTGATTTCTGCATTGTCATCCGTTTAGAAACATTGCATGCAGTTACGTAGTGGTCGTCATGTCTTATTTAGTTCTTGTAAGTTAGATATGGACCCTTCCCAACTTGGTGTCCTTTCTTGACAATTAGCATAATTGGTTAGCGATCAATATTAGTTCCAAAAACAATTAGTTACCATCCAAACTGAATTAGCTACTATTCGCGAGGCAAATAGGGACCTTGAAAATAAGTTAAACAATATGGAACAAATTCTTCATTTTTCAGATACGGACAATTCTGTAGCATCTCACAATGGGCCTCCATATCATCGAAAAGATGCTCGACGACACTTTGGACATAATCGTCGAGATAGAAATTTCGATCATGAGGGTGGTCGAAACCATTATCGTCGAGAATCGCCGACTCCTAATCATTAAGATGAACAACTTGCAATATCAAATTAGATGCGCCTACTTTTGATAGTTGTTTAGATTCTCGTATCTTTACTCAGTGGGTAAAAGATATGGACTATTTTTTTTACTTGATACAACGTGCCAGAACATTAATTTGTCAGTATAAAATTGTCCGGTACAACACAATTATTTTGGATAAGTGTTGAGGATCTCTTTGAAAGGTATTATGCGACTCTAGTTGGAAGTTGGGAAGAAATGAAACAACGATGTCAAGAAAAATAGTTACTTCAATCTTTTAAGGGCAACTTGTTGGACCAATGGAATGCCTTTACTCAGAGCAACCGGTCAGTCACTGAATATATTAACCAGTTCGATGAGTTTCGAATGAGAAGTCAAATTGTTGAAGATGAAGTCATGACTCTGAGTAGCTTTCGACTGGGTTTAAGAGATGACCTTAGACATGAGCTGAATCTTCAAGGCGTCAACACCCTTGATCACACATAATCCTCAATGCGAAACTATAAATTAATTATGAAAATGTCATATGGCAAACAAAGTGATTTCAGACCTCCGCCAGTTCCAACCTCTAGTATTCTTCAGTCTCTTCTAGAATCTCCTCCTTTTAATACTCATTTGGTAAGGGAAAACAAAAGGAAAAATATGGATAACTCTCAAAACTCTTTGCGTATACAATATTTCAATTATAAAGGTTTTGGTCACATTTTCTTTAATTGTTCTAGTCGGAACTTAGTTATATAATAGAGTGAAAATGCACTTGGTGAGACACGTGAAGAATAAGTTTATGAACAGAACTCTGAAGAGTTTGAAGATTTGAACGACGATAACTTTTTAGGTTGTTGTAGGTCCTTTTTCCTTCTTACTCCCTCCGTGTCACCTCGACTGAACGTTGTGAGATGCATGCTTATCCAACCCAAAGACATTTAGGATTGGTGTCGACATTCTATCTTTCATACATATACCAAAATCAATAAACAAATAGAGGATAGTAATGCATCATATAAATTATGAGCTGATTTATACAAACTATATGTTAAATTTAATGTTAGAGATTATGTTATGGTTCGGATTCGCTCTGAGTGGCGTTCATTCGGATCCGGTTCTAAAGTGTTGGTCCTTTTAAAATTTTAAAACAAATTGGGTTAAATACTTATGTTGTTGATCTTCCCCACCACATTTTGGTTATCATCCCACTTTTAATGTCAAAGATTTCGTAACTTATAAAGGTCATTTTTATCCATCCAATGATTTTGTCTACTCATCCATCGACTTTGATCCTAGATCTGTTAACTCTGCTTCTCCAACATTTTCTGTCATAATACTAAAGGATAAAATTGATGCTGTTTTAGATGAAGAGATTGTATTTACTAATGAAGGTGTGAAGTCCAATTCTTTCTTGTCCGTTCGGTAGATCGATTAGATAGTGATTGTACGTGGATTTCCAAAGAAACATTTCAGCATTTTGATCCAGATCTATTGGAGCTCTTCTGGAGTCATCAGGATCTTTCTTTATCAAATTCCGGGACAATTCGGAAAGATTTTTGATCTAAGCCTCCGGTCACACAAGTTTATGATCGTCGACAGAAGGTTGCTAAGCTGCTTAATTTATGGTTGAGAGATTGATTAGCTGCTGCACTATGGTTCTTTTAATTTGACTGGGTTATTTTTTTTATCTCGAAAAAATTGACGAGGACATCATTTAACGTTATAGTTTTCATTATGCTTCTTTCATTAATAGTCTAATTTTATTATTTACTCTATGGTGCATTTATTTTTATTATGTTTTTCATCTTCTGGTATCATTTTGATATTCTAAAGGGACCTTTTTCAACTTCTAAATTAATATCACATGTATTTCTTATTTATTTTATGATACATATTTTTGTTATGTTTTTTGTCTTCTAGTGTTGATATTCTAAAAGACCCCTTTAACTTTTTAATTAGATTACGAAGATTATTGATTTTTCTGATTGAATGAATATTTTTCCTACTTTCCAACTTCATCTCCTCTTCTTCTTTCTTAGCTTTTCTCCTTCGTTTTGCATCTTCTACCGTATCATATTCAAGTGAAGATAACTATGTCTACGAATAATGGTTTCAGCGCTATTCTCTTACCTGCCAGTTGCAGTAATATTTCCATATTGGCCCTTCTTTCTCTGTTGAACTGAACATCCATAGCATGAATGTTCTTCCTATTTATCATATGGAATATGTGACCACAAAATATGTCTTGTGGTTTCTAAGTGCAACTGTTTGGTTTGATTTCAGGGCACATATCTGCATCATAAGCAAATTAAGGCTGCTCAAGGCATTAAGATTACAGCACAGGTGATTTTTTTTGTGTCAGGTAACGAGGGAAAAAAAATTAATTAGTCATTTATTAAATTTGGTTCACTTTTGCAATTGTAGGGCCTTGAGCATGCTATTGCCGGAACTGGTCTTTATGTGGTAGGTCCTGGCGACGACTTGGAAGACATTAAAGAATCAGCCATGGAAGATATGAAGTCTGTCTTGAATAGGATTGACAAGAGTGGCGAAGGGGTTTGTGTGCAAGCATCTACACTGGGTTCGTTGGAAGCATTGCTGGAGTTTTTGAAGTCTCCCGCTGTTAACATTCCTGTCAGTGGAATAAGCATTGGTCCTGTACATAAAAAAGATGTTATGAAGGCCAGTGTGATGCTTGAAAAGAAGAAGGAATATGCCACTATCTTGGCTTTTGATGTCAAAGTGACACCAGAGGCTCGTGAGCTTTCTGAGGAACTGGGTGTGAAGATTTTTATGGCGGACATCATTTATCACTTGTTTGATCAGTTTAAGGCATACATTGACAATATTAAAGAGGAAAAGAAGAAGGAAGCTGCTGAGGAAGCAGTATTTCCCTGTGTCCTTAAGATTCTACCAAATTGTATTTTCAATAAGAAGGATCCAATCGTCTTGGGAGTGGATGTACTTGAAGGCATTGCCAAGGTGGCTCTTGTTTTTATTTGATCCTTCTTTTCTTAAAGGAAACTTTATTGTTTGACTTGGGTTTTGTCTTCTGTTTGGTTCTTTTCAGGTTGGAACTCCTATTTGTATACCTCAAAGAGAGTTTATTGATATTGGCCGCATCGCATCTATTGAAAACAACCATAAACCTGTTGATACAGCAAAGAAAGGACAGAAAGTAGCCATTAAGGTACAGTGGTAGTTATTCCATTACTGCTTCTGTTTTGTTTTTAAAGTTTTGGGTCCCATTTCCTCTGTTCTGCATGATTCAGGACACTTAACCGCTTTTCTGATGCAATAATGGCCTTTTTCCTTAGAACTGCCATTAGAGTATGTATAAGACTCTTATATGAGTGGTATTTGATAGCAAATGAAAAGCTTTAACTGGATGTTAGATTTTTTTCAGTGATGATAAAATGGAAAGCCCCTAATACACTAGATCATATCCATATCTAATACATATTTGTATATGTATTTTCATCATCCTGTTGCCTCTTGAAAAACAAACAAAAAGAAGCTATTAAATAGTACTCTCAATACTCCTTCAACATGAAAACCAGTGTGCTCCTTTTTTTGTCATGCTCTCGGTAACAAACTTATGGTGATTTCTGCCACATCCACTGCAGCTTGCTGTTATGAAAAATAGTTTATTTTTTCAAGCAAACAAATGCTGCGATGTGGTTAACTTTTCACCTTTTTTTGTTTGATGCGTTTTTAACAGATAGTTGGCTCTTCCCCAGAGGAACAGCAAAAGATGTTCGGTAGGCATTTTGAGCTCGAAGATGAACTTGTTAGTCATATCTCAAGGAAATCAATAGATCTGCTCAAACTCAATTATCGGGTAAGCTTTGTTGAAAAATTTTCCTATCAATTTAAAAAAAAAAAATTGTAAATAATATCTCTATTACATTTACAGGATGATTTGTCCATCGAGGAGTGGAGGCTGGTGGTGAAATTGAAGACTCTTTTCAAGATACAATGAGGAATTCAAACTGGGTTGATGAATCGGACAATTTTCTCCGCTTGAAAACTTCAAATGGATATGACCTTCACTGAGTAGTACCATTGGATGTAGCAATCTCCAATTTGAGACGAATAAAGGTTTGACTTCAGAAGAGCAAGGTATAATGAAAAACACGTGGCTAAGAGTTAGGATCATTGAAACGAGAGATCGGGAAAGAGAATGCTCAACCAATCTATGGAGTCGAAATGGGGCGTTTTTTTTTTTTTTTTTTTTTTTTTTTAGGAATTCAAGCAGCTGTAAATTATTTTCATTTTGCACAAAATAAGCCATCCCGGGAGTGTAAGTTTTGAGTGAGAGTCAATACATGTTGATTACTGCGAGAAAAATTCGACCATGAATTTGTTATCATGTGTTAACTCTGATCTTTTATGCTTCAAAGTTTACTTTTGTTGACGTTTTTGTATTTGTAATTAGGGTCTTTTGGGTCACAATATGATTATTTGCAGATAGACAGTCGAGAAACAAAACCCAGTAACAAAAAAAGAAAGTTTTTATTATTTTTGTTTCTTTCAAACTTGTGGATGTCAAGACAACGTCTAATTCAATAGCTACAGCCCACTGGAACCGATTAACTTAGTCAAGCCAAAGGTTATGGCCATGGCTAGCCAACCTCCCAACAAGACCCTGGTAGCAGAACGAGCCATTGGGGTTTTGCCGAGCACAGCTCCGAGCCACCCGAACGCCATCAAAGCCAAGGTCACTGCACTGACCACCACCCAAAGCCTCACTTTGTAGTCTTTTATGAACGAAGCTGCTAATAGAGGAACCATTGCTCCTAAAGAAAATGCCAGACCTGAAGCTGCTCCTGCTTGTAAAGGGTTTGGCAATTTCTCTTTTTCTTCATCTTCTCTTGCATCATCTTCTTTTTCTCTTGAACTTCCAACCTTTTTTTGTTCATTTCTTTTAATCTGAGCAAGCTCTATCTCCAGCTGTGAATACACAGAAACATATTCTCCTATCGCCATGCTACAAGCTCCAGCTACTAGACCTGCAAATCCAGTTAGAATCATGGCTTTAACGTCTTGTTTTACAGCTCCAATCCCCACCATTAATGAAGCAGTCGAGACTAGCCCATCGTTCGCACCCAAAACGGCAGCTCGAAGCCATTGAGCTCGTTTCGAGTAATCGAAATCAACAGCAGCCTGGATTTCTAACCCGTTTTGCTGCTCGAGGTTGTTTGGAGATATGGAAAACTTACCATTGTTAATGGAAGTCTGATTATAAGCCATTGGAATAAATAGTTTCAGAGTAGTTTGCAGATAAACAAGAGAAGAAGAGGCAATGTGCAGACCACACGCACCATGAAGAAGGGTATTTATTGAGGAAAATTTTGCTACTGGTGGTGGTGACAATGGTGTGTGGCAGCGTCACTATGAAAGAAGAACGCATTTCAATGATTCTTTCAGAAAGAAAATTTCGCAACAGTTTCAGGTTGGGTAGTTGGATAAACAATATATCCAATACGTTTCCATTGAAACACAATTTTATATCTTACCATGAAAAATTTACATTACAATAAAGAAATTCATAATACTGATGAAATCTGCAAATATACGAAGATGCAAGATTGAAACGAGGGAGAAAAACCATATTCATGGTAAATTCATTTGGCAACGTAATTAGATTCACATAATCAGACAAATTTAACGTTGATTAGAAATCATAAACCATGAAAAGAAGTTACTTCATGTTATCTATGGGGAGTTCTCAGTCTTCTTAATATATTGTTTTATGTTTGTAGAAAAGCCTGCATGGCTTGTCATCAGGGGTAGCCAAAAATCAAGTTGTATTAGGTAAATAATAAATCATTCACTTTTTATTCTCTCAGTTGATGTAAGATTGTACATCCCCGCTAATATGAATTGAGTTTCACAATCAATATAATATTAGTTCGTCATTGCTTTCAAAAAGTGAGTTGTCACAATCTTCTCTCCTTTAGAGATTCGACGTCTTCGTCAGTCACACTTTGGATTAGGTTTTAGTTCTGATAACATTTGTGGAGCCTCAAGTCTTGATAGCACAATATTATATATTTAGAACCAAAACTCAAACAGATTTATTTTTAGAGTTGACTCCGACACATTGTACTCTATAAAAATGAAAACTCTTTTTATAAACTAATTACTATTCAATCTTCCAAGTGATGTGGGATCCCACTGATATGGGCTGAACCCTCACGATTACCAGAATTTTGGATCGTTCTTATTTTCACAAAGTACACTATCACAATCTTTACTTGTTAGAAGAATTTGCAACGATATAATAGTGTATATAAATACATGTATGAATATTTTAGAGCAAATTTGAGTTTGTTCATATTGATCTCAACTATCTTTCTTGAATGATACTAAATATGGATACTCATACTTTGAATATTCTTCTATTAAAGCTTTGGCTCCTCTAGGCAAGAGAAGGTCCACCTATTTTTCAGCATGAAAGACCAGACCAAATAAAAGCTCTAAAAATGGAATGCTGAAGAGGCAGCCACCACAGTATGTGTTGGGAGAATAAGCAAGTGGGGAATTAGGATAATGTTTAGTAATGGAATTGAGAGTCTTCACTCAATGCACCATTTTTCCCACCACACAATAATTACCCGACTCAACCCTGCAAGCTACAATGATTAGGGTTTTTTCGATCTTCTTTTTCTTTCACTATTGTTTTCATCGTTTTAGAGACCCATTCTTGTCACGGCCCACGAGTAGGTTGTCACAGAACTTCCGAGAAGAACAACCTCACCATCAAAGGAAGTCCGACTGCCTAACTCAAAATGTTTCGAGCTGGTAGGGATCTAACTCAATATGAATGATCATCGAATACAAATAACCATGAAAACATAAACCTTAAACAGATAATGTTATACTAACGTTACGTCACAAAGATATCTAAAGAATTGAACACCAACGATCTTGGTCTAGATATAGAATAAGAGTAAAAACGTAAAATAAAAGATGTGCAAGTTGCATTTACTTCAATCAATAAAAAACTACTACGATCAAAGAAGATATAAACAGACCCGTTGTTCCCGATATTACATGTTTCTAAAACAAAACATTTAGATTTATCCACAAAAACTTCTTAAAATAAACACATAAACAAGTACATGAAAACAATTGTATAAAAAGCATTGTTTTTTATTATATTACCAGTGCTTTATATGGTCATCTTCTCCCGATAAAAGAAAAAAGAGAGTGGATATTGGAAAGAGGGAAGGAAAAGAGTCAACTTGTAAGACCCACCAGAAAAGAGAGAGAGAGAGAGAGAGAGAGAGAGAGAGAGAGAGAGAGAGAGA
>CM039518.1:1536460-1653327 GCA_022433055.1 Begonia peltatifolia
GGAGGTGGATAGAAAGGCTTCTTGTAAGGTGGAGGTGGTGGAGGAGACTTGTAATGATAAATGGGAGGTGGATAGAACGGCTTCTTGTAAGGCGGAGGTGGCGGAGGAGACTTGTAATGATAAATGGGAGGTGGATAGAAAGGCTTCTTGTAAGGTGGAGGTGGTGGAGGAGACTTGTAATGATAAATGGGAGGTGGATAATGAGGTTTTGGGTGGGGAGGAGGAGACTTGTAATGGTAAATGGGAGGTGGAGAGTAGGGTTTTTGGTGAGGAGGTGGATACTGTGGCTTGTGGTGGTCGGGGGGCGGAGTCGGAAGGGGAGCGGGATGGCGGCGGTGGCGGTGGCGGTGGCGGTGATGGTGGTGGTGGGGCGGGAATGAGGGAGGCTTTGCCGGTGGGAACGGAGGAGGAGGAGAAGGGTAATTGGCTGTGGTTTGAGAAGGCAAGTTTAGAGAGAGAAACACTACTAAAACTGCAACACAGAGAGAGGCCATGGATGGACCCATTTTCCTCCTCTTTCTCACTAGAAAGTGAGGTCTGGCTCTGCTCTTACGACCTCCTTCTCGTCGTTTATATAGCACTAGTTTTACCGCTTTTACCGTCACCACCATAAATCATAGTAAATTATTATTCACTTTATTTAATATTTCTGCAAAAAAAAAAATCATAAGAAAACCCAGATTTCAATCAATTTCTTTGACCAGTTCATCCTCAAAACCAGTGGGTTCTCTCTCTCACTCTCTCACTGCGTTTATACACATCTAGTACGATAAGAAAGGATGAAGCTAAACCATACTCTCTTTTTCAAACAATATTAGAAAATAAAGCAATTTTTTTATTAATTTATAAGTTCACAACGTGACAGTTTGTAGACTTGATTACTTGGGGAGGTGGGTTATGGCGACTTTCTCAGTAATTTCATTCGCATCGCATCGCATCGCATCACGTGTCTGGGGAGGTGGTTTATGGCGACTTTCTACGTAGTTCCATTCACGTAGAGCATCACATGCTTATCTAACGGTCTAGATTTAAACGGGGAGAGCATTAATGTCATCGAATAACGAGAATAAACTAACCTATCTAACGGTGTCATTAAGAACAAGTCCAGCTAATATTTTATTAATTTCATCTAATCAACCGCAGTGGTAGTAGTAGTTCATCATAACACTTAAAATGACCCATTGGGCCGTTGGACTGTGTGCCCAATGAGCTTTCTTTGACCCAACAACAACCCGAGGTTCATTGCAAGTCCGGTCTAACGAGTGTACACCCGACCTTAGACTTCGCCGGCTAGCACATATGCCGGTCCAGAATAAATATTTTTCATGCCATGTTTCATCACCTCCTATAAAGATGGTGATGCTTTATTCAAAATTCGTTATAAGTTTGAGTTGAAACTGAGATTCATTATTTAAATAATAAAAAATAGGTGTAGAATTGAGACAAACCTGCAAAATAAAAATAAAAATAAAAATAAAAAATTAGATAAAATAATCAAACACAAGCGTGATATTACATTTCAGTTCTTGAGCAACGAGGTAAATGCAGTAGTAATCACTATTGACTAAATTAAATGTGATTAATGATAGTTGACTTGGTCTTCAAACTCCTTCACATTCCCTTTTGGGTTGTCCTGAAACCTCCCTATTCTAAAGTGGCTGAGCTCCACTCCTTCTGCTTCTCCCGTCAGGGCCAGGTCAGCCAATATCCTCCCCACCACCGGCGACATCTTGAACCCGTGCCCGGAGAAACCACCCCCGATCACCACCTCTTTCTCGTACTCTCCGCCCAGAAAGTCCATCACGAAGTCCTCGTCCGGGCTCATCGAGTACATGCACAGCTGCGTCGCCACCGGCCCACCTGAGTCCACTCGACCTCCGAACTTCTCCTCGATCCATTCTTTCATTGGATCCAGCGATACCCCCGGCCCCCACGGCCTTTTGTCTGGGTCGCACGGGTACCCGCCGTGCACCGCCACCTTTATCAGCCCCGGAAACTCCAACGAAGGCGTCCCGTAGATGTACGGGTCGCCGTAGCTGGCGAAGGTCGGGAAACCCCCTCCGATTGAGTAGTCCTCTTCGTGCCCCTCCTTGATTCTCCAGTAACACACCGTGGTTTCCAGCGGTTGCAGCGGCAGCGTAACGCTGGATACTCTTGCCACCAGCTTCTTCATCCATGCTCCGATCGTCACCACGCATTTTTTCCCCCAGAACCTCTCTCCGTTCGTGCTAATCACGACCACCCCACCTCCTTGTTTATCTGATTTCTCGATGTTTTCCACTTCCGTGTTGTCCCTCAGCGTCGCCCCCTTCTGGAACGCGAGGGTTTGGAACATGGACACCGCCTTGGTGGGCTTTATGACGCCGCCAAGCTTACTCCAGACCCCAACCCAGCCTTCCGGTATCGTTACTCGACCAGAGTACTTGTCAGAGAGCTCAGAAGGACTAAGAACGCGGTGGGGGATGGAACATTTCTGGCAGTTTCCGATAACGGCGCGGAGGCTCTTATTAGTGGTGGGGCCGATGTCGAGTTGCTCTGCCTTGAAATAAACTTTGTAGCCGATCTCAGACTCGGCCTCCTCCCATAATTTGGAGGACTCGACGACCATTTCAGGGTAGTAGCCCTCCGGGTAAGTGGCTCTTATGGTGCGAGACTCGCCGTGAGAGGAGCCTCGATGGTGTAGAAAATCGAATTGCTCCAGCAGTAGTACTCTGTTCGCTCTTTTGGCGACTTGGTATGCGGTGGAACTCCCCATTATTCCAGCTCCGATCACAATAACGTCGAATTGATCGCCGGAGTATTCCATCTCTTCCTCTGTTTCTGAGCCCCTCCACTCTCTAACAATGAAACAAGGCACAGAGTAGAGGAGAGTTTTAGTACGTTGATTGAGCTTTACAGATGGGATGGCATGGCTTTTAATATGGAACAATCGTGTAAAGTCCCTGCCTTTTTAGTTTGCATCAGCGGCTAGGAGGAAACAATCCATGTAATATAATTTATTCAAAGTTGATGTACACAACCAATCAAGAATCACTTGATGCCTTCACTAGTTCTACCTACCAAAGTTTGATCATTAGAAACCGGGTTTGTTTCAAAGACTTTACCTTTCATAAACCCGAGTCGATACCCATGAGAATAATCTCAAGTGTAATCCCTTGTTGTCGATGGTGGTTTGGTTTAAGGTTGGTGGGAATTAGAGGAGAGAGAAGGAGATTATTTATGAATGCGAGGCCAATTTGAGCATAATGAGTACATGGCGTTGTAATCAAGAGCAAAAAAGAAGTAAGATTCCATCCCACCAAATCCTAGAAAAGAAGATTGATCATTGACGTGATCGACCACTTTAGTGTTTGAAACTTGTTTGGTCAATGACGAAGCAGCCATCGTCGCCCATTTATGGACACTTTTTCTACATGGAATCCTACGTGTCGAACGAGAGTTGGTCAGCTGCCATTATGATTATCTCAACTATAGTCCCGTGTCTCACGTGACAACCTCTCTTTTATCTCCTCTTCGATCTTACTTACGCGACGACCACTACTTTCGACCTTTATCTTAAACAATGGTCGAATTGCTTTTTCAATGTTTGTATAATAGTTGGAAAAAATCTCCTAAAAGTAACCGAGATTCGATGGAGATAACGACAAAGATATGGAAAGGGGAGAAGCTGAAATGGCTGTCGTTTGCAACACTTGCCAACCTTCTCTCTGTCCAGCTTTGTTTGCATGCTTATTTTAGCCTGCGTTGAGGAGATCGATCATGGATTTTATCATTGTAGATAACTACAACTTATTAGTGACACAGAATGAGGAGCTGTGGACGATAAACATTGCGTGACTGTATGTCCTTAAATACGACATGACTGTGTGTCCTTAAATACGACACATTTGATATTGCCAAATGTAAGGACAATTTACAAGGAGACAATGATGTGCAGAAGCCGATGGTTGCGAAGGTTATGGTTGAACTCGAGGGTGACTAATAGAAAGAAGAGTCAAAATTGCAAATTACCGTAATTTGTTTTAATACCATATACAATTTGAACAACATATAATAAAATATGACATATTTCACGGGTATTCATTTAGTATTTGTAGTTTTTCTTTAGAGTAATTAACAAAACAATAGGGTCAATAAAGTATTTGCCCTTGAACTACAATACGTTAACAAATCTAACCTGTCCGGATTTGGATTAAAAGGTACTTTGATGAGGCTCATACCCCTTTCCGCAGGCTATCACCTATGGGAGCCCGCACCTTAAAGTCTCTCCCTCTCTCTCTCTAATCACTGATTATTGCACTGACCCACCTTTCAAACATAATAAAAACCACGGACGTGACAACATCCGAGATCTTTGTCGGTCAAATATATGATATTAAATCCGCTAATCCGACGTGGACAAAATCTCTCACTCTAATTCATTATTTTAAGTAGGGTTGAAAAGTCAAAGACGCCACAAAATCACCGAGTTGATTTCCTCGCCTGCTTCGGGTCTGCACTCTATGGTCTTGTTACTTTTCATGGTCGATGTAATGGCAGTTTTTTGTCCCCCATGAAAAACAATGCGCTCCATTTGAAGCCACAACGCTAAATGTAGTTTTCTGTCACGTCGAACTGGTCACGTTATTTTGGATGACATAGAAGTAAACTCTTGTTTTTGTTCGACACAGCATTTAATTATTGGGTGGCCGACCGTTTACCCTGTTGACTTCCTTGGCCATAATGTGATGTCTTCCACGGTCCAATAATGTAGCCATGCAGCGGTGACTTCGTAGATGCGTGCAGTAATTCTCACAGAGAGTTAGCGTCTTCGCCGTCGGCTTGGCCTGCGATTGCAATTGAAAAAGAAAGCGAAAGCTATGGCTGTCTCTCCGTCTTCCCACGTTGTTATCTTTCCTTTCGTGTCTCGCGGCCAGTGCTGGACCTCTTGAAAGTTCTCTCTGTCCGAAAGCTCGAAGTTTCCATTATCACAACTCCATCCAACGCTTAAATATATTTCTCAAGGAAATAGCAAACTTCGACCATATTTCTCAGATTGACCTTCCAGCTCCCCTCCTTGGATTCCTATCTCCTCCTTTTTCACTTGCCACAGAGCAACTTCAGGCTCCGTTCAAACGAATTCTGCAGAAAATGAAGGATTCTGATGACCTTCATCTCTGCGTCATTTCCGATTTTTTTCTAAGTTGGACACTCGATGTTTGTTGGGGATTCGGGGTTCCTTGACTGGTTTTTCACGGGATTTCTCTCTGTAAAATCATTTGGACTCATTTTCTTCGCTCAAAACGTTCTCCATTAATGAATCTCTAGAACTACCAGGGATCGAGCTGCCTTTCACTTTAACTTCTGGGGGTCCGGCTATGCAGCCTTCAATTTTGGTAAGTCGTGACGACCCATTTTTCCAAATAATGATAGAGGTAGGCAAGGCTGATGCACAGAGCTGGGGGAATACAGTCAACAGTTTTTTTGGAGCTGGAGGGCGATTATGTTTCGTCGTTACAGTCTTTTTACTGCAAGAAGCTAAAATTTGTTGTTTAGGACCAATCTGTCTGTATGATAAATCATTTGAAGAAATTCAGGAGACTACCGGCCATTATTCTGATGCGTTAATGGAGTGGCTCGACGCTCAGGCGAGAGCCAGCCCAGGGTCAGTGTTATACGCTTCGTTTGGCACACTGGCTAGAGGCGATTCTCTGATTGGAAAACTCTAGGCATCCGTTTCTGTTAGTAATAAGGTCGACGAGTTTTGATATTTGAGAGAGAGGAAAAGGCACGGGTTGATCACAAGAGAGTTCGTCGATGGAAGACGAGTACTACTTCGCCAAGCGACAGGAATGTTTTTGAGCCATTGCTGTTGGAACTGAGTGCTTGAAAGCATTTGCGCGGCGGTGATAGAAGCTGTTTGCGATGGGGTTCGAGAGTTGATGGGCGGAGAGAGAGCGAGCGCGCGCTCGCGTTGAGTCACCCGTAGACGAGAATGGGTCGTCCAGATTGACAGGCTCATCGATCAGCTCTCCTATACTTTAAGCCATAGTATTATTTGTTTGATTATGTTCTTTCATGTTAAAGTATAGAATGTGATTGTGATCTGTCTGACATTAGTCCTTATTGTTACGTAATTACACAATTAATTTCACTAGGTTTGTGCTATAATTTATTATGGATAATAGAAACTATATTTTATTGTTTTAATTTTATTTTTAAATAAAGAATACTATTATTTAATAAATCAAGTATTTCAGGTTTTGTAATATATGCTAATTTTTAATTAATTAAAATTTTCATAAGCGCACGTGTGATTTTTTTCGGTCAAATGATTAAACAAATAGATTTTGAAAGTTTTCCTGCGGTCAAAATTCAAATTAGTGTTGGATAAATTGAAAATTCTCCTCGATATGTTTTTGGAGGGCGGGATAACTTTTAGATTTTCGAGTAATCATAATTTAATATATAATATATTAAATAAATAATAAAAATTCAAATAAATATATTTTGTATAAGGAAAGAGGAAACCTCCTTGCTTTTGATGTCAAATTTGTTTGTCTTAGGTTTGAAGATGCTTTGAATTTCAAGTCTAGTTTTGAGAATGTTGTTTTAGTTGGTTGGTAAGACAATCGTCATGGAGGCAAAGTTTCTTTATTGTATTGCATTTGTATCATAATTTTCAAACTTAATATGTCATATCAAATAACATGTTTGTATTTATATTATATGTACGCTAATATTACACGTTTATTTTAAATGTGCATGATATTTCATTTCATTATATATATAAAAGTGTGTGTGTGTCATATGGATTCCCGATTGTTTTGATTTGTATTCTTGAGTCATTTGTTTGATATGCACGTTCTGTTACAGAAAAATAATCTATACGTAGTCGTAATGTTTTATTGAGATAGCAATAACATGTCATTGGACTAAATCATTAAAACCTGGACATGATGTTTATTGTTTCGTTTGATTTACAATTGACTAATCTGTAGACAGTTGTCATTTTCTTCTTACGTGCCTACGAGAGCATTTAGGATCCATATGTCATTGTCTCTTCTACGAATAATCATTATTTCTTTGTTTCGCGCGCTCTATAGGCATATAATGTACAAAGATTTTTGGGTGACTTTATTTTTACTATAACTATTTTTCTATGAAAAAATGTCGACGATATTTTCTATATAGATACCTATATGTGGGGTAATTATATTCAAGATTCACCCTACTTGTGGTCGTAAAACCTGTTTAAAGCGGATAAAAGAAGTTTTGACGAATGTAAATCTATACATTGCAATTTTTCATTGGCTCGTGAGTTTTAAAAACAAAATGATAAAATTATTTTTATCATGTATTTCTGTACAGTATACGATTATATATTGAGTTAGTCATTCACTTTAAAAGACTACTATTTCTCTCAAGTGAAGATGGTAGTGGGTGAGAGTATGTGAATGTTGAAGAGTTTTTTCATGTTTTATTTCATTTCTTTCGAGTGATTTTTGTTTTTGGTGAAGACATCTCTATTTATTTATTTGCTTAATTTACTGATCTGTATAATTATACTGGGGGCGAGGTATTTTTTTTTTGCACAATATTTTTCTTCAGTTAATTGTTTTACTGTTTTATTACTTCACGATCACTGCGTAGATTTCAACCAACGTCATGATTTGATTTATGATTTAGTTTTTCACTGTAAACTTTGTGTTGAGAGATCAAGTCGTTTGACTTGACGTTTTCGTATTTGTTCATTTCAGGGTCGTGACAATTTTAGTTGCTTTGAGAAGGATTTGAGTTTATTTTCTTTTAGATTATTCGTTCAATTAAAATGGAGCTCTTTCATAATCTGTAGTATACATTTTATCACATATTAAAAAGGACTTCTTCGAGTATATTGTTACAAATTATTTTTTTTATAATTTAATTCCTACTAAAACACTAATTAGTCATCTAACAGAAAGAGAGTAAATATTAAGCGATAATAAGGACTAAAAGGTAATTTAGTCATCTATAATATAGAATGACACAACACGAAGTAACCCGGCGGAACTTTATAGAGCCGATGGCACCGAAAGGGAGAATTGGGAGCTGCTAGGGTTTCGCCGCATTCTGCAAAATCCATAGGTTCGGATGTTTCCCACTTCTATAAGCAGTAATCTCTTTTATTTTTATTTTGAATTGGATGTGAATTATGTTTTCAAGGATGAAAAATGGAGGCAACTACTCAGCAGCAGAGCCTGCTTGGTGTTAGTCCTTGAATTCTAAACCCTAGAACTAGTACTTTAGGCGTATTTCATTTGAAATCAACTTAAAATTTTTTTCCTTTTTTTTTAAATAATGCCATCGAATAGAGGTTGTCGTTCATCGTTCAGTCTGTTTTTGTTTGGTTCCCTTCACTTTCTTTTCTAGTAATTTTTTTTTTTGCTTATCAGCAAGCCATATATTTTTTTGGGCTTCGTGCAGACTGTTGTTTCTCGTCTTGTGCACTCTATTTGATCCTATATGCCCATAACATTTTTTTTCCATCATTGATTTGATTCTTCCGATGGATATCAGGATTCATATTGAAAAGAATCAGAAATCTATGAATTAGAATCATAAGAGTAAGAGTTGCCTTTCGAGATTGATTAGAATCAAGATAAACAGAAATGAAATCAATAGATGAAGCAAAGAAATAGAATTGGGATACTATGTACATTAACATTAGATATAGGGAATTAATCTATATGAAATTAATCTATATGAATATGAAGATATATATTGTAGGTTGATCTATATTCAACCTGTATATTTATCTTTATACAGTAGAACTTTACACACTCCAATAACTATAATAGCTATGGGGAAAAAAATCCCAGCATCATGACTTTCCAAAAACTGAGACTCATTAGTTTCTATCAAAGTTTGACGCATTGAAGATGATAAATGCTGATTAATTTCAAATTCACACGGTTTCCACAAACTTGGTTCCACTGTTCTGAGAAGCTTCTTTTTAACATTCAACCTTTTATATTTGCTGTTTTGGACCCCTTTTTTTTTTTCATTTTTTCTCCTTTTTCTCTGCTGAAACTCAGTAACTAACTTTTTTTTCCCTTTCTAAACGATAGTGTACTCAAAAGGAGAACCCATTGACAATTAAAAAAGGTAATGACATCAGCTGCATAATATCCACAAATCTTGAATACTCTCTTAACTGTTTTCATTTTTTTCCACTTTCAGATAAAATGTCTCGAGTTTATGTGGGGAACTTAGATCCACGAGTTTCAGAGCGGGAACTTGAAGATGAATTTCGTGTATTTGGAGTTATTAGAAGGTAGAAATGCTTAAATTTGTTTATCTATTTTGAAGTTCAATTTGTTGAAATATTTGCGGGCGTTCTTAAGTTAGAGTTTGATTCTAGATGAATAACTGGTACACATTCTATGGACTACTGAGTTTTATTTGATTTGGCTCATTATGGCATCAATTATCATTGCCCTGGTTTCTATTTTTTCTTTCAAATGCAAATTTTTTATTCCCACTCATTTAGTTTAAATATATGCAGTGTATGGGTTGCCCGGAGACCTCCTGGTTATGCATTCATTGATTTTGATGACCCCAGAGACGCTGGAGATGCAATCCACGAAATAGATGGTAGGTCTAACTTATTTACTTGTATTTGTTATTTTCTGGATTGTTTTCTGCACGGTATAAGGTTTAGTAAAGGATATTTCTTTTACGATTGTGTAATATATCTTCGTTTTTTAAACTGCTAATGCCACAAATTATGTTTCAGAATCACATGTAATGACTTCTTCATGTTAACTATAAATTAAGCTGTGAGCCTTGCCTTCCGTATTCTTATACATAGCATCTCACGTGTTTGTTTTTCAAGAAACAGTGGTACATAATGTTATAGTTTCTGTCACTCATGTTTTTTACTTGTCATCGACTTTTGGGAAGGTAACTTTGAGATCTGTTTATTACAACTCTATACAAGTAATTTTATTCTTTTGGTCATATGTTAGGAAAAGGGAGGCATGCACACATTAAATAAATTTATTGAATGCCCTTCCTATGAATTTTCTTACTCTCATGTAATAATGTGGATAAATAGTTCAAATTTTCTATCAATGATTGTTAGATTAAACCCGTTACCATCATGCACTCATATTTGTAAATTAAGGAACTTACTTTTTATGGATCAGGGAAGAACGGGTGGAGAGTTGAGCTTTCTCACAACTCTAGAGGTGGTGGAGGGGGTAGAGGTGGGGGAAATGGTCGTTCTGGTAGTTCTGATCTAAAATGTTATGATTGCGGTGAACCTGGTCACTTTGCTCGTGAATGTCGTACACGCGGAGGTTCAGGAAAACGTCGCAGCCGAAGTCCTCGATATCGCAGAAGCCCAAGTTATGGTCGCAGGTGAGAATACGGGTCTGTATTGTCTTAAGCATTTATTTTTTAGGTGTTTCTGCTGCAGCTTGACATGGTAGTAATTTGATTGTCATTTTAAATAGTGTGAATCGTGACTATATTACATTTTGAACTTGTCATAATAATTTTTACTACATGAGTTTCAGTCCTCATGGGCACTCCCCCCGACGACGAAGTTTGAGTCCCCGTGGCCGTAGCCATAGCAGGTCACCACCACGAGGCCGTGAAGAATTACCCTATGCCAATGGGTGAGTTTTCTTTTGCTTTTTTCTATCTTATTCCTCTTCCGAGTTTGCTTTCTGAATGTTTTTGAAGAAGTTAAAAATCTTTTACATCATTTGCTCATGTTAATATTATGATAAGTATTTTAGCTTACTATGCTCAATTATGTACAGAAAGGGCTCAAAGGATCGGCGACGAAGCAAGAGTTAAGTATTGTAAACTTGGCAAATAAGCTTAGTTACAAATTTTTGTGAGACTGGATGTGTTTTTATTGCTTGGAAGTCAGTTCAGATCTGTTTGAATCTGGGGACCCCTCAGCCTCTTCTTTCAAATTTGGTTAATATCTTTCTATCTTTGAATTGGTCCCCTTTACAAATTTAGATTAGTTCTTGAATATTTACAGTAACACAATCTTGCGAAAGTGAATGACACTGCTAAAGATCTATGCTCTTGTTTTTTTGGCCTTTTTGAGGTGTCGTCTGGTTCTGCTTCACTGCCTTTGTGCTTCTGCACTACCTTGGGGGGATTTGGTCCTCATACCTGGGATCTTCAATTTATGGTTGTGGGTCCCAGCTGGATGCTTCTGTAGATAGTACTTTATGATTGCATCTCTGCAGTTTTGATGTGCGCCTTCGTAATGTTGTGGCACGTCAATTATTTCACTTGAGGACCGAAGAGCTGCATCAAACACTTCTGGCAGGTTCTCCCATCTGTTCCACAGAAGTTGGGATTGGGTTCTTCAAGTACTTTGGTTTTGAGTGTTCGGGTTAACTTGTTAAAATTAATCAGTATTTTGGGTGGATTGGTGGATAACTTTTCTTTCCACAATTGTTTCTCCTTCCCTACCTGCTTTTAAACATTCGTCTTCCTTCGAAGTCAGATTATTGACTAATAAGGATAGTTGCTACGACAATTAGAAACAAGGCATTTTTTGAATTGATATGTAAGAAATGTGGAATCAGCTTCCCTTAGACTTTCAAAGCATCTTCCTCCAAGCTCATGGTCGTATCACCTTGGATTGTGGTGTTCCTGGCCAAGTGTAGGATTTTGCGAGAGGATTGTTTTGTCATCTGTATGGGTTCAATGCATCATCATTTTGCTTTTTGTTTTATTGACTAATGTGGCCATCTTGTAAGAGTTCTTGTTGGTCCTACCATTTGGATTGTTTTAAAAATAGTTTAAAGATTAATGAGTTCGATCTACATTGTTTTAATTGCATTTTGTCCTATCATTTTTATTGTTAAAAGTACTATTAATGTAACAATATTATTACATTAATTATACTTTAATTGCATCAATAATTATATTTTTATTGAAGAGTGAGCGATACTCTATAACTCTAGATAGTGAAAAGTTAAGGCCATGTTGAATGGTAACTAGACATGTGCTAGCCTTCCACGGGGATGATGGTCGCACAGTTATTATTTCCTTAAATTTGTTTGTGTTCTTTTCTAGGTTAAGGTCAGCAAACTTCTTGGAGATTTAGGTATTTGAATAAAAGAGAATATCATAAATTTCTATATATATATATATTCTTGGAGAAGGAAATCTCGCTTTAATTTTTTTAATCATATAAATTTTCCAAAATAAAATTATTAGAATAAAGTGTTACGAGAATAATATAAATATACTAAATTTAATTCACTTAAAAATTGATTTATTTCCATATAAAGATTGGGACGAATGGGTTGATGATTTGGTCCGATAAGAATCAGAGAGGGACGAGATCTACTATGGTTTACATTCTTTGGTAAAATAATCAAATATAAAATATATTTTTAAATACTGAATCCGGAAATATGAAAACATAACTTTTATTATACCCGTTAATCTTTCTGACTGAAATCGAACCAGAATCAATTTAGACAACCTTCCCTCCCTCCCTCCCTCCCTCTCTCTCTCTCTCTCTCTCTCTCTCTCTCTCTCTATATATATATATATATATATATAAAACAACCACAACGTGCATCTCTCTCCGTCTCCGTCTCCGTCGCCGCCTCTTTATATATATATATATATATATATATATATATGTATGTATATGTATTCGTTAATGATGTGCAGAATCAGTCTGCATTTATTTGTTCATGGTCTTCACGTTTTCTTCCTCATGCACTCGTTCATTTTCGGATTAAACAATTAAACGCCAACATTGAGGAAGGGCCACATTCTTCCTCCGCCGTTTCTGCCTTATTTCCTGGCTTCCACTCTCTAACCTTTTGCCAGTTCATCTGCTTACTACTGCTTTGCAGTATCTGTTCCAAAGTTCTCACCTTTACCCCTCGTCTTCAATGGTGAAACATTTTGTCAGACAGAAGTGGTGCGAGTTCTCATTCTTTTGAGAATGTTCAATCTGGGTCAGCAAGTATGGGGATTAAGAACGATAATTTAGTGAGGTAATTTGGTTTTGATTTCTGGGTTTTCTATCAATTTCTTTCTGATGTTGGAGTGGGATTTCAAATTTTCAGGATTTTCAATGCTGACGATCAAAGGCCCGAACTTCCCTGGAAGAAAAATGACCACGTTGAAAATCCATTTCCACCATACAAGGAGAAGAAAACATCATTCTTGAAGTCGGAAGTTATTACTACTCGAAACGGCAGCGAAAAACCATGGCCGAAGCGAATCCTCGATCCAGGCGGTGATGTAATCCTGCAATGGAACAGGATTTTCCTGTTTTCTTGCCTAGTAGCACTATTTATCGATCCATTGTTCTTTTATCTCCCATCTGTTGTGAAGTCTGCCAGTTCATCTTGTATGACGGCTGATTCCCATTTGGAAATTACTTTGACATTTTTCCGGACCCTCGGAGATGTTTTCTACTTGTTGCATATTGTTTTTAAGTTTCGAACCTCCTATGTATCCCCGAGTTCGCGAGTTTTTGGCCGGGGCGAACTTGTGATGGATCCAAAAAAGATTGCTGGACGCTACTTGAGATCAGACTTCTTCATAGATCTGATAGCAACTCTACCCCTTCCTCAGGTATCCAACTGTTCGCATCTGAGAATTTTGCTTCTTGGGTTTGAATTTTATGTATTATTTAGTTTCTGTTGGAATTAAAGAGTAGTTGTTCTTAATGAATCTTATTTATTTGGAGCTGTTTGGGACATCACGTACTTCAAAACATTTGCTTTTCTTTTTCTCTACTATCCAAAAAATGACAAGTTAATGTATATTTTTAAGGCTGTGTGCAATTATGTTCGTTTTTCTCTTCCCCTCCATTTTCAAAAGAAAAAACGCAGCCTACAAGCCAAAACATACAATAACTTATGTGACACTAACTCTAAATCGTTCTTTTGCCCGGCAGATTGTAATTTGGTTTGTTATGCGGGAAGCTGATCATACAGACAATACCCTTGTACTGATTGTTTTGCTCCAATATGTTCCTAAATTGTATTTGATTTTCCCGTTAAGCGATCAAATTATCAAAGCCACCGGTGTCGTCACAAAGACTGCTTGGGCCGGGGCAGCTTATAATCTCCTGCTATACATGTTAGCTAGTCATGTATATTACTCTATCCCATAAATCATTTTTGAGTTCTGTTGAGATATAGAGTTTTTTCGAGCAGTTTTTTATTTTTTCAACTTGTGTTTGGAAAGGTTCTAGGCGCATCATGGTATTTATTGTCGGTAGAGCGGCACGCCTCTTGCTTGAAATCCGTATGCAGAAAGGAAATGGGTTCTAATTCAATGTGCTCTCTTGATTACCTGCTGTGTAGTAGTTTGAATCTGGACAGTAGAAGGAGGTGGGAAGCAAATACTACTGTATTTAGCTACTGTAATCCAACTGAGGCTACAAGTTTCAACTATGGATTATTTGCAGATGCAATTGCAAAGAATGTCATCTACTCGAGTTTTTTCGAGAAGTATTTTTTCTGTCTTTGGTGGGGCCTGCAGAACTTGAGGTATACTGCTAAATAAATCATACATCTAAGTAGATTAGTTTCATTAATAGAAGATAGATAATTGTTTTGTTGGTTTTTTCCTTTATATTGCGTGACAACTCCGGGGATTTACGAAAGGGAACATTATTAAATGATATGAATGTCTATGCATCTCCTAGGTGATGCTTTTGTTTAGACAGTGAATTAAATCATTAAGATGTAAGCTTACGTGCACTGATATTTATCTCTGTTTTGCTTCTCTATATCAGTTCTTATGGCCAGGGCCTGACTGCTAGTACATTTGTTGGAGAGACTGTTTTTGCTAGCTTCATTGCCATTGTGGGTCTGGTTTTGTTTGCCCATTTGATTGGAAATATGCAGGTTAGTAAGGAATCATTTTCATTTTCGTCCTGCTCTTGGGCTGAATTTGCATCAGAAGTGTACTTTTATTTCTTTGTTTTATATTTGTTGAGTTAAAACTTGATTCTGAACATGTAATACATGACTTACACATCTTGCAAGTATTGCAGACTTATTTGCAATCTATCTCGGTAAGGCTGGAGGAGTGGAGGCTCAAGCGAAGGGACACTGAGGAGTGGATGCAGCACCGCCAACTCCCTCAAGATCTACAAGAGCGTGTTCATCGGTTTGTACTGTATAAATGGGTTGCAACCCGAGGTGTTGATGAAGAGTCAATCCTACGAGCCCTTCCTATGGACCTTCGTCGAGATATTCAACGCCACCTTTGCCTAGACTTGGTTCGACGTGTAAGTTTTTTTTTCTTTTATGTGTCATTTACATGTTACTCGTAAGTTAGGCCCGGTTCGCTGAAACGCGATCTAAGTCAAGGTCAACTTACCTTGAGGTGGACCAAGGTCAGTGCCCGCCCTAAATTGGGCTATCCGTGAAAAACATCGTAAGTTAAACCTGTGCTAACGAAAAAAGAGGTAGGGTCGCGCCCGTTGGTGCTAGCAGCAAGAGGTTTGACTCCCAGAGGTCGAGTGGCTATTGAAAAATATGTCCAGACCCTAACCAAACCTTACTAAAAAAAAGTATAATGTTATGTTTACTCTTTTAAAACATACTTGTCGAGGAATCAAACATAATTGCATCAATTATTATTTGACACTTCAGCAAATATGTTTAGAATGTAAAATAAAAGAGTAAACGTGTTATTATTCTAAAATGCCGTTACCGGTTGCTTGACCCTAAGTTACTCTTTGTTTGGTTCGTAGATAGTGTGATCATATCGCAATTTCGGATCCAAAAAAATGTAGAAACACTAATCGATTTGGTTTTTTTCAACATGCTTCCTCGCAAGTATTGCATGCTTGGATAAATGTTTGCACATGAAGAGAGAATATGAATCTTCTCAGTTTCCCCACTTTGCAGGTCCCTTTTTTTGCACAAATGGACGATCAATTACTTGATGCAATATGCGAACGGTTGGTGTCGTCTTTGAGTACACAAGGCACTTACATCGTCCGTGAAGGTGACCCGGTGACCGAGATGCTCTTCATCATTCGAGGGAGGCTCGAGAGTTGTACAACGAACGGTGGCCGAAGTGGTTTCTTCAATTCAATAACATTAAGACCAGGCGATTTCTGTGGGGAAGAACTACTTTCGTGGGCATTGCTTCCAACATCTTCAGTGAGCTTGCCTTCTTCGACCCGAACTGTTAAAACTCTCGTTGAAGTCGAAGCCTTCGCTCTCCATGCCGAAGATCTCAAATTCGTCGCTAATCAGTTTAAACGCCTCCATAGCAAGAAGCTTCAACACACGTTCCGATTCTACTCGCACCATTGGAGAACTTGGGCCTCCTGTTATATTCAATCTGCATGGCGTCGACACCAAAAGCGGAAGATGGCGAAAACGCTTAGCGCTAAGGAATCATTCTACTTCACTCTCGAGAAGCCATCGGGGGAAGGAACTGAACAAGAAGAGGCCGAGCCTTATTCTATGCATTCGAACAACTCGAAAGTGAAACAGAACCTCGGAGTCACGATGCTGGCTTCAAGGTTTGCAGCTAACACACGCAGAGGAGCGCAGAAAGTCATGGATGGCGAATCGAAAAAGTTGCAGAAGCCGGACGAACCAGACTTCACGGCTGTGCCAGACGACTGACTCCTTCCTCGTTGCGGTAAATTCTATACACAATAACTTCAACCATTCTTTTAGTGCAAATTCTCAGGTTTGCCTCCCATGGACGTGGAATGCTTACTCAGTTTAACACAAATCTGCAAATCATACTCGGGTTCCTTCTGCAAAATGCTGCGTCGAGCTATTATTTTGATGGTGCTTTGGTTAGTCTTCTTGTCACGCTGTTAGATCGATGAATTTTTTAAGAAGAATTCAGGAGGGTACTGTGATGTAAAGTGACAAATTCGGACAACCATAATTTTCACTAAAAATTGCTAAGATAATTTAGATGACAGCCTATAGCCTAGAGTAGTCTCTGCAAACCATCAAATCTAACACAGTGAGCTTCCCATTAAACGGTGGGTTGTCAAATCAAAGATTTCTTTAGAAAATGAACTCAAAGACATTCTTTTAATGAAATGGACCCTTTGCCCTACGAAACACAAGAATCTGGATTATACCCCGGAAAGATTCAGCCCCTCCCGTTTCTACTCTCATCCACACTTGTCTTCTCTGCCGACGTTAACTTCAGATCTGTTTTTTGAGCTGTCTTTGCTCCCCAAATCCACCTGCCGACACTAACATTTGTAGTTTTGACTAAGAACTTGTAACAGATTAATGATTGATTAGTCAGAGAGCATACTATCATCGACTTACCAACGATGAACTGCAAGAACTTGGAATTGAACCCGCACAAGGCAGCCAGTTTGATTTATGAAAAAAATTACGGAAATTCTAAAACAATGCTTGTAGCTATGATAAATCAACGACAATGCATATAGCCAGGCAAGATTACAGGTTGAAAATGTTGGTAGGAAGGATTCCAATAAAGAAAGAAAATCTTCCAACACTTTACATCAAATATGGAACATGTATCATTCGATTTATTGAAATTATGGTACCGTTTTACCCGAGGATTGCTCCTCTGCTGCGGTCGCAACGGTGCACTTCTGTTAAAACTTGACACAAAAGTGTAAAATTGTGTATCCTCTCCTTGATGGTTTTATGAACGATGTTGTCAGCTCAGTTGCTCCCCAATAAGATCAAGACCCACAAGGAGAAAGGTCACTCCTTGAAAGAGCAGGAAGTAGAAGTGTACTCCTTGAGCAGATAAGAGGCTTCTCACTGAAGCTGTGAGCAGAAGAAAGGCCAAAGCCAGCTCTTTCTTGTATATCTTGTTAGTTTTCTTAGTCGGAGCAGAAGTTGCTTCTTTCTTTTCCTTGAATATGTTTAGCTCGGACAGCTCGCTATCAGAGGCGCCTCTAGAAATCTGCGGCTGAATCATCAGCTTCAACTCCCGTTCGGCGGCTGCAATCAGGTCCGATTCCGATGAGCGGCCGGCTTTTTTGGTGACCACCCACTCGTAAGAGCTGCCCAGTTGGAACAATCCGGAAACCATGGCGTTGAATTTGGTGACTGACATCGTGTTTTCGAATAGGAGATAAGGGACGATGAAAGGAAACGATTTTGGCGCCGGAAGGATGTTGAGAAAAGACATAAATACCGGCACATAACAGATCACGCACACGGGAAGCTCGGCCTCTGGGACGAACATCGTTAGTGGAAGAATTATGCAGAACAATGTGAAGGAATAGAATGGAAGGATTAGCTTCCTCAGTAGAAAGAACAGTAGAATCATATTAGCTTTTTTCCATGCTGATATCTGCAAATTTAATGAGTTTTTAGCAGAAGCCAAGAAATTGTATGGCTTTTAGAAAAGTGCCGGATGGTATAATTACCTTGGAGGTTATGATCGCCGGAAGACACAGTCGAAATAGCTGCATCGGACCAGAGTGCCACCGATGCTGCTGCTTCCGGTAAGCTTCGTACGATTCAGGCACTTCGCAAGTTACCTGAAAATTTAAACAAAATTTTTATCTAAACCCCTGATACAAACGAGAATTTGAAAAATTAAGCACACTGATCGTTTAGTTACCTTGACATCATTAAGAAAGATGAATTTCCAGCCATTGAGATGAGCTCTAACAGCTATGTCCATATCCTCTACAGTGGTCCTCTCGAGCCACCCTCCAGATTCTTCGAGAGCTTTGATTCTCCAAACTCCGGCAGTGCCGTTGAAACCGAAGAAACTAAGAAACACTCCATTAACTTGCTGTTCGACCTCAAAGTGGAAACACAGGTTGATGTTTTGAAGACGAGTCAACAGGTTCTCGTCCTTGTTGACGAACGCCCATCGAGCTTGAACCAAACCAAGTTCCGGGTTGTCCTGTTACACGACAATAAAATCAAACACATTAAAACTTTAAACTTTGATAAAGAATTTCAGAGATATAAAATGTTTTCGATCATTCCACCTTGAAATGGGGTACTGTCAGTTTGAGAAAATCAGGATTGGGTTGGAAATCAGCATCAAAGATAGCAACAAACTCATAGCCTTTGACATAATCACAGGTCATTGCAGACTTGAGATTTCCAGCTTTGTAACCAGTTCTTACCAATCGATGCCGATAGATTATATTGATACCCTTTTGGTTCCACTTAGTAACCTCTGCGTTAATCAGCCATTGGATACTCTCGTCGTCGGAATCATCAAGAACTTGAATCAACAAACGGTCCCTCGGCCAATCCATCTGACAGACTGCAGAGATAGATTGCTCATAAACCTGCATGAAGCAAGAAGCAAACTGAACATTATAAACATGAACAGAAATATGACCAACTGAGTTGTTCAATTTAATTTGTTTACCTCTTTCTCGTTACACATTGGTATTTGAACAAGAACCATTGGGTAGTCAAATCCTCCTTCCTCAATATCATTCGACTTGAAAGGATCATCTTCTGTTCTTGGCCTAATCTTCTTGTACTTTATCCAGAAGCAGCCCAAGCTAAGAATCATGCGATCCAGAGATTGGATGAGGAACAGAAGAACACAAAATTTAGAGAGTGCCTGAATTGGGGGAGCAATATAGTTTGCTCTGAAGTTTAACCAAATCAAATAGACCAAATGAAGAAATTCCTGCAAATCTGACGCCTGTAGAATGTGCATATTTGCATTTCGAAAATAGTTCCAACCTTTGTAATGAGCGACAACCTCGAAAGACAGAACTACCAATGAAGTTAGTAAGAATCCTCTTATGACTCTAAACAGCAACTTTCCCTTCTCCAATTTCCCACTCTCGATAGCCACACCTTGTCTGTAGATCAACCTCCTTTTAATGGTTCCGAGCAATGCCCAGAGGACGGTGGCAAGCCAGGCTATGCAACCGACGGCTCGATGGGCTTTGAGAAGCAATACCCACGTCACTTGTTTGGCGTTTTTTCCCCGGCTCTTTTCCATCGGCCGGAATGCAGCGTCCGGACTGTCGATTTCAACGAATGAAAAATTGGGTTTCTCCATAGTCACGACCACCGGCGATCCTTTCAGTGAATCCTTCGCCAACCACCCGGAGAAGTCCAACCTTGGGGCCATTTCCTCTACGGCGTGTGTATCAGACTTGCCGGAGTAAAAGAACAAATTACTGAGGAATTTTGAGAACCCAGATCTCTAACTGGAAACACAAGCAAAGCCCGTAATAGAATGAAGAAGAAAAAGAATAATAGGAAAAACCAGATTGAAGGCTCTCCACTCTACACTCAATGCAGGCAGGAAAAGCGCGAGAAAGAGTAAAGGAGGTTCTGTAGAAGAAACTCTTAGCTATTGACAGAGCCAACGTGGGAAGCCACGTTAAGAGGGAAGGTATCCGCGGCTGTAAGTCGAGGTAGGCGCCACAAAATCCAAACAGCCATAGCTCTTCTTTTAACAGCTCAGGAATTACAAACCCACCCTTAAGTTATGGCGCAAGCTCTAAACAATGGTTTTTCCCACGACCCACACGGACCAAGAAGACGAGGATGAAGAAGAAGAAGAAGAAGAAGAAGAAGCTAATCCGCCATGGCAGAGCAGTATTCAATTGCCACGTGAAAACCGCAAAGAATCCAAAAGTGAAGATCGCACCTGTCAAGAAGAACTCCATACCACATAGATTTTCATAGATGGCAAGATAGATAGATTGCCTCAACCAGAGCCAGCTCACGATCAATCTAAGCATTAATTTCCCACAACTAAACGCTCGAATTATTTGAACATCAAGTTGCCACAATCATAGATTATTAGTTGCATGATTAATACAGAGCTTGACGAACAACGAACTCTACTTTTTCATCTTCATTTGCGTTTTCTAGCTCGATCATTCACCCATGTGTAAGAATATTGCTCTGTTCTTCACTCCCTCCTTTCCATGATTCTTATTTCAATGATTACAAATAACTCCCAGTTAGTCTGAAATATTCCTCTCCTACTTGGTCTGTGACCCACTTCACGTGGCGCTAGTTATGTCTACGTAATATCAAAAACACAAGTGTACTTACTTAACACACATTTACATAGTTGACAAACAATTGAGTGGGGTTTACAGATTCAAAATAATAAGCTGTAGCTTTAATCCTATGAGGGTTTTTACCCTTTTAAATTTTAGAGATTTATATCATTAAATCATTCACCTAGTTACCAGCAATAAAAATCCACAGAGGCTTCCACGTGAATTATGTTCGACTCCAGTCGAAACCCTCGCAATAAGATTAAAAATTTAAAACCATTTTAAGTTCAGTCGTCCGTTTTTATTATATATGATTAGTACATAAGCTAAGAAATCATCACTTGGGGAGATTATGAAGATTTATCTATGATATAACCACGGAGTCGCAACTAACTATCGGTGTTTTTTGTTTTTAAATTTCCCGAGAGTTTGATCGTGTAATATCGTTAAATTTGAAAAATAATCAATTATCGCACATATAAACAGTTGTAAAAGTTTTTGAGGTTGAACAATGGATGATCTTATCCCAATTACTGTATATGAAAGATGATACCTTGTCTGTGTTTTAAGGATTAGACGTGGACGACAATGGTGGTTTATGCCTCTCGTCTCTTTGTCTCCCTCCCCTCACACACCCCCACGTTTTCCCTTCATCTCTTTACGAGGTTTGATTGATATTACTATTACATTTAATTACGTGTTAACATCTTGCTCTGCCCACGATAAAAATATCTAACGTAATGTTACGCGTATTTTTTATTTTTATCTAGTAATCTTATCTTATAACGCGTCAATCATTAAATTGTATAATTAATAATTTATTTTTATTATTTTTAATCTATTACATTAATTACACTATTTAATAAATATTCAGAATCAAAATATAAATTAAAAAAATAAAATTAACGGTATATTTTTAAAATTTTCCCAGATGTTGAGAGATAATGGAGATTGAGAACTGGTTTTAAGCTTTTAACGCAATCTTTTATTTCCACTTGATGACATGATGGAAAGAACACCTTAATGAAACAAAAAACTCTAACTTTTAAAAAATTAATAAAAAATAATATATTCCCAATGAAAAAAAATAATACTAAAATAACAATTTATAAAATATTTATAAATTTATAACTACAAGCGACCATGAAAAAATTAATCTTATCTCATAAATAATAAATCATATATTATTAAGAATTCATTTTTTTGTCATTGCTGTGAATTGAAAAAACAAAAAACCTACGATCATATCCAACAGCTCTTGCTCTTGGCTTGGGGTGGTTTGAGGTCAGGCACACCTCGAACTTCCCTGCCTATGTTATTCTTTTTTTTTTGAAATTCTTAAAAAGACGTTTGATAAAAATAAAATGAGTCCCGGCATTAATTATGTGTTATTGTCAAAGAGTGTGTTACGTCTTACTTGCTGAATCAACTAATCATGAAAAATGGATAAGAGTGCGCCAGTTATCGACTCGTTGGGGCAAATATCTAATCTCGACGAGTAGGAGGACAAGATGGTCGTATACAAAACCAACTTGAATAAAAAAATGGTAGGGGTTCAGGCCGTTATAGATATAACGAAAATAATTTTTATGTCAAAATATAAAATTATAACGTAAAATTATACGATAATATCTATTATTAATGTTGTAGGCTATTTTTCGGGTGTTGTCGTTGATCCATAGGCTTCCGCAAATTTCTGATTAATGAAAATAAAGTATTTGTATTTAGAGAGAGACCCCTAATGATTTAACTATTCAATGATTAGCCCCATCTAGCAGAATCTGGCCAGTCTTTGCAGCAAAAATAGCGTCTCACCAAAACCCTTACCGTTAAACCCTCAAATTCCCACCATCTCTCTCTCTCTCTCTCTCTCTCGTTCCTTTCCTTTTCCACCGTCGGGAAACACTAAAATAAAAGTAAAGATGTTAGATTTGTGAAACTGTTCAGGCAATGATTCAGTTTCAGAGGCGACTGTTGTTGGCTTCTACTCACTCCTCGTCAGCCCCTTCTGCTTGTTCCTTTCTTCGACCCGATCACTTCATGGCCAAGGTCCCAATTTTTTGGTTTTGATTTTTTTTTTTTTTTATATGTAAACCATTTTCAGATGTATGTTTATTGTTTTTAACGTCTCATAATTCTGATTAAAAAGCGATATGCTACTGCTAATTTATGATTTTCTGACTATTCGGGTACTTTAAGTTGGTAAGATTTTCTTTTTGTTCTGTCCAAAAGAGGTTATTTTGTTTCACCCCTTTGTATTTCATGTGAAAGTGTTGTTTATTCTTAACTATATATGGCTGAATATTTATCGACGACCACTGAGTGTCTTTAATAAGAAATGTACGGTACTTAAATGAGGCTCATAAGGAAATAATACATTTGTGTTTGAGAACTTCATTTGACCGCGTACTAAAAGATTATGAAGATTGCTGCTAGGGAGAGATCTTGCTATTTATTTTTCTCTTTTACTTTTGTGATGGTTTCCTTATGCATTATTATTCACTCAAAATGGTTTTGTTTACCGTGTGGTGTTGGTGTTACAGTTGCAGTGCAGGTCACTTCATAATTTCCCAGGAAGTTTTGTACCAAGTGTACCATTTAACCCTGCTAGTAGTTGGACTGAAACATCTTATGTGAGTTTTAGAAAAGGGGGAGTTGCTTTTGTGATCAAGAAAGGCCGTCTAGAAGTTGGACGATGTTACCGTGGTCTCACGGGTCTTGGTGATGGCCCTAAGCCTTTTTCGGTCATTCCATCCCGCTTAGAATATAATTTTCTTGATTCTGGGGCGTCTTTAAAAGTTACCAGTCAAGGATCTTTGAACAATAAAATTGATTTTAGCTTTCTGAATTATGGATTTTTTGCAAAAAGGTTTCTCTCCCATGATACTGGGGTTGGAAACAAAATTAGCTCCAAGAAGTTATATGATGCAAGAAGTGGATCAAGTAACATACCATATAAAGGATTTAAAAAAAATTGGAAGAAGGCAAAGGCAGTTACTGCTTTCAGTCATAATGGCTCTTCTTCGTCCAACACCATGGCCTCCTCCAAAGTTGAAGCAAGGATGTCAGGTAAACTTCTAGGTGGACCAGTGGAAGAGAATTCTGAAATGGTATTATCTAGCTCTATCATAGGTTCTAAAGTCAATAAGAAAAAAAAGCCAAGGACAAAAGAAAGCAAGGAAGAAAAATGTTCCATGGACGTAGCAGCTGAAGTTGATGCTTTAAAAAGTTCCAGGGATATTGAAGATGGAAACTCCATTATAAGGAACCATGGTCATAATAAAGAATCCACCACAAAGGTAGTAGTCAATGATTTGTGGAAAAATTGAAAATTTATCTAATTAATCTCATTGCATTAATTTAACTAACAATGCAGTTTTTCAGAAGAATTTGGTTGGGGAGGTAACTATGGAAAAGGTTACTGGCCATGCATCAACAAAACCTCAATCAAATAAGAAAAGAGCAAACTCTGGCTCTAAAGGAAAATCTGTAGAAGCTGCTAATGTGACATCACAGAAACAAGCACAAGGAGCAAAGGGAAGGTTGAAACCTCAGGGACAGAAGATGATAACAAAGCAGCTATATCCTCCTACTGGAAAATCCGTTGTGGTGGTGGAGTCGGTTACAAAAGCCAATGTTATTCAAAAATATCTTGGTGATATGTATGAAGTCTTGCCTAGCCATGGTCACGTAAGAGATTTGGCTGCAAGGTCAGGATCGGTGCGGCCTGATGATGATTTTAGTATGGTTTGGGAGGTTCCGGCAACTGCCTGGACCCATCTCAAGAGCATTAAGGTTTCATTGAGTGGGTATGCTTTCTTGAATGATATTCATTTTTTATTTTTAGAAACATGTATTAATAAATACATGCATAAAGAGGGAGTAAAAAAAATTCTCTCAATGAAGAAATACAAAAAGTATAATCTAGGAGCAATATCCATCCATTTGGTGGGAACCAACTCATTTGATGTTACCAATCTAAATATTTTAACCATCGTGAAATCTATTAATTTGGGATGGGCGTATTCTTTATTTTTCAGATGTCTGTCTCAACTCCTCCTTTGTATTTATTGATCCCACATTCATTTCGTTTTTCTTTCTATGTCATCTCTCAGAGCTGAAAATCTAATTCTTGCCTCTGATCCTGATCGCGAAGGAGAGGCCATTGCTTGGCACATTATTGAGATGCTGCAGCAACAAGATGCTTTGCATGAAGGGGTTAATGTATCGAGGGTTGTTTTTCATGAAATAACTGAGACATCTATCAAGAGTGCTTTGCTATCTCCAAGAGAAATTGATGTCAATTTGGTTCACGCTTACCTTGCCCGTCGGGCATTAGATTATTTGATTGGATTTAACATTTCTCCATTGCTGTGGAGAAAACTACCAGGTTGCCAATCAGCTGGTCGTGTCCAATCTGCTGCTCTTTCTCTTATATGTGATAGAGAAACAGAAATTGACGAATTTCGACCACAAGAGTATTGGACAATTATGGTCAAGATGAATGAGATTAATTCTGGTTCTGCTGTGCATGGGTTATCTGTCTCTGCACACTTGACCCATTTTAATCATGCAAAGTTGAATCAGTTTTCCATCAGTTCTTCTGTGGAGGCAAAGAATATTGAACATAAAATTCACTCGGAAAATTTTCAGGTTGTCAGTTCTAAAAAGAGCAAGATGCGTAAAAATCCTCCCACGCCATTTATAACATCAACACTTCAGCAGGATGCAGCTAATAAGTTGTATTTTTCTGCATCATATACAATGAGGGTAATTATAACTTTGAATTCTAAGACCAAGTGAATCTCTAATTTATCCCATCTTATATTTTCTTGTTTTCAATTTTTTATTTCACTTTTCTCTTCCTCATATTAAGTTTTTAATACAGCTTGCTCAGAAACTTTACGAAGGGATCCAGTTGCCTGATGGTAGTGCTGTGGGTTTGATAACTTATACCAGAACAGATGGATTGCACGTAGGTATCACTTTGGCTGGGTGGATTCTCTAATTTCTGTGCGTAGTCTTGTTTATGTTGTTCTCTAATTGTTAATGGTGGTTCCTTCTCTATATTAAAAAATTTCCACATTTATGATAATGCATCTTTTAGATGCAAGGTTGTTTTAATTGACGATAAGCACTAGAATTCTTTGGGTTATGCTTCATATAATTGCTCTGTTCTGCAGATTTACTTAGGATAGTTGACCATTTACATATTAGAACGTCCTCGTCTCTTTTTAACACCACAAGTCTTTTGTTTTCAAGGTGTATGCTTGTGTTTTTATAGCTTTAATTTATGTTAGAGTGAAGTTGATACCAAGTTTAAGCAAACAGATCAATTACTTTTCCTAAGAATCTTTAGAGTATTCTAATTTATGTTATTAACATTAATTTGTGATAGCTTTACTAGTCGCTATGTTCCTGCTGTGTCAGTGACTTTATTATCCATTACGGTTGTCTGAAATTGATGTGGTTTTATATTATTGCTATAAAAGGGGTATATCCACTCCCTTGCTTACTTGTCTATAAGGGGCTTTATAGTTTTGTATGTAAAGAATATTGGATCTCTTTTATCATTTTAAGGATGTAAGTCTAGATAGATAGCTTGAACAAGAAAGTAAATGATCTGAGCCAAGTTTCCCTTTTACATTGTTCTCACACACCTATTAGTCCCTAGCTCTCACTGAATTGTTTTGTCTGTTGTCTTTTTTATTAGTAAAAAATTGTGTCTATATATTTTTTATATGTATGTATCTTGGTAAGCCATATGATGGTCTCAATTTTTTAGCTAGAGAAGCCTGCATGATGCAGGGAGTCTGATTCATTATCTGGGGCAGCTTTGTCTTTAATTAGCTTGTGGATCATGCACATCTTCTTAAAGCGTTTTTATTAGGATTTTTTTTTTCTGTTTTGGCATGGTCAATTCCCAGCTAACTTTGCATCAATATTTCTGTTCTTACTGTTGAAAATTGAGATGGGGATTTCGTTTTGATCTTTTTAACTTCATCCATGATGTTTGATATTAGCCCTTTAATAAAGATGGATGATGTGGCATATTAGTGCTCAAAAATATCTTTCACATATATCTAATTTATCCCGTTCATATACATGGTTGTTTAATGCTTATAAACGTTGGTTGGCTGTGAAAGTAAAAGTTGTATTGAATATTTAGTAGTAACATTACTTTCTTTATTTCTGTTACATCTAGTGTTTTATTTTTGCCAACACTTTGAGGATAATTTGCTTAGAAAGTGTGGGGTAGTATTGTTTTTTTTTTTGAAATATAATGTATATTATATCTTAAATTTGGTTAGCTCGCTGGAATTCAATCGGGCGCAAGGATTATAAAGGTTTCAATGCAAAAGAAGATATCTTAGTCAAACTTATGTGGAGTGAGAGTTTTTAGTAGAAATTTTACCTTTGTAATTAGACCATGGAGGAAGAATTTAAAATATGTATGTTATAAGTTATTTTTTTTTGTTGGTTGGTAAAATATGTAGATTAATAGAAAAGGTCTTACAAAAAGAACAAACAAAAAAATAAAATAAAAGTTCATCAAGCAAGGAGCCAATACAAGAAAAAGATCCCCTATTGAATTCTTCCCCAACAAAAAAAATGTTGCTGCAAAGAGTTTTTTCTTCATATTATCTTATTGTTAGTTAAGGCTTATAATTCTTGTTTGCTTTGAATAATTTCAATCAATTACCTCAGATTTCTGATGAAGCTGTCAGGGACATTCGATCCATGGTTACTCAAAGGTGAGATTGTTTGATGCCTATGTCTATACATTTTTGTTGTGTTCATTGGTTTTCTTCTGGCTGTAATGGCTTTTCTGGGTTAGAACATTATGTGTAGAAAACTCTTTCAGCTAGAACCTTATTCTTGAATCTCTTCAATTATCTTGATGTCATATAAAGTTCTTTTTTCTATTTCGTCATTCTACTTTACATTCTCTTGGTCATTTAAGCCAGAATCTTTTCTCTGTTTTCATTTTATTGTGTATGTTTCTTCAGACGTTTTCCCATGAGAATCTTATTTTTTATTGTCTTTTACTTCTTTATCATTTTATATCAAAACTCTCAATGAGAGCGCACGCATAATATTCCCCATCATTTTGTCTTTAAAATTTGATTGTTTACTAGAAAATGCAAATGGCTGCAGTTTAATATTGCAGTTAGATGTTTGTTTTCATTCATAAATTCAAAAGTTCAGTCAACACCCAATGTATTGGACGACACAATTTTCTTTTTTCTTGGAGAAGTAAAACCAGATACATCCTGCTTTTGTCCTTCACCAATGATAATTTTTGGAAAAGATTCATGCTTGTTGCGCATTACATATTCTCTAGTTTTATGTTTGCTTTTTCTGTGGGCGATGGAGTTTTAACATTGATGGTCTTTCATTGCTTAGTATTTGTTCGATTGGAAAGACATTCCCAATTCCCTGTAGGAGATTTTTCTGGCAGGGTCCTATTTCAACATTTTAATATCCACTTTTTTTTAAGAGAAGACCTATACATGCAGGTATGGGCCTAATTTTGCCATGGAGGGTCCTCGCAAATACTTTAAGAAGGTCAAGAATGCTCAAGAGGCCCATGAAGCAATTAGACCCACTGATATGAGGAGAATACCATGTAACTAAGCGTTTTTTCTTGGATCAGATTTATATAATTGCATTTTTGCTTCCTTCTTTTCTGATAGTAGCTTGACATTTTACATTTTACATTTTGCATTTTGCATTTTGCAGCCATGTCACATTTTCTTTTTTATCTTTTTTGTCTTAGCAATGCTTGTTGGGGTTCTTGATGAAGACTCCCACAAATTATATTCTCTTATTTGGTCTCAGACAATGGCATGCCAAATGGAACCTTGCATCATTGAACAGGTCTGAATGTACATTCATATTGTTCTTGTTCCATTTGCTTGTGATGAAAATTGTAGAATTTATAATTAAGCTTTGTGGACGCTACTAATTTGTAGGAACTGACAATCACTTTTTGAGGGGATATATTTATGTATTCATGAAATTCCTTAAATCTTGCCAATATTTTCACTTTTCAGATACAAGTCGATATTGGAAGTGCTGGTGGTTCTATAATTTTCAGATCTGCATCCTCAAGAGTTCAGTTTCTTGGATATCAGGCAGTTTTTGAGGTACAGCATTTTAAACCTTGATGATCACGGATACAAATCAATGATGAAGGCATGGCGTATAGACCTTAACCATGTAAAATCTTTCATAAATTGTTTTGTGTTTGGTAATTTACTGTCGTACCTTTCATTCTAATGATGTTAGAGCTGTTAACAATTTTCTAACAAGCTTATTTACATTCCTATTATGTCAATCTTTTCATTCCAAATTAGATATATGATTTTGAAAAAACATCTGCTATGTGTATCAGGTGAACATATTATTGTTTTTTGATAATAACCAAAATGTCGTGATAAGAAACAATAAAAATAGGAAGGAGAGATCTTGAAAGGAAGGAGTTTAAGCTTTGATGGAGCTTTCTAATAAGAAAATAAAATGAGGGGATAATGCCCAAAAATATTAGAAGTGGAAAACCATGCTTTGATGGAGCTTTCCAATAAGAAAATAAAATGAGGGGATAATGCCCAAAAATATTAGAAGTGGAAAACCATATAGGTGTATCATGTATAACAAAATCATCAACAGAAAGTAAAAAAAATCCTAAGTTTCCTTGATAGCCAAAAATTCCATTTAGACAACGATCAATAGTCTCTAGTTTTTTCTAGTGAAGGAGTTGGTTTCCCTACCGAGAGGTAGAATCCGTACATTTTTCTAATTTAGAATAGGTGAAGGAGTTCTCTTTCCGAGGAATTCACCATACCCAAATAACCATTCATGCATTTTTCTTAAAGATAAAAAGTTTGAATTATCTTGTAAAATGCTACTTCTTTGTGTCGAAAAACAACATATCTATAATTATGTGTAAATTCTTAGGAAAACTTAATGTAGGTAGATCTTCCGCCTACCAACCTCGGGTTGCCTTTTGGAGTTTTATGGAGATGTGAAACGGTTTGGGATCTTATTGTAGTAAAGTTTTGAGAAGAGGCTGGCAACTTTCTTTGTTTATATATTTTCTGCATAATAATAATGATTACTAGCAAAAGAACCCTTTTTATTCAAACCATGTATATATATATATTGAATATCTTATGTTTGGAACTCTATTGAATGTTTCAAAATTAAATTACTCTTCCAAATAAAATTTATTTTTGAAATTTTCAGGATTCAGAGGCCAAAGTTTTAGGAAATATAGAAAATGAAGTGAACGGACGTGAAGAAGCTTTTGAAGTTCTAAGTTCATTGAAGGTAGTTGCTTTTCCTGTTCAGGCAGATCTGGGTATATGCAATCCTACTGAACATCTAGGAGCAAAAGACTCACTGTTTTGAACTCCTTCCATTCCTTAGTCTTTCATTGGTGTGAGAGGGGCTAATGGGATTCCCCTTCCTAACATCTTTCAAGAAGAAGGATTGACTATTAATGGGCCACTAGAAAATATATTTACTTTTTCAACTTTGCAAACATGCATCCAATTGTGCCTTTCCTGACAAAATAATGTGTAGGTGGGTGATCAAATGAATCTTAGTGAAATGGATGTCAATCAACACTTTAGTCAGCCTCCTTCACGCTACTCTGAGGGAACCCTGGTAATTTACCGCACAAAATTATCATGGTCTTGCTATGTTTATAAATAATTTCAGAATTCAGGTTTCCTAAGCCTGCACTTAAGTTACATTATGCTAATTAGCGTATGACTTTCTAATGCAGTTGAATTGTTTGATTGTGATAATGGTTCACACTTAATTGTCCTAAGCTGCAGGAATTTATTGGGTCAACATCACCTCTGTCTTGTTAAATAAGCGGCATCTAAATGTATAATACTAATACTGTAAAACTTAATTAAGCATAAGTGGCCAATGGGTATAGATAAGTGTAAATAATATTATTTTTCTACGGTTTTTCAATTTCATTACAAATTTAATTATGCTGATTTCCAACTAAGCAGGTTAAGAAGCTGGAGGAGCTAGGAATTGGAAGACCTTCAACTTATGCTATTACTTTAAAAGTATTACAGGTAAATAATCTATGCAAAAGGTTAAATTGAAATTGTTGTGTTTTTTCCTTTCTTTTTTTGGATTCCATTTTTGCTTCACGACATTTAATAATTCTGTATTTATCAAAATGGAGTAGCTACGGATAAAATTGTATCCACTTCATTCTCTAGTGAATAGGGAGATTCAAATTTAAGCAGCATTGATTTTTTGAAATATTAACACTGAACCCATAAGTGTTGTCTTTCTTTTCAAAGTTGAATAGTACATTGCAAACCTTCATGATTATATTTAATAAATATTCTAATAAATTTTGAGACGAGCTGGATCTAACTAATCTTCAAAAATATTAGTGATAACATAATTGGTTTTGGTGGTTTGTCTTTTTATCCTACATGTAAAAGATTGTACTTATGTTAACATTTGGTGGGTTTGAGTAATAAAATATTGCATTTGACGTTTTTTAAGTTTTGGCAATTGTTTATTTGTTGATCAGGACAGAAACTATGTGACAGTGAAAAACCGAGTACTCTATCCAGAATTTCGTGGGCGGATGGTATGTTTTGTAATATTATCTCTATCAAACTCGTGTTTAAAATTGTTAAGTTCATATTTGTATTTATCCTGCGCTAAATAAATTCAGTGTGTGATGACCTTTTCCGTTCTTCTGTGCAGATCTTTATCACTGATTCTAAAAATATTGTTAATTGAGAGCAAATAACATCTGTTCAATACTGATTCTATTATTGGCCTCAATTCGGTAGCTAATGTATTGATAATTTACTTGAACTTCCAACACTAATACTGATTCTATTATTGGCCTCAATTTTGAATTTTGGCACTTTTGCTCGATGCGGGTAGCGATAACACTGAAAGTATTAGCTGTCTGAGTTGGAGCGAGGAATCAGTTAATTCAACTTCGGTCACTCAAAATTTAGTAATAGATGCAGGATGCAATTTAAGTCTTCTTCTATCTTTTGCTAACCAAGTGAAATTTTGTAAAATTTTCTCCTATAATTAATCATATTAATTCACAAAAGAACTAAAACAATCAACAAAAACCATAACAAACTACTTCCTTTGAGGTAGTGATGACATCAGAAATATCATAGGTATAGAAATCATGTTAGGAAATACCTTGTAAATGATATTAAAAAATAGATTGAAAGGTGTCAATGTCTAACTTTATACTATTTTGATTTAACAGTTGCCTGATAAAAAAAATTGTTAACATAAACCTCAATCGCGAGTGTTAACAAAACTGTCCTAATTATGTCCTATTTCTGTTTTTTTTTTATAAGAAACTAATTCATTAACAAAAGAATGTACAACAATTATGACCTATTTCGATCTTCTCTTTTATCTGGATTTGCTACTATCTTGCAAGTGTCAATTTTGATTTAAGCATTGTTCCCTGTTATGATGACTTTTGTTAAGTCACGCTGTGTTCCTAATAACTGTTTTCATTCAGAGTTGTGCTATCTATTTTTGCATATGAACTGTTTCATATGAACTGTTTCACTATTCTTAGTTTGAAGTTTGATATGAACTGTTTCATTTAGTGTTTGTGTTTCTGTTCAGGTGTCTGCATTTCTTGGTCACCTTTTTTCAGAGGTTACGGATTATAGTTTCACTGCTGATATGGAGACTGAGGTAAATTTATCAGGTCTTTTCGGAGATTTGCTGTTAAATTGTTGCTCAAGTATTCAACACATGGCCTCTACTCTGGTTAACCCTCTTGGAAATGAATAAAATATTAGGTTTTTCCATCTATTGCTAGTTATTTTCGAATGCTTGTCTTCAGACTGATTGTGGCTCCTACCAGTACTTTTGTTGGTTTATTGACTTATTCTCGGCTCTTTTCTTGTTTCAGCTCGATAATGTTTCTGCTGGCTTAACTGAGTGGAAAGGCCTCCTCAGAGATTATTGGACTCGGTTCAGCTCTTACTGTGATCATGCTAGTGGTGTTCATATTCATCAGGTAATGGGTAATTTACGAAATATTGATTAATTATGCCGTGCATTGTTTAGTTTTTTTCTTTCTTTATAGAGAGAATTCTTTGTATCATAGTTGGCTAATATTTTTCCAGGTGGAAAAGATGTTGGAAAAAAAATTTGGAGATTTTTTGTTTTCTTTTCTTTCCGATAAATGTAGGACGTGCCCCAGGTATGTATAATGTTGTAAATAACCTACTTTGTTTAAAATCCTACATGTGAATTGAATGTGATCTTCCTTCTAACCATGCGAGGCATCTTCATGACTGGATGGTTTTTATGCTTGCACTTTGGAGATGTATCTTAATCAGTTGATATTTTCGTGCTTTACTTGATTGAGTATATGAGATGCATGCTTTAAGAGGGAGCTTCAATAAAATTTGTTAAGGAATGAGACAAAATAATAAATTAAGTTAAATTCAATTCAATCGCTTAAACTTTTGTTCGGTAATCATTTAACAAAATTTCTTTTTTTAATTTGACGTTGTTTATTTTTTTTTTTCATAGTACTGGGGGAGTACACGAGGCCAACAATTTTTTTTTTTTGACAATTTTCCATGACAATGTTTTCGTAAATGGCTTTACCCATGTTCATACCCATAATATTGATAATTTTTTAATGTAGATTCTATTGCTATCTGATGACATCTTCTATTTTGCTCATTTTTCTCTTTGAAGTCAATTTCTTATTTTCACGATCTCCAAATGCCATGCAGTTGTATGGAGGGCACTTTAATTTTCAAAGTAAGTCGATTTGGAGCAGGTTATTTCATAGGTTGTGACCAACATCCAAGGTGCAAGTGAGTATAGAACTACTTTAAAATCTTACATGTAGCTTCTATAGTTTTTGTGGCGTTTGCAATAGTTTGTCTTGTTGATTAGATGAGAGAAAATTGTTCCATACAGCTTACAGTATGTGGATATATTCATATTTCTTGGATCTTCATAAGTCAAATCGTATTTCTTACAAGAAACAAATATGATACTTCTAGTTGCTGCAAACAGGTACATTGCTAAGACATTATATGGTCATGATGATGAAGAAGTTACACCTCAAACTAACGACAGCGTAGAAGAACCTATAATACTAGGTCTTCATCCAGGTTCCAATGAAAAGGTTGACTTTTATTCTTGATATTAGCATTAATCAACGTAGATGTCAAACTGATCTTTACGGTTGCTTGAGTAATCTTTTGCTTTTTAATTTTTAGAACTGACAAGAAATGTTTTTTTTTTTACCAGATTCTTTTGAAGAGTGGTCCTTACGGATCTTACGTACAGCTTGGTGAAGACAGAAAAGGATACTTGCCAAAAAGAGCATCCCTTTCCCATGTATGAAAAAACACAATTGTCTTCAACATAAGTAAACCTCATTTCATGCGCATTTATCGGTTTCCATTCTATCCATTGAAGGATTCGAATCATTTTGTTTTCACTTTGGCGGAGTTGTTTTTCCCATGCATAAATGTACGTGAGCATAGTGCTTGTCAAACATGGTTATATTACTTTATTTTCGTTTGCCCCTGATTTTGTGGTGCAATAGGACCCACCCTCTTCTCTGTTTACGAATCTCTCGGTTATTTCTGATGCAAAAAAACAGTGATCTTTTGGTCCCTGCTTGGTCACTGAGGGCTTTTACCAGTTCCATGCGTTATGGTTCCATTTGTTTGTATTTATAGATGCATATATGAAGGGCTAATCATACCACTATTGCTTCATAATTATCTTTCTTTTTTCTATGCTTCTTAATTTTCTGCTCATATCACTTAAAGCATACATTCAGTCGATGCTTTTACTGCTTGACGTTGACGTAGAAATTATTTTTCTAGATAAAAGATGTTGACTCTGTTAAGCTCGAAGATGCCATCGAGTTACTACGATATCCGGTGACTCTGGTAAGTCTGTCAATCTGTGGAAATTAGGTTAGGTTGATTTGTACTTGGTAATGTGGTTCTAATTTATGTTGGCTAATTTCAGGGCAACCATCCGAAGGATGGACAGCCAGTCTTAGTGAAGGTTGCGAAGGTTGGGTTTTCGATCAGACATAGACGGACGATAGCTCCTGTGCCTAAGGTTTGTTTCTTCTATTTGTTTTCAGATCTAATTTTATGGTCCTTTCATACATAACTCGTTCGTTTTGGCAGAATCTGAAGCCTAATGAGATTAGCTTAGAGAAAGCCTTGGAACTTCTGTCGAGTAAAGACGTAAAACGATGTGGCCGACCCAAGAAGAAGCGGGGGGAAGAATCCATTGAAGCCTTGTAGATGTAGCTCTCTATTCAACAGCATCATCAGCTTCCATTCATTTTGACAGCAGATTCTAGTGGACATCTTGATCATTGATCACAGTTTTGTTGTATGTACTAGTAAACTGTTATAGTTAATAAACTATATTTAATTAATTTATTTAATGATCATGATGATCTAATTAAAGGGGCTTCCAATGACAACTTCGTGATGACCTTTTTGAGTAACATTTCAAATCTACATGCTACAGATTAAGGTATTTATTTAATTGTACATTATATTATTAAGTAATTGATTGTTTATATTTTTGTAATTAACCACAAATTGACTCTCTAATGGACAATTCTCATTAATTAAACAATAGTAAGTACAAATTAAGAATTCATTTATATAAATCAATGCAATTCACAGAAAACTTCTCGTTTGTAGCCAACTGTGTATGTGTTACAAGACAAATTATGTAGCAAAACATCTCTATAGCTTGTGAAATGGCCAAAAAACAGTACAAAACTTTTATTCTTTTTTCTTTAATACAATGTATATAGTTATGATGAAGCTCCGAAAAGAATTCACTAATGTCTTCTATTCTATCTTACATGTGGTTGATTTTCTTTCTCATAGCTCAAGAGAGACTAGAGAGTACAGGATGGATTTCTCGAGCTCTCACATGACAGTGGCGGCTGATGATCGACCATGGTCTCCTGCAGCATCAAAGTTGGTTACCAATTCAGTGCCATTTTGGTTAGTGGCCCTTGCTTAGTTCACTAATCCAAGTATGTTTTAAGGAGATTGTTTTGAGCAAATTATAGAACTTACTAGCTGCAGAGAAACTTGGCTATGATTGGGCGAGGGGTTGGCATCTCTGCCCATTGGCATAGGTTGCATAGATTCTTCGGCTAATAATCTCAACCGGTTAAGTTCAGGCAGGATGCTCTTTCCAAGATCCGGTCTGTCTTTTCGCCTGAGCTCGGCGCAGCAGAGAGCCATCTTGGCAAAGGACAAGGCCTCTTCGACTGGCCAGTCAGAAATGGTGCGGTCTAGTATGTCAACAAATGTGTCCTTCTCAATTGCCCTCTCAACAATATGGGTCAATCCCATCGGGGGTTTAGCTGTGATCATCTGTAGGAACATGATGCCGAGAGAATATATATCGGACTTTACACCGAGCATGCCTGTTTGTTGATACTCAGGATCGATGTAACAGAACGTTCCAGCAGTTGATGTCATACGATATTGGGTGACATTATCTACAACGGATGATGGAACTAGACGAGCCAAGCCAACATCGCTGATCTTACTCACATAGTTGCGGTCCAGGAGGATGTTTGCCGGTTTGAGGTCACGGTGAACTAGTGGTTCTGGCTTGGTCTGGTGGAGGAAGAGCAGGCCAGTGCCTATCTCTGCTGCAATTTTGAACCTTATCTGCCATGGAAGAGATCGTGTATTTCCTCGCCGGAAAAGTCGGTCTTCTAAGCTTCCGTTGGCCATGAACTCGTAAACCAAGCAGCCGTATTCTGGACAGGCTCCCAAAAGGAGAACCATGTTTGGATGACGAATGCAGCTCAGCACCTCAACCTGCATACATCCAGAACTATTTTTCAGCCATTGAAGAGCCTTGAAGACATCAAAAAATAGGAGCAAAACTTGGATTACCTCTTGCTGAAACTGTGATCTTCCTTGAGATGCATCGGGCCGGAGAACTTTAACAGCTACTGATGTATGATCAAGGAAACACTTGTAGACTGGCCCATAACCTCCTTCTCCGATCTTGCGAGACTCTGAGAAGTACTCAGTTGCAGCCTCGATTTCATCAATGGAGTACCTCCTATACCTCACATCGGTCTGCGCCAGAGCATCGAATGCCTTCTTCTTCTCTTCTGCTTCTTTCAGAGCTTTTCTTTCTGCTTGAATTCTTTTCTCGGCTTCCAGTTCTGCAATCCTTTTAGCTGCTTGAGCAGCTTCAATGGCAGCTCTGGACTTGGCCTTTTCCTGTTCTACAATGGCCAATGCGGCTTCCTCAGCCAGCCGTGCCTCTTCGAATTTCTGTTCTTCTTCCACTTTCCAGCGTTGTAGCTCTTTTGCCTGAAGCACATTTCAGGTGAGTGACAAAGTGCTCGCCAGTAAAAGTTTGGCGCTCAGAATCGTACCTTTTGTGTTGCCGAAAGGGCTTCCTTGCAGGCCGTGCTATACATTTCCATAGTTTGCTTCAGCTCCAGCTTCAGCCTTCGCATCTCGTTCTCGACGTCTTCCTGCAAGTTTTGAAATCATTTCATGGAGATATTGAAATTTTCATGGCAATCTAAAATGGCTAGACAGCCGTCCCTTACCTTAGCCTGTGTAGCGGTCGACAATCTCTCGCTATCCTGCGAGACAGAAGAAAATTCTGAAGGTGTGCTCATTTCCACCGACCTCCTCCCCAACTGTAGCGACTCGAAGCTACGATTAATGTCCAATTCCCCTTCTGTTCTGCTTCTCAAAATAGGCAGCGGTGATTGTTTTCCCGACTCGAGATTATTGTAGAATGAAGAGAAGAGCCGATCTATACTTTCCCTTCCAGATGTAACGTAGGATTCATTGGAGTCTGATTGTGAAGTGTCCCCATATGATCTTCCCATGTATCTTTCCCGAGTAAATGGCGACCTGCTTTGAACCATCGATAGTTACAGTCGATTGATTTCATGGCATCAACCAGACGAGCTAAAAGAAGAAGCAAAAATTCCCAAACTTTCCCTTTACCTGACGAACTCGACCTCATCCTGAGATTTTCGCGGTGCTTCAAGGGGCGGAGCTGCTGATAAATTGAATCCTTTTAGTTGGATTTATCAAAACACTAATCGCAGACAGAAGCTTATATGATTCAGAGAAGAAACTAACCTTTCTTAATCGAAGTTTGCGGGCTATGGAGTTCCAGTAAATCCGAAACACTATTGCTTTGTTTTGGTAGTCGAGCGTGTAGAGGCGACACAGCCGGAGCCGGACGTGAGGCCGATCGCATGGATTGGATTTTTCCTTTGGAAACCACGTAGACATTGCAAAAATCCGGAGCTCCTTTCAGCGCCGTGCTCGGTATATCTACCGCCTTGAATCTTCTGCGCGGAAATGTTGACAAAGATGAGTAAAAACTTCCTAACCCTCGACTGCCACTCTCTATAATGCGGTTAGATCGTACCTCAGAAAGGTCGATTTGACCGGCGAACCGATCACGAGATTCTCGATCGCAGTTTGGCTGACGTATTCGATCAACGCCTTGGCGACGTCCACATCCTCGAGCATGATATCTCTGCATTGTATCTGGTTCGAAGAAAACGATAAATCGAGATCACAAATTCAGCAAAGTATCCGAGGGAAATTGAATTTAAGGAGATTCTTACATCTTTACGAGTACAAAAACATCGAAAAGGAAGAAATAACTCTTTGGTTATGGAATCAGGCTCCGTGCCTCCATACGACATGTCATTGTTGTTCGTCCCTGCAATGGAAGTTTCAGTTAAAAAAAAAAAATACAGTCGCCGTCCGGGAAGAGAGTTCTGAGGAGAAAGAGGTCACAGGAGGAAGGAAGAGTCGGGGAGGAGGAGAGAGATTGAAGCCGGAGCTTGACATGGATGAGGAGGACGGTTTGGCCGCGCTGGAGAAGATGATCGATCGCCCATTTGAGAGCGTTTTGGCTGCCTTTGTCTTTGTCGATGGCCACAGCAACCAGACCATTCCCTCCTTCCCTTTTTGGCTCTGTGTTTTTTGACGGCAACCACATCTTCTCTTCCTTAAAACAAACAAAAAAAAAAAAAAAAACAAACAGATATAACTCAAAGATCCAACACTTTTACATCCGTTCTTGTTCCAGCCAAAAGCTCTCTCTCTCTCTCTCTCTCCTCTGGCCAAGAGAGACTTGTCTAGTAATGTTTCTCCCTCTCGACAACATAGACTCACCTGAGCCTCTCTCTCTAATCTCTCTCCCTATCTCCCCTGAATTAGACAAGTGGGTTTTTAGCAAAGTTTGATTTTTTCAAACCAACAACTCCATAAATGTCTCTGCTTTTTCAGCCTCAGGTGGAAATTCACCACGTGTGATTAAAAAAGGCTTTTTTAGAAGGTTGTTAGTTTCCCCCCTTTCTGCAACACCATCCTTGATACCATCAAGTGAAGATTAAGAAACGCAGCCCCTCATCCTTCGCCATTGCCATTGTTGCGAAGATAAGACATGTAGTTATGTTCGACTCTAGGCATGATGACAATAATTAAAGCATTTTCAAGTAGCAAGAACAGAGGAAGATTGTGACCGGTCGCAATGCGATGAATTAATATCATCTTTCTTTCTCTAATTTATTAGTATGATTATCTATGTCATTAATTCGAAGTTTATTCCAGAGATAAAGATCATAGGGTAAACTTTCTATTTAGAACCGGTCGCAAAAGACCAATTTACCCTTTTTCCTACAAAGTCCCTGTTCAGCAACTGAATTCACTACTTTGCCATAGCTATACCTCAGAGGCATTTTACCAAACACCTTGTGGAAGTCCCTTATGCACTCCCCTCTCCTCTTCCGGTGCTCCCCTTTCCGGTTGCTCAACCCCACCTCGCTCACCTTCCTCTGCCTCTGCTTCCCCCGTCCGCCGCCCTCGTCGTTCCGAGGGTCCCCCCAATCCCTCGCCCTCTGCGAACCCACCAGTATGGGGCCCGCGTTCGTCCTCTCCGCCACCACAAAGTTCATCAGAATGTCCTCGCAATTACGCTCCCGATCCACTATGCTCCTCATCTCCGCCATTGGCTTTCCTCCTCCACAGCTGTACTCGTACAGGTAATCCATTTTCATAATCAAGAATTTCGTTAGCACGATCGAGTATCTGTCCGGGTGGACTGTGTAGATCCACTCCTTCCTCGATAAATCGATGTCGTGCGACCTCGCGAAGAATCCGATCAGGCGATCGGGGTTCGTTTCCCAAACTCTGAACGCGAAGACGAAGGAATCGGTATCGATCTCCACGTCGTCGTCACAGATGAGGACGGCGCGGGTTACAATGGAACTACGGGGTAGGAACCGAGCGTTGAGGCTGCTGGAGGATTGGCGGAGGAGGGACATAGTTCCAGCGCTGAGCGAAGAAGAAAGCGTAAGATTTTGAGCCAATTGATCAAGGGTTTCAGATGGGGTAGAGGGGTTTCCCCAGAGCACGAGAACTGAGTAGACGATCGAGGATGCCGAGTAAGAAGCGGCGATTGATTGGAGGAGAGCGATGCGGGACTCGTGGTAGCCATTGATGATGACTGTGATTTGATCGGAACGGAGAGATTGCGGTCGATGGTGGGGCACGGAATCATCGCTGCAGGGATCGACAATTGGATTGAGGACAGAGAAAACATTAGCCAGCAAGTGAAACAGGACCAAAGATGTTAACCCTGCTTTCAAATCCATCCCAATCCTAGGATGGACGAGGAGAGGCCAAGAAACTTAATCAACTGACAAGACAAACTCCAGAAACAACATGCACTTCAAAACAAGTTTCACTCCACATGGTTTCAGCCATGGATTCCGCTCAACTTGGACGTTGAACAACCATTAATAGCTCGAGAATTTCTTAAGAAAAAATACAAACGTTTCAACGATACAATCAGGAAATGTTTTCTCGAGAATAAGACCCAATTTCAATTACGCTGTAATCAATTATGGGTAGATCTTAGATTATGAGTAATTTGATCCCATTTGCAAAAATGATATAATTTGTAAGATTTGATTCTTAGTCGTAACATTTCCTCATCTGAAAAGTGGGAAAAAGAGACTCAAAAAAGTAAAAAGCAATTGCCGTCTTGTCTATCTGCACAATGGGCTTCGTGGGTATCGATCGGAAATGGCAAGGATCGGGCTCTCCTCCGAGCAACAACCAGCAGCTTTGACAATGGCGTCGTCCCCACCTTTACATCCGTACTTTCTTCTCTCCTCTCCCTTCTCCTCCACCATCTTCACAACGCTCTCAAACAGAGAAACTTCACAAGGAATTCTCAGGACCCCTTCTTGCTCAAACCCAAATTCCTCCTCAGCTTCTCTCAGCAAAATCTGGAACGCCGGATGGCCGAGATATTGGGTGGGTATAACGAATCTCTTGAGCTCTTCTCCTACGATGATGGCTAGGTACCCTTTTGGCACCGCATTGCCCGAGCCTGATGCTTCTGATATAGACAATTTCAATTTCAGAAACTTGATGCCGCTGCTACCGCTCTTTCCGCCATTGCTGCTGGAGCTATTGCTGGTTTTTGACGAGTTGGCCAGCTTTTTCCACTTCTTCAAGATCTGTTGAAGCCTAACTATTTCTGTAATCTTGTTAGGCTTTTTTGAATAGTCCATGGCCTTCTCTGCTCTCAGCACTGTTGGGAGTTCTGAGCTAACTATCGACTGCAGTCCATTTATAGCCACGTATGGATTTAAAAAAATTTACAAAGCGCAAGAAAGAAGAGAAATTTTCAAAAGGGTGCGTCTGGTTTTCGTACAAGATACTGCATTGAAGACTTCCTCAATCTATAGTTCTTAATCCGAAGCAGAGAGAAAGAGCAGCATGTGAGCAGAGTCGATGAGAGAGAAATCATGTGAGATTTTTTGGGGGGCTGAATTCGCCATTGCCGCTTTGACTGACTTCTGTTAGTCTTATAATTGTATTTAATATTCACTCCAAATTATCATTGGAATGAGGTATCCGTTGCTTTTTAGATGACAAATCCACGTGAAATCAATGCAATATACCCTTTCGGGTCGTTGAATAAACAGGACAAAACACTACTAAATTAGAACATTAGCTCTAATAACATATAATATGTTATATATATTCAAGTAATCATTTCAGTTTTTATGATATGATATATTTGTAGCACCATTGCATGATTTTGCCTGCATGTGAGGCAACGTGAAGGCACGTTGCTGTCACAAAACCTCCTCCTTGTTCCAAAATAACCTCATATTGCAACACTATGAAGACCCACATAAATGATTATTCATTCATCAACTTTCGTCTCAAAATCGGAATATGCGTTTTATCCGGGGATTCCGTTGGGTTTGATAAAGTTTCTAGTTATGCAATCTTAACTTATTAATGTTAGTTACGATTGAGTTTAAAACGAGCAAAAATGTTTTCGGTTTTTTCCTCGTGCTCGACAATGTCATGCATCACGTGTCAGTTTAATTTTTAAAAGACTGTTGAATCTCAGATCACATGAGAATTATTCGTGGAAATCGTTACTTTAACGTAGAGAATGTACTTGAAAACATATCATAATATAAAAATGCAGATAAAAATAATATTAGTCGTCGGAGAACAAAGTGGAATTGACTGAAACATGATAATAATCATCTACTTAATCGATGGAATCCAATCAAACCAACTTCAACTTACCATTAATCTCTGATTTAATTGTATTAAAACCCTTTAATCAACGTGGATTAGTTTATATCACCATTAAACAAGAGGCCACCCACCATGCTAAAGTTAGTAATTTTTCTGCTAGATTTGGCGATTGTTAGTTTGTAATTTTTATAATAATTTTTTTGGATGAACGAAAACTTAAGTTCACAGTGCATTTCTTTGACACCGTTCATTTTTTTTTCTCTAAAATTTTCATTTCGCTCAATACAATATTGTTCGTTTTGGGATAAAATTCACACAATTTAGTTTTTGGTGTTAGCCCTAAACTCGTTGTCCTAAGTAACAAGAATGACACTTTTTATAAATAATTTGATATTGCGTGCCCCACTCATAAAGACTGTACTCTCACAACTAACGTAATATTAAATAGTCTTTGTCTTTACGAGATGAACTATCACAGTTTCGATATTCTTCTTCGGGCCATAGATCATAACAAAAGAAAATTGTAAGTAACGAATTTGATTAAACTCGAGAATGATTAGCACAAGAGTCGTGTAACAATCCTCCGTCCACCTAAATACAAGCCGAACCCAAAAGTTGAATACAAATTATATCCTTCCTTTGATGAATTTTAGTTCATTGATTGAACATGCTCCTGGATTTCAAGCCATGGATTCAAACAATTAAAGCGCATGATGATAATATTTATATTTGAAACGTGTAAGCCAGGCGACTGGCGAGCCTGGTCACTTTCATCCGCTTCTACCTCGCATAAAACCTTCGCCTGCTACTGGCCTGAGTGCTCGAATCGGATATCCAGATATGCAGAGTCTGCAGGAGAAGGCGTCTGAGTGGAGCGGAGTGAAGCAGGAAGAAGCTTGCGCCATTGACGGTACCAAGCTCTTTCAGAAGCTAGGGATTCATACCTTCGTTATCCTCTCTACCAACTTCTATAACAGGTTTCCGGTTTGATTATTGACCAACTTTCTTCTCATTTGTGTAGTTTGATTCAAACATGTATTTAAATCAGGGTCTATGAAGATGAAGAAGAGTGGTTTCGGTCCATTTTCGGGAGCTCGAAGAAAGAAGATGCAATTCAAAATCAATACGAGTTTTTTTTTGCGCAGCGGATGGGAGGGCCTCCTTTGTATTCGTTTTTGCCTCATCTGCTCAGTCACTTTGCTGTATTACTATCTTCTCCTGAATGGTATTGAAGGTTAATTAGTTCTTGAAATTTTGAAAGTTGTGACTCTTTGACTTGAACTGGATGGAATTATTACTGGTTACTGATTAGTTACTATTGAAAACAATCAGTTGTTTCTTCCAAATTATTAGTGATTTTGCCTCATCTTCCATGATCACCATAGTTTAGATTTACATTTCATATTTTTGTTCTCCTCATAATTTAGCGATTCTGATTTGCATAAGCAGAGCCATTCTTGCTGATATCCTCAAACTTATCAAGTTTCAACTTGCGCTCCAATCATCGATTATTTGTTGCTAGTGAAGGATTAGTTCATTGCTGTCGTTGGAAACTTAGTTAAGTGAGGGGGCTTAGAGTTGCTTCAAACTTCAATACCCTTTTGACATTGGATTGAGCAGGCCATCCTGCTCTGATAGGCCGTCATCGTCCATTCCCTGTAACCCATGAGCCTGGACAGAGGTGGTGACATCATATGCAGCTGGCTTTGGACAGCTCCCAAGACAAAGATGAAGATTCAAAAATCAAAATGATGAACTTCTTCAGGCATTTATTTTTCCACTAATCATTTATTTTCCACATAATTAGACTAAATCTACTCAGATTTGATGAGATTTTATTAATTCATTTCAAACTTTCAGGCACACAGCCTTCTTTCTGGTGGCTGGAGATGAGTTGAAGAATCAAACTTTACAGCTTCAGTGCAAGCATGCTAACCAGAAGACAGCTGCACCTTAAAATAAGAATCAACAGTCCATTCTCATTCGATTGTTGTGAGGTTTAACTTAAAGCTCTGGGTATCGTGCAAAGTGTTGCTTCTCACAACAAAGAATCTTGAGTTGTTTTAACCCAAAATAATGAATGAAAGGTTGTTCCTCTTCCTGCTTGTCTCTTAATTTTTCTGCTGTTTCATCCCAACGAAATTTACTGGAAAAGAAAGAGAAGAGCCAAAAACTGCGGAGAATAAGCTTTGATTTCAAGAATTAATCATGTTGGCTCCATGTTCATAATGATGAACAAACATTAAAACCCAGGTTTACATTTATGTTCTTCACAAACATTATTAATCAATCTAGCAAACTATTGACTTCTTTCTTCCGGCTTCCTCTTTGTCTTCTCTGGAAGAGTAGCTCCCACCTTATTGACTGTCCTTGCCCCATGAATCACTCCAGTTTTTTCATACCCATTAAAGCTTAATTCACTCTTCTCCATGTTTCGAAGTTTCATTTCAGTTTCTGAAGGCTTGATGATGCAGGTTGGCGGTCTGTCCACAGTAGTTCATAACCATTTTTGGATATTTTTTCATCCATTAAAGAAACCAGACAGACAGAACAGCTGGAAAGTTAAGAACAGCAGTCACGGCAAAGAGAAAAACAGCCAAAATAGGTCCACATCAGATAATGCGTCCCTCTCTTTCTGACACATGGTTTCACGTGATGGAAAGCTAACAACATTTCTACAAACATAAATATCCTTTCTTACACCCAAAAAAAAAAAAAAACAGTAGAAAAACTAGAGCCAAGCTTTGATAATATCACAGCTACTTCTGACCAAAACATAGCTTACATTCATTTAGTTTGATTTCTGTGACATTGCGATGGCCCTCAATCTACCATAAGTGTCGGCACAGGCGTGGGCATAGTCCAACATGGCTCGGAAAAGCTCAGGCAATCGAGTTTTCAGACTACCCAGTGACTTGTCCCTCACCTGAATGCCATGTCTCTCATGAGCTTCAATTTCCTCCTCCAGTCTCTTCCTCAAACTCTCAACTACGAATTGCTTTTCAGAAACCGGGTCTTTTGCATTTGAATCATCCCCTCTCTCTGTATCTGTTTCGTCGTGCATTCTTCGCTGCATGTACTTCTGATGCCAATCCTCGAATATCTGTTTCTTCCGCAGATATTCTTTTCTTGTTTCCTCACACTTGTCCTTCAGCTTCATTTCTTCTTCCTGATGAATAATTATGGTCTTTATCACAGCCGCAAAGGATGATATTGCAGATTTGCCAAGCTCGTCAGGATGCTTTTCTAGACAATCATTCCACGAATGGAGGAGAGTTTGGATTGGAGGGCTCTGAACTCTCGGCGGGGACGAGATTTTTTCTTTCAAGCTGCTTTCGATGGGGATGAGATTCAATTTCAGCCAACTATTCAGTGCTTGGATGTAATGTTTCTGATGAGTAACAAGCTTTTCGAATTGCGAATGCCAGTCTTGGACGGCATTCCAGAGTTGGATAGTTCTCTCATGGTGATGCTTGCTTGTTTCCTTAGGTGTGTGAGAAATGTCCTTAGGTGCGTGAGAAATGTCAAGAGATTTGAGGTCGAGAACACTTTTCAACTGGCTGTTGTGGTGCATGCACATGCTTCCCCACATTTTAGCCAATCTGGAGAGGTGCATACGAAAAAGTGAAGAAAAAGACTAAGAGGGAAATAACATGTCTATACCATCTGATACACAAACAAAAAGAAAAATCACCGAGAGAAGAAAGATTCATCGAAACGGTATATGTGTAATTATAATGTCCAAATGAGATGAAGAGGAAAAAGGGACAAAACCAGAAAGGGATAACTATGTATCGAATAGAACAAAAAATATCAACTTTTGTGTAAAACTTCAAGCAATTGGCAGGGTGGAGAAGAGAAGTTTGAGATGGTAGTTATAAAAACTAACAGTTCAATTCAACCTTAAAGTTAATTGGAAAAACAAATAAAAAACGAACAAAAGATCGATGAAGTTAAAGAAAAAGAGTCGAAAATATCAACTTTTGGGTAAAACTTCGAGCATTTGGGAGGGTGGAGAAGAGATGTTTGAGATGGATAGTAATAAAAAATAACAGTTCAATCCAACCTTAATCAGAAAAACAAATAAAAGACAAACAAAAGATCGATGAAGTTAAAGAACAGATGACAAGAAAGTTCAGAATGGAAAGATTACCCCTCAACGAGAGCAACAAGTTTTGGGTACAATTGCTCCTCTCGAATTCGAGTAACTTCTGAAACTGTTGAATCCATAGACTGCATATCGACTATGTATCTAGTATGTAAATGACTCACGGCAGCCTTTGTTTTCTCTAAAGATTCAGAACTAACATTCCGCTTTTTCTGCTTATTAAGCAAAGCAACCTTCCTCTGGTACTCCAACTTCATAAGTTCACCTTGCTATTAAAAAAATAGAAGAACCTCACCGAGATTTTAAGTTCACATCCACACAGGCAGGCAAGTAGATGTTATAATTCTAAGAGTCTATTTCAAGCAAATTATCAAGTGAGAATGATGTAGTGGTTTTTAATTTGACAAAAATAAAAAACATCAATTAGTCAAACTAATAGGAATGCCGGAAATATAAGGGAAGAATCAGAAACAATTTATACCTTCACTTCGTCGTAAAGTTTCTTCTCCCAGGCCAGCAATTTATCCAAAACAGTGGCAAGGGTTTCATATTCTTCTGAATCGAAATCATCCTTCCCAACATCGGCATTAGGCATACCTCTGAACGATCTGTTCCAAGTAATTACACGCATAACCCTTGCCGAATGATCAATGTGTCCTACAGAACACTAAGAGAGTCCGTCACATGTTCCATCAATAGGTAAGCATTAAAGTCCATGTTAAAACATCAGAAATGCATTACGAATAGAGTAAACCCATGACTGAGTAGAAGAATAATGCAATTTCGGAACATTTTCAGCACTAAAATCATATGCTTAAGCTTTTTAGATAAGTCGCTTGCACTGCAAGTCCAATCAAATAAGAACAGAAGACAAGATTAACATCAAGATTGTCTCAGTATAAGGTAAAACAATTTGAAACTTATAAACATCCAAACATGATGATTACTATCCCTTGCAAGAGAAATTTTCAGAAAAGAAGCGTAATGATACCTCGATTATCAGCAAAATTAGAGTGATAGTGCAATCGAGTGGCCTCCATCATCTTCGAAACCTCCTGGGCACTCTCTGAAGCCTTCAGAAAATGATCATCTATGGTGGTCAGAATCTGAATCAAGCTTACGGTAGGGATGGCCGCATTCACCGCTCTCTTCAACTCTGGAGGCGCAGTATTCGCGTGCTCCATCTGCTTCGCCTTCTTAACGACGATCTCTTCTGCTTTCTCAACAACTTTTTCTGGTGTTTTTGGCTCGAATCCATCAACTCCAGTATCGAAATCTCCGGCACCGATACTTGAGTTCTCGGCTTCACTGAACTCCATTCTCTCATTCTCACCATTTTCATCCCCGGTGTCGTCCACAGAAGGACCCGCCATACTATCTACAACAAAAAAGTAATCCCAAGCCATGCCCTTCGACTCCGGCATCGGAGTCCTGGGCACCTCTTCCGAATCCGCCACGCCATTTTGCCTATGTAACCTCCCCCTTTGGGAGTTATCCTTCCCAGTTCTTTCATCCATTTCGGGCAGCTCTTCCTCTTCATCTTCCTCGGCAATGGAGATGGAACCCTTTAGACCACTGGACTTTCGAAGCTTCGTTGGGATGGCAGGAAGACTAGTGGCACGCTTGAGAGGGCTCGGAGAGAAGATAGGGAGTGGCGGTGGCGGAGGAGGGAGGCTGTCCATGGGTGGAAGCGGAGGCGGGGGAAGTAGTGGTTCAGAAGCAGGATCTAACGAAGGCGGAGGGTGGAGAGGGTGATTCTCTTCGGTTTCTCCATAGTCACTCAAAGCAGCGCCTGTGTTTTTCAAGGCGACAGCAAATCCAGAATGGCCGGCGGCGAAAGCATTTCGAGCGAGAACTGCATCTTTCATTAAGTTCCGGCGGTCCTTGCAGCGAGACACTGATTCTTCATTGTCTATTCTGGATTGCACACACCCCATTTTCCAATTCTGTTGCTCTCTGGGTCTGTTGAGTTATAGAAATCAGCAACGTCCGGTCGTCATTGAGAGAGATAAAACTCAAATGTCAATTTGGGGGAAAAGATGGACCGAGATGGGATTGTAAACTCCTGCAAGCGCTCAAATGTAGCTTCAACCGTTAAAGAGGGAAGAAGAGGAAGAAGAGAGAGAGAGAGAGAGAGACCCAGAAGAAGTTGGAGAGAGAGAGAGAGTGAGAAAAAGCGTGCGGTACAGCCAGCTGAGCAGGGCAGCAGCTGCTCAGAGCAGTGAGCAGAGATCAGTTCACCCGCCGAGAGTACAAAATGATTCCCCACTCGCTCTCATTGTTAACAAGGTGTACAAATCATAATTTTTCAAAAAAACGGTAGCATGTCAAAGATAAAACGACGACGTTTCGGGCAAAAACATTAAACCAACGCTACCTCCCACGTGTCGACCAATTCATGAATTCCGCTACAAAATTGGTGACCTTTAATCAACTGGACTTATGACTAAAGTGGCTTTCCTTTTAATAAGAATAAAATGAAGAGTAAAGTGGTTGCTCGAATACTTCACCAAGGACAGGCGACAGCAACTCTACTTCCAATGTCTCAACACCCATTTTTTTAATACATCCTAAAACTAAACCAATAAGTGTATAAATTGAAAAATATTTATCATGGGTTTTCGTGGATTAAGGTCAGACGAGGAGAGAATCAACAAATTGAAGAATTAAAATAGGAACAGCAAAAACACATGCATATATCATCAAATACCAGAGGTGGGTCACTTCATTTAGAGCCTGAAAAAGGAGGGGCCAAAGGCAGCAAGACACGATGACAATGACTAAGATTATAACTACAAAACTCAGCCTTGCTAACAAAAAAATACAGCACTATTACCCTCTACACTATTGTCATATGCTTCCAGTTCCTCTCTGCCCAAGATTTCCAGTTTGTATTTACAAAATCAATCGGCCATTCCTGGGTAGAGGAATCACAAAAATTATTTAGTTTGATCCAACTGGAAGCCTCCTACAAAGGGCTTGATTATAAATTACCATTCTGGTGTAGAGAATCTCACCTATACACTGCGTTAGAAAGCAACGACCAATCAACTTTGACAACCTCGGACAACCAAGGTAAATCAAGTCCATTCAAAGAGCTTCGGGCGATTGATCCCAGCACTACAAAAGATGCGTCCTACAATAAATAGACAATTAAATCGACTGTGGTACCACTTCCCTTAACTCCGGGTAAGAAAGATATGAGGCTGAAAGAGCACTCACCAAGAATTCCAGTTCAAATATCCTCAGTTAGGACGTCGTATGGCCTTTAGTTTGCTTAACTCCCTTTCTTGTAGCTAATTTTAGAAAATAAAAAATGAAAAGCAATGAGGCGGATTGAAAAAGTCCACATTAAATTGTATACGTAGGTTATTATATTTGTAGAATATCCAAAGCAAACTTTTCCTACCTTGTGTAACTTTTCCCATGCTCGGTCTGATTTTTCTTGTAATAAACACCACTCCAATGCCATGTCATATTCAATGGTGTTAGGTTGAGAGCAATGCGAAGTAGATATAGCATCTTTCTGGTAGTTAAAGGTTTTAAAAAATTACATGTTATATTTTGATTCATTATGTGTGAAATCTAAATGTTAACAGAAAATTACCATCCCCCGTTGCATATGAAATCTTTGTTTATCAAGAACGATGTGACCAAAAAATGCTGGTTTCGTTGTTCGGAAGTATGGAGTAGCAATGCTGCCAACAAGCTGCCTGCAAAACAAAGTTCACAGAATTAGTCAGAAGCACCCACACTAAATAATGTTTTTGGGGGCAGCATGTAAGAAATAATAATGAGTTACATTCTACGAGGCACCTTGAGGACTATGGTCGTCCAATTGAACAAGCAAGAAATGAAAATCCTATGTAAGAATCCGATAGGATCGTAAAAACGTAGAACAACCAAAATGTAGAATAAAAATAGAAGAGCAAGATCAACCAAGAATGGTTGATTGTTTTGATTGAATGTAAAAACATAAATTACAAATAGCAAGCAATTCGATAAGATTATTTCCTCCCGAGCCCTTAACCGCGTCTTGCAGCCCCACAACACTTTCTACCAAAATCTTCCTCGATGCTCCTAATGACTACTTCTCCAATAAATATATAAAAAAACCCTCAATTCTCTCTCTTAGATCTAATCCCATTTCTACCATCAGCCCAAATAGATAGAGACCTATCATTACTCCCAGTGAGTCACCTTGTCCTCAAGGTGAACAAAAAAAAAATTCATTTGAATCAATTCCAAAGGCTTCCAAGAAGTTGTAGAATTAGATGGGCCTCTCCAACAATTGATTCCCTATTGTTGCTGATGTATTTGGGGCATAGTTGGGTCAACACAAGAGTTTGCATAAAACAATTTTGCTGATTGACAAACCTGAATTTTTCCTTGACCCTAGCCTTCACTTTAACCCTAACTTTTCCTTCTTTGCCTTGCTGAAGTGAAACCAACCAGTTGACACTTCCCCTTGCCATCGGTTTGTCCACTGTCGCCAATAACATTCTCTCCTTTTTTTTGGTTTCTTTGTCATCGGTATATTTGACGGGCGAGTCGCTAATTTCCAACTGTTTTTCTTCAATCTCCTTCTCTTCAACAAATCCCGCAGGTGAGGTTCTGATTTGTTGTGGATCGTATACATTAGGATTTTTCATCGATATGTCCATCGATGTGGACGTGTGTGGGCGCTTCCGCAACTGTGGCCAACTCAAAATGTCGATTGTTCCAGTGCACAGTTGCAGTCCAAACATGGCTAGTCAAGCTTGTTTCCAACATGAACAGTTGATGGCTTTGTTGGGGTTGGTTTTGTCGCTCACGATTGGTGTTGTCCAGAGAAGGTGATGACATGATTCAATGTTGGGAAGTGTCTATATTTCCTCCTTCAGGTTCGACGCCTCAAGTTGGCGTTGAGGGTTTGTGTTTGGCTCAATTGTGTGCTTTGGTGCCTTTCTTTTCTCCTTTGATTTAGCTTGTGGTTTTAACAGTGTCATCTCTTCTCGCTAGAAAATTCTCAACCTGTCGAAGCCATTGGTCCATGGAATCGAGAATAGAAAGCTTATGTAGAATCGCTTGCATGGCGGCCCTCATTCTAGCTATCTTCTCGTCCATCTTTTCAAATCTTTCATCATCGAGTCGCAGAACCATGTTCATCCTCGCCAAGATTGAAGGTTTTGACACCAAATGGATAGGATCGAAGAACCAACATGTAAAATAAAAATAGAAGAGCAAGATCAACCAATAATGGTTGATCTTTTTGATTGAACATGAAAACGAAAATTACAAATAACAAGCAATTTGAGGAGCTTGTTTCCTCTCAAGCATCTTAATGGCAACTCGCTACCCCCAAAACACTTATTACCTAAATTTTTCTTGATGCTTCTAATGACCAACGTCTATAAATATAGAAAAAACTTTCAATTCTCTCTCTTAAAGCTAAAGAGACCTGTCATAAACAACGTCATTTACATGGTGTGACATGGTTTTTGATTTGAAGCTTGGATTTAGTTGTAGAATTGAGAAAAAGAGGAAGAAGAAGAAGAAGACTAAAATAGTGAGTGTGGGAGAGTGTATTACGGTAGAGGAATGATAGTGTAGAAGATGAATGAGAGATGACGAGGACATAGGCAGAAGAGAGCTTGTGTGGGTGTGTCACGCACATAAAGTGACGCAAAGCATTTTGAAGTCGATGGAAAAAAACCTTGCAGCATGCATGACATATTTATTGGATTCTGTCATAATGGTATTGCACTAGCCATCCAAATCAACATTTATTATAGATCTTTGTTGACCGGGAAAAGAGCGAATGGATAAAAGAAAATCTATACGAAGAAAAGATATATCTTCCGGTTGATATCATCCCGAAATACAACTGCTAAAATTTGTTTATAAATTCCTCAACTATCAAAAGTTCTTTGAAATCTAGAAAGCAAACCCACTTAAGTGACTGAAAACATAATAATGATTTATACATACCTTCCACTTGAAAGAAGTAAGCAGCCTTCGTCTAATTTTGTAAGAGCCTTTTCCGCAGCTTCCCTTGTTTTAAAAATGACATAAGCTTGACCTACAAAACATGAAATTCCATTTGTTTTATCCAACATTCCAAATTTCAGATAACTCCTTGGCTATTTTCATAAAACAAGACCTGATTCGCACCAGAATGAGGGAACAAAAATGCAGTCTTCTGAATCATTTTTGCAGTGCAACTTTCACTGAAAGCATGCCAAACAATATCCTGAAATTTTAGAACAAAGAACAAACCAGAATAAGAAATAAGTGATAAGCCACAAAATGTTCGTGCAATGAGGAAGAAATGAGATGAGATGTAGGGGGACGGGAATCTAGAGTTGCATTCCTTAATCCTTGAGGCAGCTGCGCCAGAGGCAAAGAGTCCAGCACTGAGCATCTGGCACCGTAAGAGAACAGGGATGCAGAGCTGGCTTTGTAACTGTTCTGCAACCAGGCCATTCGACAAAAGCTTTTGAATTTGTAATTTAAATTAGCTGTTATGAGTATTTTTTTTTTGTTTGATTAAATAAAGGGGGAAGGGAAGGGAGATTGGGATATAAAGAAGAAAAGTGTTGTGCGAATTTATGTAGAAGCTTATATTGTAATTATTTTATGTTCAATAGCACTGTTCAATGAAGTGAAAGATAGGAAGCATGAATTTGATAGACTCCCCGCAGAAAATAGCAACTAACAGAAAAAATTGACAAGAAAATCAATTTGATTCATGAAAACTGGGTAGCATTCAAGAGGTCTCCAACTCTCCCCAAAACCTTGGATTCACAAAAAATAACCCTTATTCTTCCAGAACACAATTAAAATACCAGCATTGTCTTCAAAATAAATGACATTATTCATAATAATTAAACTAAAATAACTATTTAATAATAATTACGAGAAGACCCTTAATAGCTACTCTGTGTTCGGCTTCTTCTTGCATCTATAATAGGTGAATGTAATTTGCAGTCTGAATTGGAGAGCTCCGTGGAGCATTGGGCATTGAAAGAGTAGAAGACACTAAACTTTCAACTGAGATTTGAGAGATTGGACAGGAATCAGGAGACCAGGAAAGGGCTATGATGAATGCTGAATGCTGAGAGTCTTTATTAGAAAAGGTGAGGTGGGGGTAAAAAGTCGAAGATCCTATTTTAATTGAAACTAAACTCACTTAGCCAGCTGGGTTCATGGAGGAAACAAAGGAAGGAGAGGAGAAGCAACTCATTTTCACACATATCTCCAAAGGATATGATGTTCCCAAATGGTAGTGCTTGCCAAAGAGGGAGGTCATTGGAAATGTCAATTATCAACAGAGAAAATCCAAACAGTTGGGTTTCTTAATAAAAAGATATTTTGAAGCATCTTTCAAATGAAGAAAAATTGGTTGAAACAGTAAACTTAGATGGTAACGAGTTGACTCAGTCTCGAAGAATTGAGACAGATTTGCCAAATGGCAATATCTCGAAAGATAGTTGTTACTTCATTTCCAATTCAACAAAAAAGACGAAGACTAACAATTTCTAGCAATAAAAAGAAGTTTTTCAGTAATTGAATTTAGGTTGGCCTTTGAGACTCTAGCTGCATATTAAAAGGAATACCAAAAGAGGTTCTCAAAGTGTTTAAAATTCGTGCATAATTGAAAATGCTTCATTCTGAAAGGTAGGGCCAAAAGATGGATGCGGCTCCATGTGTGGAGGATTAAAATCACATGCCCAATGCAGATTTTAAAATTTCATTAATACATGTATATTTAAATCAAATTATTGTGAATAATAGAGAAATAAATTTTGGGAATCATTTTCAAAAGCTTACATTAGCGTTGACAAAAAGTAACTTCAAATAAAAAGCATGAACTTCTCACTAAAAGATTAACGATTTATAACTTCAAATAAAAAGCATGAACTTCTCACTAAAAGATTAACGATTTATGTTTTCCATGTGCTGAGAAATACTCTATTGGCTTTCAATCAAGTAGTTGAGGGTAATGATTGGAGAAGAAAAGAAAAGAGGAGAAATTGTTCGAAGTGATTGATTCAGAAGAGGAGAATATCACAGAACAATTCTGTGATTACACCTTGGGGTATTGATAAACCCCAAACTAATTAGTTAATGGAAGGAGGATGGAAGGAATTGCAATTTAGAGGAAGAGGATCCAACATTGCGGCCCTTCATCCTTGGTGCAAGAGGAAGAGAACACGTGCCAGCAGCAAGCATAAGGAGAGAGAAGATTGAAAGGGCAGTGCAGTGTCGATGAGACCCAGCACCCTGCTGTAGCTGACCTTTGTAATTGTTCTACAACCAGGCCATTTGGCACTGGTTGATAGATTGTTTTCGAATTTATAATTTAAATTAACAGTTGAGTAGTTTGTAGAAAAAAGATTAAATAAAGGGGAGAGAAGGGGAAAAGAAGATTAGAATATAAAGAAGAATAGTGGTAATGTGCAAATTTATGAATAATTTTGAGTGGTGTAATCTAATTTCAATTTCACGGAGAAAATGAAAACTAAAGACTCAAAAAAGTTTCTCTAATGAAATATTGAAATACCCAACACAAAGAAAGAAATAAAAACAGGACCATTGAGGACACAAAATTAAATGCAAAATACCTCTACTTCTCCTGAAGTAAAATCTGGATCTAAATTCTGAAATAGAACTAGTGTTCCCTGATCACTAGCAGTTTTCAGTCTCTCTTCCCAAGGCTGTCATTATGATAATAAAGTACATTATCTCCCTGGACACAAATACAGAAAGTAAGAAACGGCTATAGAGTAGATAGAGTGACTTACAAGTCCTTTAAACCATCTGCTTCTATCCTGTCAGCATGTGAAAAAGCTAATTGTAAGAACAAATGATCTTGAACAGGAAATTAAACATGTATGAGTTACAACATTGATAGATGTCTCAAATAAAAATTTAAGGATATCTGTATCTTTAAGTAATGGAGGTAGTTCTTTCAAACGCTCATCTGGGTAAAAGTATGATTCTTTCTAAAAAAATCTTTACTTTAACCCTACTAGAGATTCTTTTGGGATTAGGTGAACTCAGAGTAAAGCTTTTGTAACATCCGTCATTTAAGAAATGGATTAAGCTACAAGGAAGTAATAGTAACAAAATGCAGGGGGGCAAGGTACAAATCTTGGAAATAAAAAAGGGATAAATTTTCGAAATTTGACTTACAGGACCAGGTCTTCTAGTAACTTCCACGAGTCGACTATCAACTTTGTTGTCCTTACTAAGATTAGTCAGTGACAATGTTTCAGGCATCTTTACACTAGAAAGTTTTGTTAGCTTCTCATCTGGTCGCAGCTTCCTTCCAGGGATTTTGTCTGCTCGATGAGAATCACTTACATCTACAGAGTTATTCATGTTTATCCTGAAATCATTGTATAACTTCTGTACACTATTTTTATTCTTGTCAATAGAAAATTGAACAGAACTATCAGTCCAGGCTTTCTTTGGAGGCCTTTGGTACAGTTTCGATGGCCCTTGGTCAAATTCACCATTATCATTGCTACGTTTTACTCTCTCTGCAGAATTAACAGCTCTTAAATGATTTTTGGCATCAGTATACAGACTTTTATTCACTCGATCTTTTTCCACACCATCACCAGGACCATAATTCTTACCGAGGGAAGAAATATGTTTAGCCAATAATGTTTTGGAATGATCATTTGGAAAATTATCTACTTTTCCTTTCACCCTTAATGTCAAACTTTCATCAGATGACTTGTGTCTAGAAGGAACATTTGCCTCAAGTCTAGAGATTTCATTTCTTCTAACTTCTTCCTTGCCCGGCTTGTGAGGATTATTCAGTAAAAATTTAACTGCAGCAATAAAATAATCCATAAACAGGAAGGCTACAATACAACAAAAACGAGTCATGGAAAGAAATCTGTAGCAAAAGATACCAACCTTCTATACCAGCAATTTTCTCACTTATCTTCTCAAGAATCTTCCGGCAACCAACATCAAAGGTGCGATAAAAAAGAAAGTCAGCCATTTGGACCTCTTCGACCGAAGGTTGTGTATTTCTGCTGTCTTTTGAAATGCAGACAACATTACATTTTCCACAAATTGCTTCCTTGTAAAATGAAAAATTATTAGCAAACAAGTACAAAAACCAGTTATGCACCTGGACAGAAATATTTCAACATGAGAATAATAAACAGTTACCAAAGGATTAGTATTTGCAAGACCAATCCCCTCGCCTGATGCCAAAAACAATTCATTATGACGTGTGTCCTCAGAACCAAGAAAATTGACAATCTCATGAGGACGGAAAAACCATAAAATCTTCACTTTTTTTGACTTATTAGGATTCTCCCAGATTCTTACTAGTTTCCCAACAAATGGTTCAGATTCTCCATCCTTGTAAAGATAAACAGAGTCATAAAGTGTATAGTCAACACCCTCATATGTAAAAGATTCGTAAAACGTTATGTCTTTATTTTCCCTGCCAATTCCTCTCCTTTTACCCCATTTAAATTCAAGATTTTCAATTCTTTCAGCTTCCACCATGCTGTCATATTAGGCTTTTCAAAAAGAAGTAATCAATGCCCCTGCAAAAAAACTAATTCAGTGAAAGGAAAAAAAAAAATTCAAGAAGGCATTCAGAAAAATATGGATATGAATAGCATTCTCCTAAATCCAGGAATTATCACATTACAATGAGAAAAAATCCCAAATGTAAATATGAGGCAGCCTAGTAATAACAACGCAAATTTCTAGAAGATGTCAAAGTGACAAAACATTACGCTCAAAAAGTCTATTCAGGGTATCGACGTTCCCTCGAATAGATAAAAACTCTAGAATAACCGGAAAACAAAGGAAAAATAGAAATCTAGTATGTTTTTCACTCTATTTGAATACAGAATATCAGTAGAAAAAGATAAACACAAAAAATTTGAATTGGCAGTTTAACTACTTATACTTGCGCAACAAATATTGCTGCACTACTTAATACGTAATCTGAGACATCAAAACAATTTATCAACCAGTACACTTTTCCGGAAACAAACGAAACGCTCGCGGAAACCCTAAAATATAATTAAAAGAAATTACCTCGATGAGAAGAGCTCTGGATGGGATTGATGATTCCTTTGTAAGCCCCAATTCTTCAAGTCGGAAAGAATGACGGTGATTTCCTTACCAAACTGTTCCTACGCTATGTCTCTCGCTGCCCAATGGCCAATTTCCATCGCCCAGGTTCTCCGGGAGAAACAACTTCAATTTGAATTGAAACCAACGATAACTCTGTTGGACTCTTTTTTGAAAAATGAAAACGGTCTATTTATACTCATCTTACGCGCTGTTTATTTGTTATTATTTAATATAAATAATTTAATTTATATATAATTATAATTATAATTATTTTATCTAATATTTTAATAAAGATATTCAAAATGGCCATCAAACTTTTTTTTTTTTTTTAACAAATGAACCCTATCGAGTCCCATTTTGCGAGATCGGGAACTCGCTCTCTATTTTTCAAAAAGCGGGGATCTGTTGATTTTGAACGGGTCCTTTTTCAATTCGAACAGATACTCGCTCTCAATTAATAAGAACTCATTTTTTCACTAAATTGACCGGAACTCGTGTAACATTTCAAGTTTACATTTGAATATAAAATTTAGACACATTGTCTTGAACAAAAAATTTGTCAGAAAACTAAAAATTAAGGCAAAACGATTGGGCGTTAAATTTCATGAAATGAACGGCCATTCACAGCTAGAGAGGTACAGTGGTCAAAATAAGTGCGTTATGCACCGATTTGTTGTAGGGTTGGAACGTCGCCAGAGACAACGAGAATGAAGGGGGATTTTTTTTCACAAGAGGGGCTCTGGTTGAGGGTGCTCTCTCGTGCTTTTAAGCGAGAACATAGACTTGCTCTTAAGAGTGAGTCCTCATTCTGATCAGTTAAAGTGCGAATGGGGACCCGCGGTTGAACGAGCGGGTCTCCGTTGGTGCCCGAAATTCTAAATTTCAAAAAAATTGTATGGGTCCCCGATCTTGCAAATTAGGGACCCTCGCCGTGGTTCATTTGTTTAAAAAATAAATTTGAAGTCTATTTTATTAATGTACCCACGCATTTGGGTTTAAAATAAATTTTGCCATCTAATTAAATTAGTGTTGCTCTCGTTTGAATTCTATATTATAATCTTATCCAGTGACATATCGATTATTTAATTTGTTTAGTATTTTATTTAAATTATTTATAATGTATTTTTATTAACACATTAATTAATAAGATAATATTAAGTTTATGTATTAATTTTACATATAATTTTATGTTTTGACATGACACTTACGCGTTTCTTATTAATTATTATATTAAGCAAGATAAATTATATATAATTAAAATAATTTATTAATTATTTTAATTAATTATCAATCAATTATGTTGTAATATTATATGGTAGAATTAGAAGTAAACATAGTCTCAAATCAAATTGTAAAATTTTGAATTAATACATAATATCGTAATATTACTCGTTTGTAAAATTATCGACCATGTCTATTTTTAGCATATTTACATCAAAGTTTTATTGTTTTATGATATATTAAATTTAAAAAAAAAAGTGAATACTTGTCATTAAACATATGTACATCCCTGTAATTTCTTAGAATTATAAATATCTCATAATTATCTTAATAATTATCATAATATATCCATGCAATGCACGTACATAAGCCGAATGCTTCTTCATCGACTGTTGTTTTTTACTTACAGAGCTGACTGGACAGAAGAGAAAGTTAATGCGATTGGAGAAGAACTTGGTTTTAACGTCTGCAAGACGCTGTCTCTCTCCTTCTGTCCTATGGACATTGAGAAGAAAAAAGACAAAGGAGGGTGCTTTCTCAGTCCTTAAAAAACAAGGCTATTGCATTTTTATATTAATTATTGGAAGAGAATCCATAGATGTGAGTTTTTAGACAGTGAAGACTCGAAAAGAACACGAAAGCTGTTTCATAGTTCTGAACTAAATCAATATCACAACCAAATACAGCAAGCTTTATGATAATATAGTGAAGAAATATAGAAGCGGGAGGAAAGGTAGATAGCTATCGGAAGGAGGGAAGTTCAAACCAGCAGATATTATGTAGATATAACAGCAGAAGGTGGGAGTTTTCTATTTGGAAGCCCAGACGAGATGATCCTTCGGAATGAAATGACAGATTGGGACTGTTCCTGGATTAACTTTCAGCACTTGGAAAGCCAAATGCTTTGGATTCCAAGCTGCTGTGTTGGTATGGCAGATTGCGACGGCGCTCACTTTTGTGCCATCGGCGCCCACCAACGGAATCTTATAAGCTGTCGTTGCTACGGTTGCGTGACAGTAAAACACGGCATAGGCGTAGTTCAGTCTGTGGCAGACAACAGATTTCGCACTCTTTGACATCTTCTTTACTCCGACTTGAATTGTATAGCTCTGTACTTTTGCGGTGTCTTTTTCAACCTCTGTAGAGATGGCTTCGACATTTTTTCCGAGCATTGAACTGGCGAAGTCAATCATGGACTCTAGAGAAGTTGCGCAGTACTTCTGCTCTCCTCTTATCGCCGGAGCTTCGCAATCTCTTATTGTGTTCGTCATCGTTTCGGCTTCCGGCGATCCTGGTTTCACCGAAAACCAATTGAATATCTGTGGGAGTTTGCCCGACGAGAAGGGTACTGTCTTGGAAACTTCGCGTGGCAAGAAAGTTGCGGCGGCTGGAGTTTTAGGGAAGTGGGCTGTGATTTTGTTGCCGGCGTACATGTCCTTTTCCAAGAAGAAGAGAGCTACATTTGGGTCGTCGTGAAGTTGATTCTCAGAGGCGGCATACAGATAGACAAATGGATTTGCACTTGGCGTTACTCCAACATACACAGGTTTTCCTTTGTGGTGTGCGTACACATTAACTCCTCCTTTGCCAACGCCGACGTCAGCTCCTCCGCTAGTCGGTCCGGTGTGAACTCCGACACCTCCTTTCCCGCTGACGTCCACATGGGTTCCCCTACCTGCCTTTCCTTTGTCGGTTATGACGTGAACACCTCCCTTCCCGACGTCGACAGCAGTGTTTTTCTCTTCCCCCAGGTCTGAAACACGAACACAAACAATAGCAAGGCTTAAAATTATGATTCCTGTCAATTTAAGAAACAAGTAAATTCAGTTAATCTCATTACAAACCAGGCACGAGGAGATCTCTGATGAATTCCGGAATTGGGGTGTTTGGCAGCGCAGATTTCCAATACTGCTGGGGGGACAAGGCGGCATGGCTAGCTACCACGGCAAGCTGCGGGAAAAAGATGGGTCATAAAAAGAAACCACGAGAGAATTGAAGATATGTTTGGAAGAGTAGGTAGAGAAAGGTTTTGTGCTTACAGAGAGAAATGCCAAGATGGATAGGATCTGAAACTCCATGAGAATCTGAGCTGCTGCAGAAATCTTGACCAACCAGAAAGAGAAAAGAAACTGGAAGCTGAGCTGGGATGATCGGAAATCCAAGCGCAGGCCAGAGTTTATAGAGAGTGTCCATTCCAGAAAAAATTGAAGAGCAACACCTGTTGTATCATTATCAACCGCTTAATAACTTCAACTGCCCCTGCCTCGCTCACTTTAATGGCCACCATCTCACATGGAGACAGGTGGAGAGAGAAAGAAGAGAGAGAGAGAGAGATTAGGGTGATGTTTAATTCAATTAAGCATCAAAACGAGTGTTCGTTTTTTTTGACTTGAGTACTCTTCTTCTGTGGTGGTTCGCACTAGGTGATTTCTCTTAATTGAGAGTAAACGAACAACCACCATCTTTATGAAAGTTGCTTAAGGGGAGTTGCAGGTCATCTTCTCGACCCTTGCATTTGGAGTTTGTTGTTTGTTGTTTGTTGTTTGATTTCTTTCTTTGTAGTGATAATGGCCAACTCTAACGAAGCAATTCCCTGATTTTGTTGCTGGAATCCACCTCATAAACTGTGTGTAAACCGAGCAGATTGATGCAGCCATGCTTGATCAAACAGTTGAGCTTAATCATACGCTGCATTAGTCTACTAATAGAGAGAAGCAGCTGACGATAAAAGGACTAAATGTAGGTGGGAGAGTGGAATTATTCTTAAACTGAAAAATTAGGGAGGTCTGATGGGTCCCTGTGTTGGTTGCAAGTTGAAACCATCCGTCCTAACAATCAAAAGAAACACACGTTGAATAATTGCAATTCAACGCACGTATTTATTTAGCCAGCTATAAATTTTACTTGAATTCTATAGGCATCGTACCGCCAGAATTCATAATCGTAAACTAGAATCGAAAAAATTGTGGTTATATTTCGTTATTAAAAATATAATTTTTTCAAAAAAAATTTTCAAATAAATCTAATATTTCATGCCGTATTTTCTTTTTTTAATTATCTTTCGATTTCTATGTACACACAATGGACACCACGAGTGACTATTGGAGAAGTGTTGAATCAAAATTTTAGATAACAGTTTTAGAGATTGGACTCATCTGGGCTGATTACTGAGCTCGTTTCTCTCAGTGGACTTCATCCTTCTTCTTGTTGGACTTAATCAAAATGCCAATGATTTATAACGTTACAATCAAGTTATTGACATGCTCAGGAGACCTGTTACTCGCTTACAAATAAAATTTTTTGTTTTACTTAATCATTTTACTAATGAGTTTGTTTCTTTTGCAGGCCTTGATATTTTAGATGGATCCATGTGAAAGATCAGCTCATTGGATCGGGAGCAAACTTTGCATTTGCTAACTTGGGATACACGGATGGATTATGAACGCCATTAGACGGGAATTTGTCTTCCAGACATCCTAAACGTGTAACATTTCAATTATGCATTTTCTTTTATTTATTTTTTTAGCACCATTGCGTATTTTTTTTCTTTGTCGTACATTTTAGCCATTTTGTGAGGGTAAAGTGAGTTATAAGTCTTATTCATATCATGCATTAGATTGTTGGTTATGATTAGATGTATGCATGGTGGTTGGCATTGGGTCGAAGACCAAAAAGTTCGGTCCAACAAGTCAAGCAGACATCGACCCATCATCACAAGGAAGGAGTTTGGAGGCAAGGATTGAAGCAAAGAGCAACGTAGATTAGACATGGAAAGAAGCAAGCTTGGACATTTGATGAAAGCACAAGGAGGGCGCATCATGACCACATGACCAATCGACGGTGAACTTGCATCCATTCCACATCCGCGCGCACATGGATCCTCACCCACGACCATAGATCAAATCTTCATCAATGACTCACATTACATCCTACTATCAACTAAACCCTAATTAACCACCATTAGGGTTATTTATATGCATCTTTTAGTCGCATTGTGGACCTTTTGCTAATTTTTCAATACACGAGTCACTTTTGTCTTCCAATAGAGAAGCAATGTTACCTTCAAGGGAGGTAAGTCATCGATTTTTCAATCCGTAAAAGGAGTAGGTATCTCTTGCTTACTAGTTCAAGGTTGCTAGAGTAAACTCGTATTGCTATTGTCATCATTCTTCTTTGAAAGTTTGATCTACGAGGGGGTTGAACCGATGCCCGATAGTAGTTGTATTCTTACGAAAAAACATGCACCCGTGAGTATAATATTGAGATAGCCCTCAAATTTGTTTAGGGTTTACATTTCCTCTTTCTATTTTTATTTACTTGTTGCTCTTCTCATACACACACCCGAACACATTGTCTTCTTCTTTTTATTGTGGGTTTTAACTCAGATTTTTCTAGGTCCGGATCGTGTCAGTTATAAATAGTGGTTTGAAGTGATTAAACTCGAGATTACAAACCGCCCAAAGATTGTCTTATTGAGCCATAAAGAAACCCAAGAAGAAAGATCGATTTACTTGACCGTTTTCATGGCGTTCTCGAGAGTTTTAACGATTGAGGAAAAGTCAGTAGTTTGGCAATCAAAACTTGTTTCATGGTTTTAGAGGGTAAGCTTGAATTAAATATGCATCGCAATTACAACATACTGAAGCAAGTTCCATACAAGAACAGAATTACAACAAGAAAAAGAACTATTCCAACTCAAACAGAGCAGTTCTTACTGAATCAACCGATAGAACAAAGAAAACAACAAGTTTTTATGCTTTATAGACAACATATTTCTACGTAGAAAGCCAGACAACATGATCCTTAGGAAGAAAGTGGCATATTGGTACAGTCCCTGGTTTGACTCTGAGCACTTGAAAAGCCAAATGCTTTGGATTCCAGGCTGCTGTGTTTGTATGGCAGACTGCAACTGCCTTCACTTTTGTGCCATCTGCGCCTACCAATGGAATCTCATAAGCTATTGTTCCTTTAGTAGTGTGGCAGTAAAACACGGCATATGCATAGTATAGGCTATGACACACAACAGATCTCTCACTTGCCATCTTCTTCGCTCCCTTTTCAATTGTGTATATCTGTTTATTTGTCTCTCTTTCTACCTCTGTAGAGATGGCCCCTACGTTTTTTCCCAGCTTGGAAACGATGAAATCTAGCATCGACTCTAATGAAGTTGCACAGTATTTTTCCTCTCCTCTTATCCCAGGCGCTTCACATTCCTGTATCGCGTTCTTGATCGTCTCGGCTTCTGGCGACCTGGGCGAGACCGAAAACCGAGTGAAGATTTGTTGGAGACTCTTTGACGAGAAGGGTATTGTTTGGGCGACTTTTCTAGGCAAGAAACTGGCTGGGTTTGGAGTTTGTTTTAAGTTCAGGGCCAGCTTTTTGCCTACATTCATGTCCTTTTCCAAGAAGAATAGAGCTACACTTGGGTCTTCATGAAGTTGAGTCTCGGTAGCTGCATATATGTATACCAAAGCTTTCTGTTTGGTAGCAGCAGCTATAAGCTTTGCTGAGAATCCTCCATGGCCAACACCAAACTTCGCTGCAAAATTTTACACTATGCAGTATGAATGTCTCTGAACTGAAAGACTATATTTTGAGCTCGAAACTAAGTAATTTCAAACCAGGCATCAAGAAATCATTAATGGCTCGAGGAATAGGAGTGTTTGGCAGGACAGAGCTCCAGTACTGCTTCGGTGACGGGACAGCGTGGCCAGCCTTAAATGCAAGCTGCAAAAAACAAAGCCATAACTCTTCTGAGCTCCTCCCTTTATTACACGTTAAAATGAAGAGAAGCAGGAGATGTTCTACGCTTACAGTGAGAAAAACGAAGATGGGTAGGACATGAAACTCCATTGGAAAGCCGGGAGTCTTACAATTACTGCGAGGATGCGAGAATTTAGAATGAAAGCTTGGTGTATATAAGGACGTGCAAAGTTAGAGTTTGAACGATTGAAGAGCAACTATCAACCAGCCTGATAACGCCAATTCTTCCTCGCCCCACTTCCTTCAATAATTTGAAGATATAAAGGAAGAAGCTTTTGGTCTCAGATCCCGCACGAATTTGTTTCTGTAATTCGTCCAAAATACATTGTATTTATGAAAAAACTTAATTTTCATTCTTCCAAACAATATAAAAATCGTACATCCTGACAAATATAGATTGATTTTCACAATCAATAGAATTTTTGATCATCATTGTTTTCACATGCAGGTTATCGCATTATATCCTCTCGTAGATCATTTCTTCTATCTATCTTTCTATAGATTTAATGCTTGTATGATCCAACTCCTATAACCTAGGGAGTTAATTGGATTTTAACAAAACTAATTGCAATTTTTAACAAGATTTAATGGTAATTGGAAGTTTTTATTTATTTTTAGACATTAAGAACACTTGAATCTGAATTCCCACTGGCAAGTACAAACAAGGCCAAACTTGTTTAATGCCAATTAAGGCAAGTACCCCACTGCAGTTTACCGACATTCAATGAAGACAACATGCTTTGGACACCAAAGTCAAACAAACAAGACTGCTTTCTCTCAACTTGATAACCCTCTTTTGTATGGATAATATCTTCGTGTATTGGTTCGTAAAACATTATATAATATCGTGATTTAATAAAAAGATCAGTTCTTTTGTTCATACGAGCCACTAATTACATTTCTATAGATTAATACAAAAGATTATAATATGAATACGATTTAATGGTCCTAATACGAACAGAGCTCTTCTCTTCTCCCATTGATTAAAAAGTTAGTAAAGATGAAATCGATGACATCATAAATATGTAACCAAGTCGAGACGTTCTCTCACCTCCACAAGCAAATCCTCTAGCCATCAGCAATGCCGAGAGGCCGAGATTCCGAAGAAGGTGCCGTCTCAGAGGAGTAGCTCGCGCGGTGTTACTAGCTTATCCAAGTCCATAGTCAAATTTGGTTTGGAGCTGAGCCATATTTACAAATAAAATTTCAGAAATTCCGAGCTTGTCAACAATGAGTTGATAATGGCGTAAAGAAATGAGTTTGAAAGACGGTACCAAAATGAGCTTCCGAATTAGTGCTTGAGCCAGTAGTTTCGTAGCTGAGCCATATGTAGAAGTATCTCGTCCCGGCCTTGATTGGTGACACTACTCGTCATAATCCATGGTGGTGCTGTCTTGAAAAATCCACTTATCAACTCCTGAAAATCATTCACATTTTCTTCCGGTGGTTTTCCTCCGTTCTTCTTCTTCTTTCGCTTGTCGCATTTTGTAAATACTAAAGTCATCGGAATCTGAAGATCAACAATTACTCTATATAAGTTTTTCATTGTAAATCATAGATCCTGATTTGTTGAAAGACCAAACATATTCTGAAAATCAAATTACCACCATTCAAACCTACAAAATCACCTGATTCTCACCGAGCCAACCAGCATAGTCAAGATCGATTTGTTTTGCAGGAATACTCGCATCAATAAGAAGGAAAACTGAAACTAATGTAGATCGGTTAAGAAAATAGTCTTTCATAAACTTTGCCCAATCCGTTCGTAGATCATGCGGTGCAGCTGCATACCTATAAAAAAATAAATAAGACAAACCAAGGAAAAGCAAAGTCCCACAACTGGTACTTCTACTTGAAGCCAAGCCAGTTAATAGAAAGGGTAAATTTGAAGAACAAATTTATGAGTTCCTAAATTTCATATGCATGTTAAATCAAAACTGCTTTCTAATGTCTGACTAGAGAGGCGTAGCTCGTGGCTGAACTAAATATCATTGGTCAAAGGATGAAGCGCCATCAGACCATAAACTACTTTTTTTTTTTTATCCAATAAATCCAACCCATGCATGTCAAGCTTTTCATTCAATGAAGTGTTGTAACGTGATTTCTAACCCTTTTGTTAGTTTCGAACTCAGTCAATCTTGAATTTTGTTGATCGCGTGATACAGATCGAAATCAAGCAGAAATCATTAGAGGATTTACAAAGTGGGCCAAAACACCTCATTAAATAAAAAGCGTGACACGCACGTGTTAGATTTCACGAAGCTGACAGTTGAAACGTAAAGATTTTGTCGGTAAAATAAATAATTTAAAATCTAATATGTAAATGATTTCAAACGTTATTGTCTAAATACCTTTACTTAAATTCCTCAATCAAAAGAATTTGAATTATCCGGTGTTGTATTCCATATACAACAATAAATAACAAAACAAGAAGAAAGCTGTTAGCTTGTTAGACGTACCCATATCCAGGCAAATCCACCAGGTACCAGTTACCGTCGATCCGAAAGTGGTTGATGCATTGTGTCTTCCCTACAAGTCGAAAATCTCATATATTCAACTCCACCCAGAAGAAAATAATCACAAATTGAAAAACTGATCAGAAGAAAGCATCCGCAGCAGTCAACATTACACGATGCATGCTATCAAAAACAACAGCAGAAACACATCAACATCTTTCAGTATGAAAATTGGACGAAACTACGAAAACATACACTGAATAGTAGTAAAGACTAATTGCACATTACGTAGAGTGTCTTTAATATAAGAACATAGTGAAAAAAAAAAATCATACGAAGCTGAAACTATATAAAGGCCAGGTTAATTTAGGAAAAAGAGGAGGAAGAAGAGCATGAAAACAACCAAATTCAAGGACTGCTTCTTCGGAAAGAAATTTACAGAAAATGTTAATTTCCCAGTAAAGAACTCGATTTTATTCCATAAACTCATCCAATCCGAATCCCCAATCTGAAAAAGTCAATCTTCAAGCTTCAGTCGAAAAGCACTCACCAGGTTTTTTGGAGGTCAAAGCGAGCTTCTTCCGCTTCACGAGAGAATTAAGCAACGACGATTTCCCCACATTGGAGCGTCCAACAAGTGCAAATTCAGGAAGCCCATCAGAAGGACAGTCCTCGGTTCTCACACTGCTCTTCACAAACTCGGCCTGTATAACCTGAGCATCTCTCGCATACTTACTCAACACTATGTTCGAACCCTTCAAAATTCTCGTTGTCAAAGCCGGAACGTCGCCCGAGACCTCGGTTTCCGGTGGCACAAAAAGTTTCTCGAGAGAGATTTGGAGGTGGGTTTCCTCAGGAGGGAGAGGAAAATCAGAAGTAGGGATGGGCTCAGAGGTAGCAAGAGTGGTTTTGGGAGCAGAGAATGACAAATTGGGACGAAAAGATAAGGTAGGAGGGAAGATTGAAGATTTGGGCTTCGGGAACACATTGAAACTGAAGTGAGTACGGGAGACGAGAATAAAAGCGTGAACTTTCGGCAGCTGAAGTAAAACCATCGCTCCGGTGAAGGTCCGTCTTTCTATCCAGCTCCGGCCTTTACGGTGAAGATGACGGCGGTTTTTAAAGCGGCTTGTACAAGGCGATACGGGCCTTCTAGTTTGTGTGATTTTATATTTACCTAATATATGTTAATGGTTCCAACTATTATTTTCTTAATCTCAATTAGTGATTAAATTTAAGAGTAAAATACATTACTCCAAAAAGCTTGTATTTGTTTCAATTTATTCCTTGGAATATCAAATTTTCAATCAAGTTCTTATGATTCCAATTCATATTTGAATGATTACCCATCGAAGACAATCTCATCGACATATGTGATGTCGATATTTTTATCCAAATCAACATACACGGTTCGCTAAAAAAAAAAAAAAATTTAACAAACTATATTAATTTTTAAAATAATATTACATTTGCTTTATGTTCTTATTATTTAATTTATACTTTCTGATATATCAAACATTAATTTATACGATTAATGTAATAAATTATAAATAGTTAAAATAAATCATTAATTGAACTAATAAATATTTATCATGTCAGTAAGTAAACATAACATTATTCTAATTTTCATGCAAAGTTTTTCGAACCATTTTAGATGGTTGACGTAGTAAATAAATTAGTCAAATATAATGTGTTTGTCGGTGTTGATATGTTTACGCGAAAAAAAATATCGTCACTTGGTACTTTTCGTTAATTTTATTTATGAAAATCTAGTGGGACCATTTAAAAAATTAAATTAAATTATAAAACCATAATGAAAAAAATTCAAAGTATAATAAATAAATTTAAACAATTATTGAACTACTAAGAACGTATTATAGAGATAATTTAGTTTGTTTACGATTAATTAAGTTGAAATAGCTTTTATTGGTGGAGTAACGACATGTAGTCCATAACACCTAAAAATTCTTTCTTTTTTTTTTTTTTTTTTTATATTTTACCTATTCGCTGGATCTCTTTGAAGAAAGTCCTGTTGATTCTGTCCTCGTCTGGATCAGTTTCTATCTGAATTGGACCTCCGTCTGAATTCCGATAGGTTATGGCTCCGCCAGCTCAGTCTCAGCGATCTCCATCGCCGTCCCAACCTTCTGGGTATGTTGAAGACTCAAATCTGTTTCTGCCCTAACACTCTTATTTGATTTCTGGTAGTATCGAGGAAATGTGTCAATTTGCATATATTGATGAGATCTTTTCTTTTTATATTTGCTCGTGATCTGGTCTAATTTGCTTTATTTGGAAAAGCTTGTTTGAACTTTGATTCTTCTCTTTCTCAGCTACCAAAATTTACCGTTTAATTTTTCCGATCAACTATCTACTGCTACTGATGAGTGTAGTTTTGTATAAATGCTGATCAGTATGGGATCTGTACTGATGTCTTTTTCATTTACTGAATTTGCTTGGTATAGATTCGTAATTAGTCCTGTTTTTGCTTCTCTATCCCGAGATCTCCATATTTAACTTAACAGTCTCTTTTCTGAGTTGTTTTGTTATCTCTTGGTTACTGCGAATGAGCTCAATTGCTAATGTTAATTTTCTTTCAATTCCTCATCCTGAAGCTGACTCGATTATAATTTTTCCAGAAAAGGCGAAGTCTCTGATCTGAAGATGCAGCTTCGACAGCTAGCAGGAAGCCGGGCTCCTGGTGCTGAAGATTCAAAGAGAGAGCTTTTTAAGAAGGTGATCTCCTACATGACCATTGGGATTGACGTCTCATCTCTCTTCGGAGAGATGGTAATGTGCTCAGCAACTTCAGACATTGTTCTGAAGAAAATGTGTTATCTTTATGTTTGCAATTATGCAAAGGTCAATCCTGATCTTGCATTGTTGACTATCAACTTTCTTCAAAGAGATTGCAAGGACGAGGATCCTATGATTCGAGGCCTTGCTTTGAGGAGCTTGTGCTCGCTGTGTGTTACAAATCTTGTTGAGTATCTCGTGGGACCCCTGGGGTCTGGATTAAAGGATAGTAACAGTTACGTGAGGATGGTGGCAGTTATAGGGGTTTTAAAATTGTATCACATATCTTCGTCAACATGTGTAGATGCTGATTTTCCATCTACGCTCAAGCACCTGATGCTTAATGATCCAGATTCGCAGGTAATGATCTTATTTTGTGTATTGGGAATCAATTATCCAATACCACATGCTTTACCCTAGTATATAGTTTGTGCCATTTTTTTACTTTTCGCTGCATTTGTTTCATCTTTCTTTGAATCAGATCATAAATGTGGTCGATATGTTTTATGACTAAGATTACCTGATGTGACTTTATGAGGCAATGTTCATACATGTGTTAATTTCTCCGGTAAAGGTTGTGCTAAATCTTAATGTAGTCTTTTGTTTCTTCAAATATGTGGAAGATGGTTAACTGTCTGCAAGTTTTTGCTGCTGATTCTCTTCCTCCTTTACATAATACAAAAACTGTTGTTTTTAAGCCCTATGATCTCCTCCTATTTTTTTGGAACTTTTGGTTGAGTTGGGTTCCCCTGTCTTCTATCATTCAGTTTCAAAAGTTTACATTTCTTCAGGTAGTTGCAAATTGTCTGTCTACTCTGCAAGAGATTTATACCTCGGAAGCGTTCTCTTCTGAAGAGGCATCTAGGGAGAGGGAGGCTCTTCTTCGCAAGCCAGTTGTATATTACCTTCTGAATCGGTAATTTTCTGATCATGTGTTTTAATAAAATGGTTTCTTGATTCCAAGGTAGTTACTTTCTTCTTCTTTTTTCATTTATTTATTGGTGCTATGATGTTAGCAGTTGATGCTGCCATATTAAAAGTTCATAGATTTTTATGAAAGGGATCATGTATTTCAATATAAATTTTATTATTAGTTGAGTACACTCTTTCCCATATGAGAAACGTAATGTTCTCTAAGATCATTTACAAAATGTATGGATAAGAAATCCTCCATGAAAAAGGAATCATGGAATTTAATCATATGTAGTTTATTAAATTGTTTATGCTTCTTCTTAATGAGAACTAATGTTTGATAAATGTGATACTGGTTTCTTACCATCATGGTTTATAAAATATGATTGTATGTGAAACTCATATGAAGAGAGAACCTAAGTTCTTTAATTTATTCCATCCTCTTCGCTCGGTCTTGCAGTATCCGGGAATTTAGTGAATGGGCACAGTGTCTTGTTCTAGAACTAGTTTCCAGATATGCTCCCGTAGACAGCGATGAGGTTTTTGATGTCATGAATCTCCTTGAGGATAGACTGCAGCATGCCAATGGGGCAGTTGTCTTAGCAACCATCAAAGTTTTTTTACATATGACATTGTCAATGACTGATGTACATCAGCAGGTGCCTATCAAGAATGATTCTCTCTTTATTTAACTTCTTTGAGTTGATTGTCTTTGATTTTATGAGTCAAAAAGTTTGTCATGCTGGGATGAAATTAGAGATTCTATGGAATTGAAGCTTTTTTTTGTTATTTCTTACTTTGTATTATGGTGCCAATAAATTTTTTACCTCTAATGCTCTCACATCCTTCTTTTGAGAATAAGAGACCACATTTGATTAAGGTATTGGATATAAAAATTCATCATCAGGTCTTACCTTAAGGTTTAATTCTATCAGAAAATAAAAAAGTCTTCATCGCACTGTAAAAAAATCTTTATGCGCAGTTGATAGAGGAAAATGACTATGCAGTTGATAGAGGAAAATGACTATGGTCATACCTAGCATGTAAACCTTGCGGCAATCATTTTTTTCTTTAATCCTAGACATTTTTGAATGATTGACATTGTCTACTTTTCCCTCGCATAATTGACTACTTTTCTTCTATTGGAATGCGCTTTGCTTAGGTATATGAGCGTATTAAAGCCCCTCTCTTAACGTTAGTTAGTTCGGGTAGCCCTGAGCAGTCTTATGCAATCCTCAGCCATCTGCATCTCTTGGTGATGCGTGCCCCATATATATTTTCATCAGACTACAAACACTTCTACTGCCAATACAATGAGCCATCATATATAAAAATATTGAAGCTAGAAATGTTGACTGCTGTGGCAAATGAGAGCAACACATACGACATTGGTGAGTAATTGTTATCTTGCTGTAAAAATGTTCACAAATATGGATAATTTGTCATACGTCTTCATGGTAGAGTTGTAGTGTTTTTGCTTTCCAATAGTAATGTTTTATCTTGTTGTGTTTGTTCAGTGACAGAACTATGTGAATATGCTGCAAATGTTGATATTCCCATTGCAAGAGAGTCAGTTCGTGCTGTTGGAAAGATAGCACTTCAACAATATGATGTAAATGCAATTGTTGATCGACTTCTGCAGTTTCTGGAGATGGAAAAAGACCATGTAACTGCTGAAGCTCTTGTAAGTAGTCTCTATATCCGGTGGTGTTGATTCCTGAATTGTCTATTTCTTCAGCAGGTACTTTGGATTTAGTCTAATACATCAGAAGTAGGCTTTTGTCTACTTCCCTTGAATATTTAACTTCTACTAACAAATTTAAGAACCCAAGGCCAACTTCTACTGACTGGTGACACTAATTTCGAATTTTGTGTGCCAGGTTCTCGTTAAAGATCTCTTAAGAAAATACCCTCAGTGGAGTCATGATTGCATTGCTGTAGTTGGCAATATCAGCAGCAAAAACATTCAAGAACCCAAGGCCAAGGCAGCTCTTATCTGGATGTTGGGGGAGTACTCTCAAGACATGCAGGATGCTCCCTACATTTTGGAGAGTTTAATAGAAAATTGGGACGATGAACATTCTTCTGAGGTTAACATACTATCTGCGTTTTATGTTTTCTTATCATAGTGTGAATGCTTAAATTATTTTAACTCAATAACTTGACAATTTAGGACTGGTGGTAATTTAATTTATTATTTATTATACGAAGGTAGAATATCCTAAAGTTGAATATCTCACATGCAAGAACCTTAGAAATAAGGTAGTACACATGTTGAAGGTGGGGGAGATGTTAAGAATTGATGGAATGATAAATTTAACAACTTAAGTTTTCGAGGTTGCTAATGATTTGTCAGAGTGCTTTTGGTCATAATAAAACTTTTGGACGCAATTCTAATCACTCCAAACTGACAGAAAGAAGACAACCAATGATTGAGTTTTAGGAAACTTAGTTCTCTGGATGAATTTCTCCCTATGAAACTTATGCAGCATTAGCTACTAGCATAGTAGTTATACAGCTAGATTTTTAAGTGAAGATATTATTTGTTCATAGATATCCTTTTAGGAATACTTCTAAAGGCAAAGGCTTGATTGCAAAATGTCTACACATTTTCCCAAATGATCCTTGAGTTAAACTTGTTTTCCCTACCAAAGAAAGCGAATCACAAAAACGTACAATTTTTTTCCCTCTCGTCTAAGAATTTTCATCTTTGGAAATCCTTTTATTTGTCGCGAAATATTCCAAAGATTCCAAACTTGGTGTCCATCCCCAAGAAAGTGACTCATTAAAAAATATAGAGTGTACCATTTTTCCTTAATTGCTACTGAGTGATCTTCATCTTTGGAAATCCTTTTATTTGTCTGGAAACATTTCAAAACAAAGAGCTTGATTATGAAGCTACGATAGTTGCTACTTTCTTATAACATTCAACTAAAAGCTTCAGTTTCCAGTCTTTATTTATCATACGTAGAGATGAATTTAAGTTATAAATATTTACTGTTCCTTGTAATTTATTTTGGATGTCCTACTGTGTCTGTGTTCAGGTTCGTTTACATCTTCTCACGGCAGTCATGAAGTGTTTTTTCAAAAGACCCCCAGAAACTCGAAAAGCCTTGGGAGCTGCATTGGCTGCAGGTCTTTCTGATTTCCACAAGGTCTGATCGCTTGTGGTTGATGTTATTATTTTGGATATGTAAACGTTACAATAGTTTTTCCCTCTTTTGGTGTGTGGAATATTCAATTAAAATTTTAATTGGTGCAGGATGTCCATGATAGAACTTTGTTCTACTACAGGCTTTTGCAATACAGTGTTTCTGTTGCAGAGCGAGTGGTGAACCCAGCAAAGCAAGCTGTTTCAGTCTTTGCTGATACTCAGAGTAGCGAAGTCAAAGATCGAATATTTGATGAATTTAACAGTTTGTCTGTTGTATACCAGAAGGTAAATACAGAATATAGCTTTTATTGTGCTAATGAAAGGATTACGATGAGATGCTTATATTCAACTGGAGGTTTATACTATACTAGGTAGTAAAAAAAAAGCAAATAGAACTAGAATGAAGAGTGCAGTGGCAATCTTAGTCACATAAATGAGAAGAAATTATAGAAGGTCATGCAGCTTGCACAAAACTTCCTTTATTTATTTTCTGTTTTTGCGTATTATCATTGTTGGACTCTTTTTACATTTCTTAACAGCTCATTTACCTAGAAAAACAAAAGCACCAACAAATTTTCAACTTGGTTCACAATCAACTACTTTATGCGAGGTTGGTTTCATATTAATTAGAGTATAAATTCTTGCAGCCGTCTTACATGTTCACCAAAAAAGAACATCGAGGCCCTTTTGAGTTCTCCGAAGCACTAGGAAATTTATCGGTTGTTCCGGAAACTGCTGATACTGTTGTTCCAGCTCAGAGAGTTGAGGAAAATGACAAAGATTTGCTTCTAAGTACCTCAGAGAAGGAGAAAACTACAGCAGTGACGTACAATGGTTCGTCCTACAGTGCCCCTTCATATAATGCTGCCTCACTAATGCAGCCAGAGCTGGCAATTACAAATACTAACATTCCTGGGCAGGCTCCATTGTCCAGCTCTGCGTTTGACGATCTACTTAATCTGGGTCTTGGTCTACCGGTGGCTACACCCCCAACGCCGTCTCCTACTTTGAAGCTCAAATCGAAAGCGGTCATAGATCCAGGGGTTTTTCAGCAGAATTGGCGTCAATTACCTATTTCAATAACTCAGGTTCAAATTGCACTTATCATGATATTTTTTATTTTTTTAAAAAAAAAATCTTTGTCATTTTGAGTAGAATTAGATTCATATTCACTTTTTTTTTTTTAAAAAGAATGAATTCTCGAATTGTATTTTGTTTGCAGGAATATTCTGTGACCCCGCAGGGGATTGCGGCATTGACGATTCCTCAAGCTCTCCAACGCCACATGCAAGGCCAATGCATACATCATGCGGCTTCTGGTGGTCAGCCGCCAAACTTCAAATTCTTCTTCTTTGCCCAGAAATCAGATGGACCTTCTACCTTTCTGGTGGAGTGTATAATAAATTCTTCAACAGCCAAAGCACAAATCAAGATCAAAGCTGATGATCAAAGCTCGTCACAAGCCTTCTTATCTATGTTTCAATCAGCTTTGTCCAAATTTGGTACGCCATGAGATGAGTATACACAAACAGTAGCTTCCTTATTTCTTGAGATTCCCAGCTTTGCACGGGGAAAAGGGGGATGCGACATTAAAAAAAAGGAAATTTGGGTTAAATGTGTAGTTTTTGTAGCTAATAGATTTAAATGTAAAATGATACATGTTCTCTCTGTCTGTCAAATTTCCTTTCTAAATTCAAATCTTTTTTGGATTGTTGCCCTCCTCGAGTGTCTCTGCTGTTGAAGTTTTCCATGATCTTACAGAAGATGACCTTTGTATTAACTTTCTACTGGATTTTCTCATTTTCTGGTGGTGGCTTTTGGCAATAAATGTAGGCAATGGCTCAGATCTTCTCAAATTCTCTGGGCTTTTCTTCCTAGAAAAATATACGTTTTAGACATACACTGGACTAGTTTCATATAATGAGGTGACAATTACACTGTCATTTATTCATCAGCAACATTGTTATGGGACATAGACTTCACTTTTGGCTGCCTTGACCGATCCAAAGTGTTTCACGTCCATACTTTCGGGCTTGTCCATGGTAGGAAACTCTCCTCAAAATTCAAAATTTAATATGTTTTGTTGTCTTTAACAATTGCTTGATGTGTAGTCTGTCCCGGGTGGTTCCAGTTAGGAAGGAGAAATTCGCAAGGAGTTGGACATTTGGATGGTTTTGAAGGACTTATTCCTCTCATCCATATGCAACGCAGATTACATTAAACAGCCTTGCTGAACAGATCTTTACTATAATCATCCAAATCTCCAGACAAGTGATATTAAACAAAATCTGCTTAACCCAGTCAAACAATTCATCCTCTAGGATACATGGTGAGAAAGCTAAACGAATCCCAGTAGTTTTTTCACTATGAATATCAAGATCAGATCATAACAAAAATATTCTTACTGTAAAAAAATAAAAATAAAAATAAAAACTAATCTATTGCCTGGTCTGAATAAATTAGATTCAGAATATGGACAGTAAACTATTCGAATGTAAACACAATCTTTATGATCATTATAGAACTGTTTGTCTATTAAGACCTGCATTTCCAATGCATAGATGATCATTCTTTGTCAGAAGGGGACGAGGGAACTTTACTCAGAAGCCATACCAGGAAAACACCAACAAGTGCACCAGATAGGTGAGCAATGTGATTGACACTCTGCATCGAATTGCTTCCCCAAAATGATCCTGCTACTGCGGTTGAAGCTTGAGCCGCTTCCATAACCTATACGCCATTACGAGCATATGATGAAACAAGATTATTATTCATTTAGTAGAGGTAACGTCATCCTTCAATCCAAATTAAAGCAAAAAAGAACATTCATGACAATACACTATTTTCGAATTCTTACTTTCTGTTTTCAGAGCGTATTGATCTAGAAGAGCTTTTTCACCAAACTTCATGTTCAATAAGCAGTTAATTAAGCGGCTTTTGAGGAAAAAAAAAAGATGATTCACCGGACCTTTTCTATGACAAACTGGCCAAGGATGAGCACTTCCAGGATCTTCCTCCAGTCCCATGACATCTGCATGATGCAAAAGGAATTTGAGAACTAAAAAAGAATCAATGAAAGATGGATAGTGATTCGTCAAGATACCTTTACTAGAACACTGATTGAAAATAACCCGAAAACAGCTCCAGAGGCTCCGACCGAAACTGCATTTCTTGGAAGAACCAACCACGAAACAAGGTTTGCTCCAACACCAGTCAGGATATAAGAAACCCACAATGCAAAGTTTCCTTCTTCTTCTTCAACTAGCTTTCCTGTTGAAATAATATTACTAAACACGATGATACATGCACTTTTGTGAAAAAAAAAAAAGAGTAGCTATTCAGCCAAATAAGAACAGCCATAGGGTCCTCACCAAAAATATACAAGAAGAATAAATTGCTAGAAAGATGGTTCCTGAGAACAACGAAAGAGAAAAAAATAAGAAACTAGAATTTGTAACATTGCCAACACTGCAGAATATAGTTAAGGCTACTTCTCTGAAGAACAAAAAAAACTCACGTATATTACTTCATCTAGCATCCAACAGAAAGGAAAAACAATATTTGTAGAACTTTTGTAGAAAAGAGACTCACCAATTAGCATGACAAAATGTTGCTGTCACAAATTGGTACCAAGCCGGCCGATTGTGATACAAATATAGAGACTTAATGCCGCGAATCTATAATAATAATAAAAAAAAAAAGGCTGCATTCTCATTATATCATAAGAAATTGTTACCATTTACAATTCATTTTTTAATAAAAATGAGACAATGCCGTGTCTGGCTTTTGGCATTAGCCAGACGCAAATAAGAAAAATATTCATAACATTGTCAGTTGAATGTATGAGTGCCATTATTATGTTGTAAGCAAAACAACTAATGATCTTTTCAAATCAGTGATGCTTAAATCAAGCTTCTCTGTCATTGGAAAATATTTCTAGGAAAATTTCTCTCCTAGAAAGGCAGTGCCAATTGTAACCATCCACAGAGCTAGATACAACTAACGTGTATCTTCTCTCAGTATAAATGACTGGAAATCACTACCAGAAGAACATGATCTGCCACAAATATTCCAATATTAAGAAGTATGATCCAAAATATCCCATTCACACGTTTCTCGGGTTTATGTCTATTTTCCAGCTTCCCTAGTTCCAGCTGCGATGTGATATCTAACAAACACATTCAAATAAGCTGTTTATAATGCTACTTGATACACTTTCATTTCATGATATGCAGATACAAATACATGATTTCACGTCCAATACCTGTTCGTAAAAATTCCCAATAGAGAATGGAAAAAAGAAAACATGTCAAAATAAAAATTCAGTTGCAGTATGCGTTTTCATATTGGAAATTCGAAGCTGACAAAAAGAAGATACCTGAACCGCTCAGTTTGCATAAGGTGATGGGTCGTACGGAAGTAGGAAAGAAGTGATAACTGAGGAGGTTACTGGATTTTGCGAGGAAGCAAGGTCTAGATAAAGGGCGGAAAAGTAAGGTGGGAAATTTTACAGAGGTTAAATGAAGGGTTAGAGGAGGAGGACAGGAAGCCATAGCAATGAGCTTGCAAGAACGGCGTGTGCTCAGAACTCAGAAGAGATTTTGGGGCAGAGAAGGCACGATTTAATGAATATAAATTAATTATCTTAATTATTAAATTTTATTGGGCTGTATTTACTTTAATTTTATAGTAAAAATTAAGATAAATTTCTACTTTTCCCTCTTCTTCCTCCTTGACTCAATCTCCCTCAGCGTAATGTTGGGTTGAGGCTTCATTATTCTTAGTTGTTCCTCAGTTTTGCGTTTGGGAAACCGGAGGAATGTGCAGTAGAAGCTCTCCCATCTCCTGGGTTTCCCTGCAACAGTCTTTGTTTGGCCCTCTGAATGAGCTTTCATGGTGAAGCAGTTTGGGTCGAACAGATTGAGAAATCACTGATGCATGGTTTGATAAGACCAAGTGGCTGATGCGTAATCATCAATTTTTACTCTTGATTCGTTGAGCAGATCAAAACCAATATATATATATATATATATATATGTTTTCTGTACTAAAACCAGGCGCCAAAACCTGTCAAGATAGCAAGAGAGTTCGAGAAAGAAGCCAAAAATAATGAACTGTTACTTCGACACAACATTTTCAGGCACTCTCTCTCTCTCTCTCTCTCTCTCTCTCTCTCTCTCTCTCCTACTTATGCAAAACGTTTCTCGAAATAGATGGGTCCACTCCCATTCATGGTGCGGGCAGTGGGATTGTAATTTTAAAGAACCTCCACCACTTGGTCACAAAGTGCCATCATCCTAGCCTTCTTTTTCATCATTAGTCCCTACTCTCCTCTCTCTCTCTCTCTCTCTTTCTCTCTCTCTCCACCGCCATGTTTTCCTTTACGTTCATAATACAAAGTATTTCTACCCAGATCTCAGTCTAAAAGCTAAAAGCCTTTCGCCTGGTATTAAATGAACAAATTCAAAGTCGAAATATGCCTGCGTATTTTTTTATTTAATTTTGGACAACCACAAATGAAATATCGTAGTCTTCTGATGTCCCATTCGCCATTAATTTAATTTGCTTGAATCTTCTTAAAACATATTTATGAATATGGTTGGATGAGTCCGTACCATTTTGCAGGCCGGAAAGATCTTTCATTTGACCTTTTCTCTCCCTCATATTATTATAACTCCTTAGATTTCGATGTAATAGAAACACAGCAGAAATGCCGGCGTTTAACCATTGCTCCCTCCCTCGTCTTGGAATTGTAAACTCCGAGTGATAATATATTCAGAAATTACGATTTTTCTGACGTAAACACAAATCTTTTGTCGTCCCAGCTATTTTATTTCTGAAATATTGATATTTTACTCTGTCAGTTTAACCTTCTGACATCAAATATGACGTCGAATAAGTCAGTTGCAGGCTTGCAGATCATTATTTACTCTAAAAAACTCACTAAATCATCAAACTTAAATAGGGTTTCTCAGAAAATAAAGGAAGTTTGAATTGGAAAAAGCTCCTCACCCATAAAAAGTTCGGAAAGACGTAGAAAAGTGGAAAAGTCTAACGTGATCATAATGAAGCATGTTCATATTTTCCACTACAGTACAATAGCTTCCTCCAACACATGGCCAACTTCACTGATCATACTGCCATAAATAACACATTACATAAATATAAATTTTTTTTGTGCCATATGTTCCACTGGCCGTAACACTTGGTTTAGAGAAAGAATCACTCTCTCTCAGACCTGGAGAATTTAGCTGTTCTATAAATCGAGATTAGCATTTGCTTTACATAATTAAGAGCTTTGAATTTTGATTAAAATCCATAAAACCCTGCTTATTCTCATACTGAATAAAAAAAGTACTTATTTGTAGCTGCATAGTCGACCGTTAGCAGCAATCTGGTGGAATGAATTTCCAGTTGATCTGGGAAGATGAACTAGTGAATCTGAGACCTGCACTGTTCTTTTGCAAGAGCAATGAAGACTGATCAATCCAAAAAGATCACTTATGCCTCCAGAAACGAGCTTTGGACTTGACCAGATCTCGGAACTGCGCAGACCGTAATCCCCTTTAGAACACTCTATGAGCGCAGCAAAAAATGGGTCTTCTCCCAATTTCTCTTCGCCGGAACTATCCCGCTTCTTTTCTTCAAACTTCAGCTTTCTCGGAGATGGCGATGCAATAGAGGGTGGTGAAGGCAGATGGTTAACCAGAGAATGATCCACTTGGTCCGCTGTTTGTTCCTTGGGAATTCCAGGCGAACGCTCCCAAGAAAACGGAACGCCGAAAAACCTAAACGGTAGGTCGTAATCTTCCCAGGAATCATCAGAACAGCACGGTGACCGGAGAGAGGAAAGAGAGGGCGTCCGGGGAGAGGGAATGTGTTTGGCAACCGAGAGAGTAGAGTTACAGTCCCACTCTTCCCGGAAACTCTTTGCATGGCTTCGTCGACCGTGGGAACCCATGCTTGTTTCTCCGGTGGAAGAAAGTGAAGGACGATCAACTTTTCTCTTGCTTTTTGTCTGGATGGCTTTGATCTAAAATGGTGGAATATATAGACCTGTAATCTTCTACTTTGGTCGAGTTACTCCGAGTCTCCGAGTAGATACACATCTATTTATTCTTCGCATTTATATTTATGGAATATATCTCGGCCAGAAGATATAAAATTGACTCTGCGGACATTGATGACAAAGCTTGAGGAGGTGTAGCGCTAGCGATGGTGATTAAAGTAAGATATAATCACGACTGTCGGTGCAAAGCCACTAGGATCTATTTCTGTTCGTGCAATAACTTTAAAAAAATATTCTGAATCTTAGCTTAAATATTGTTTTTCATCAGGCAGGCATGCAGTCGAAAATCATAAGCTAAGTAGAAAAAACACACAAACGAGAAGTTGAGATTTAAGTATAAATTATTTTTGACTATCACAGACATATTAGAAATTCACTACGATCACATCAAAAAACATTTAAATTCTATAATTCGAGCTATAAATATTCTCGATGGAACCGACTCCATCAAGACAAAATCGATTGGTTTTAGTCTGGTTCACGGTTCTATGTTGATTTTGAACGCTCCCAAATCAAGCAACGATGCATAGAGTAATTTAAAAATCTTGATATCAAATAAAAGTACAACTCAAATCAACTCAACTAAAATTCAGATCACATTGAACTATGACGTCAATATTTGTGATTGTTGTTCTATTTTTATGGGTGAAAATAACTATCCACGACAAAAGACAATAGAAAGTGACTTGTGTGTTCGACAATTGTTTGTAGCAAATATTCTCTTACAAAGTTAACCTTCGTCAAAGGTAGAACTGTCTTTCACGACCGTGGTATACTTCTTCTCTTGGTAGTTTTGATTATATTTTTATAAGTCTGTCAGGTGTCTTTTTTTATGTTCATAAAATACAGATGCTAGATAATCATGGGTGACGAATAAGATGACAAATGTACGTATTGAATATTTTAATTTCACCAACGTGACCCATTTTATGATTGTTTAATTTGATTTGTAGTTTATTATATTTGCAATCAATTGATTTTAATAGATTTTATACTCACTATTTTATTCTTTGATTCCTACTTGAATTTCCATGTTTATTCAGTGCTTCTTTGGATCATAACCACAACTTTTAATCATTATTTCTCCAAAATGTAATTTTTTTTAATATGTTTAATGAATCTGCATGAATCCAATTTTAAGGCCCAGCTCAGAAACTCTGCTCCCGGCCTAATCTGCAACAGAACAAGGCTTGATCTGTCGTTGTGTTCATTGTCAAACAAGAATGCCAATGCCCCTCCTCTTGGAGGCACTTGCAAGGATAAACCTTCGGACTCGACACGCGAGCAAGATGCCGTGGATCTTTATAGTGTTTTCATGGCTACACACTCAGACTGATCAACATAGCCTCAACTAATCCTTTTACTAAAACATTAGGTAGGAGCTTAATCTGTCCTTTTTTTTAAAGAGAAATAAGCTTATGGGCGTGGCCTACAGCCGACAGGCATAGATCAGCTCCAATGAAATTTAGGATTGTGACTAATCGTAGTAATCAAAAAGCAGTAGCAAGAGTGTTGATGAAAAGTACGTGAGGCAAGATTGAAGCCACTTGCCAAGTGCAAGAGATTATGAGCCAGAGCCCTCTTTGATTTTACGTTTTTGCTGTGCTCTTCCCCTCGCTGCTTCATAACTGCGAGCAGACTGAGTTTCATTTATTACTTACTTCTTCTGCCATTGACGTCCACTCCCTCCTCCTTTCACTCCTATTTCCGAGATTGATTCTTTTTCTAAAAGCCCTACTCTGTGTCGTTGGATTTAAGGCTTCTCCTATTTCTGTTTCTAGTCCAACGTCATTGTCTACAACTACAACTTGTTTATTTATTCAAAATTTAAACATCCTAAAATTAAAAAAAAAAAAAAAAGAGGTTTATTTTTCTTGAGAAGTCTCGACCAATAGGCGGTCTTTGATGCTTGACTTTACCGCAGACCACACAGGCGAGACGGAGTGTCTGGTTCTGATTGGATAACTGTGTGCTCTGACGAGATCGACCAAGTGCATGCAGGGTCAGGCTGGGCGAGGGTGACTGGGCCATGTTTGATAGAGTGCTTTATTTGTTGTTAGTGTACAAATACGAAGATGGTGATGTCATATCACAATAGCACTAAAAATACTATACTTTAAAAAGTGCATATTTAGTTTAAGAGTTGGATAGCAGGTGACCCTTGAAAAGTGTATTCCTTGTTGGGTGAACCCTAGTTTGTCCAAATACACTGCTAACAACTCAAACACGGACAAGAGTGTAAACCCAGAATTCATTGCACTGAGATTTTCTAAATACGCGCCTTTCGTGAAGATACAGAAAGTACAAATTACTGTCTCTCTCTCTCTCTCTCTGCAATAAAAGGGTGAAGAGAGAGAGAGAGAGAGAGAGAGAGAGTAGCGAGAGAAAAGGTCTTGAAAAGGCAAGCGGCGTTTACTAGTTGAACCTGAACGCACCGAGTTTCCAACGATCCTTTTCGGCCAACTCAAGTACGAGGCTTACACGTCTCACTTCTGTTATGCGTTTTCCACTTTAACGTGGCGATGGACTGTGCCACCCTCCTTTTCTTCTCTCCTCTTTCTCTATAAATGCCACTCAAACCCTCTCTCTCTCTCTCTCTCTCTCTCTTCTGCGTTCTCTCTCTAATTGGGCTTTCGTGATAGCTCTCTGAGAAATATGAATGTTGACGAGTTTTCATCGGCGGGTTCGGATTGTCCTGAAAATAGGCCTGAACGTCCTTCTGAGTCCCCTTTTCTGCTCTCTTCGTGTCCTTCTGTTACGCTCAAGGTAATTAATAGAGCAAGTTGTCCGCCGCTGTTCTGTTTTTTTGATGGGTTGTCTGCAATTGTTTCATGCAGTTTATGGAAGTGTGTTTCAGAATGAAGACGGAGAGCAAACCCAGAGGAACAGTGAACCGCATTTTCTGCCACGGGTCGGCGGAACTCCATAAGACGGATAGTAATTTTCAAGAGAGAACTGTTCTTCGTGGAATCTCGGGAATGGTGTCGCCGGGCGAGATCCTGGCCGTTCTTGGTCCTTCGGGGAGTGGAAAATCAACTCTGCTCAATGCTCTAGGGGGAAGACTCCATGGTGAAGGCTTCGCCGGAACTGTCCTCGCAAATGACCAGAAACTTACTAAATCAGTTCTAAGACAGACCGGGTTCGTCACTCAGGACGACATTCTTTATCCCCACCTTACGGTTGGAGAAACTTTGATATTCTGCTGCCTTCTCCGGTTGCCCAAGACATTTTCAAAGGAAGAGAAAATCACAGTCGCTGAATCGGTTATACTGGAGTTGGGATTGGTAAATTGCCGAGATACAATTATCGGAAACAGTTTCATTCGCGGAGTTTCCGGTGGGGAGAGGAAGCGGGTCAGTATAGCTATGGAGCTGCTTCTTAACCCAAGCCTGTTGATTTTGGACGAGCCAACGTCTGGATTGGACTCGACAGCCGCACACCGGCTGACGGCCACTCTCGAGTCGCTGGCTCAGAAAGGAAAAACCATCGTCACCTCCATGCACCAGCCTTCCAGCCGAGTTTACCAGATGTTCACCTCCGTTTTGCTCCTCTCCGAAGGCAAGAGTTTGTATTTTGGGAAAGCTTCTGCAGCGATGACCTACTTCGAGTCGGTCGGATTCTCGCCGTCATTCCCAATGAATCCCGCCGATTTCCTTCTCGATCTGGCAAACGGTTCGTCCCACCCTTTTCATCTAATCGCATTAGTTCCCATTTTCATTTCCAAACCCAAAAAAAAAAAAAAAGGTCTGCTAATGGAGACGATGTTTTCTTACTTACCCATCAATTTTTATCCTATTTTAACACTAAAAATAGGCTGAAATATGCTTTATTATACTCGAAGAACCAATCTTTCATAAGGAATCAACGTGCCCCCTTTCAATTCTTTGATTATTTTATGGTCAAGAATAAAGGAAAAGACCTCTATCTTTTGGTGATGCATTGCTTTCAATCGCCTCTAGGCTGTGTTACAGTTATTGCAGTGGATAGAAGAAAGTTCTCCTCCCATTATCATAAATGTTTCCTCTGTTTCCTATTATTGTACAATAATTAATGTCTAACAGATGAATCCCAACCCTTAGTTGCGTCTTACCCCTAAAATAATTCATTACATTCATCTCATGGCCCTTCTCTTCCTCCCTCAAATTACATGCATTTAATTCTACGAAAATTACGTACATTTTTCCGAGTGATCCGTGGTTGTAAATGCACGAATATTAGTTGGTTGGTGTAAAAAACGTACGACATATTTAAGAGATTCGTGACAAAGGAGCGATGGCTCTGAATTGATTTTTGACCTATCTTATATAATTAATGATTTATTTTTACTCATTTTAAGTTTCTGTACTTTGTTTCTAATTGTGGTTTGAAGTGCTTTTTGCTAGGAAGATCTTGTGTGTCGGTCTTATTACTACGAGCTACGAAGAGCCTTAAATTAACCAAAAAAAAGGCCAATGAACCGTGGCATCGCGTAGCCCATGTCATCTCCTGGTTTACATATAATTATTGCATGTCACGAGCTTCACTTTGGTCTGGTAAAATATGAATTTTTAATGGGTTTCTATTATTTGTCCATATTTTATTGGTCCAATCGTCTGGAGCTATTATTCTGAGAGCGACGTTATTTTCTAAAAATCATTCAAACTATCTTATTTTAATTTCGATGTTATGGAAGAACATAGAAAGTTTGTGACGTACAAAGTGGGATGTTTGGAAAGACAGGCAAACACCAACCTTATTCGACCACTGTCAAACCCTTTTGTTAGTGGACCTCTTTAGCACCAACAATGGCGACCATCTTTTAGTACTCAGCTTTTGTTAGTGCTACTTAAGATAATCTAATCATGGTATGTGCCAAATTTACCTGGTGCAGGAGTTTGTCAGTGCGACAATGCAAATGAGGACGACAAGCCTGATGTAAAGCTTAGTCTCGTCTCTTCTTACAATTCGCTGTTGGCTCCGATGGTGAAATCTGCTTGCATGGAATCGACTCCGGCGAGAGGACCAGTTGTCGCTGGCAAAAGTTGTCCGGCGAGCCGTCGAACCAGTAATTGTGGAAATGCTCTCTCCTCGTGGGTAGACCAATTCCGTGTTCTTCTCCAACGAAACCTCAAAGAGCGAAAGCACGAGACTTTTAATAATCTAAGAGTCTTTCAAGTAATCACCGCCGCTGTTCTAGCCGGTTTAATGTGGTGGAGATCGGACTTTAGAGATATTCAAGATCGGCTGGGCCTCCTCTTCTTCATCTCCATTTTTTGGGGAGTTTTCCCTTCGTTTAACTCAGTCTTTGTTTTCCCCCAAGAGCGTGACATCTTTGTCAAGGAAAGAGCTTCCTCGATGTACAGCCTGTCATCATATTTCATGGCTCGAATAGTTGCAGACTTACCAATGGAGCTCATTCTCCCCACTATTTTCCTCACCATGTCTTACTGGATGGCCGAATTGAAGCCGGGGTTCGGCTCTTTCATCTCGACATTATTAGTCCTACTCGGCTATGTTCTAGTCTCTCAAGGCCTCGGCCTCGCTCTCGGAGCGGCAATAATGGACGCAAAACAGGCCTCGACGATCGTAACTGTGACGATGTTAGCATTTGTTCTGACGGGGGGGTTTTACGTGCACAGAGTGCCTATGTGTATGGCCTGGATTAAGTACATTTCGACAACATATTACAGCTATAGGCTTCTTATAAACATCCAATACGGAGAAGGAAAGAAGATTTCAGACATTCTAGGCTGTTCAGGAGCAGAGAGATCAACAGCAAGCTGCAAGTTTATAGAGGATGACTTGAGAGGTCAGATTGGATCAGGAATGTGCATTGCAGCCTTGGGTTTGATGTTTGTTGGGTACAGATTACTAGCATATCTTGCCCTGCGGCGAGTGAAGAGCTGAACAAGCTCTACGACTGTATTGTTAGAATGTATATATAGGTCGAAATAGTTAATTTGCACGACAAGTACATGAAAAAGGGGATGAAATTGGAGTGGAAAATGACAGATTACTTGGGGTAAATTTATCTCGAATAAAGTAGTCGATTTAGAAAGGTCTTTTATAGACTAATCTCTACTATAGACATCAAACACTCTCTCTTGGATGGCTAATCAAGTTAAAAAGTATGATTAAAGTTGGGAGGCGAATAATAAGTTCTCGTATAATATGATATTTGTCGTGTTTTTATTGCATGATATTATTTGAATGACGATTTTTAAAGAGAAACAACATTCATTAGAATCGTTTTGGCGATTTCAAGCGTTGAGTTTCATGACTTCTTTTTCTCTGTAAATCGTGAAAATTGTCAAAACTGTTATAACATAACATATATGGAAATCGCTCAATATAAAAAATCACATGATTAACTCTTGATTTATTTGACGATTTTTGAATCAATCGATAGAAACTCATTGCTAACGCCACTGAAGTTAAAAAAATTATTTTCCCAAAGTCAGTAATAATAAAGTTTACATATTTGAGAACGAGAAGAAGACGAGCATGAGTAGTTGAACTTTAGTGACTGCGATTTTAATTTCTCAAGAACATGATATTTAAATCAACCTAGTACCACAACTTGATATTAGAAAGAGCCAAAACGGCAATTTATAACTACCAATCAGAGGATTTGTTTTGAAAATATAGTTTTTCAACTTGGGATTGTAGTTTGAGAGGGTGGTTTAGTCATTTACACAAGATTGAAAACTAGTTTTCATTAATTTCTCTGATAATTCTCTCAGCACCGTTCTTTCTTCCTGGACTTTTCTTCATTCTCAAACTGTTTACAATAGATATAGAAAGTGATCAATCGCCAGTAATTTTCTTCAGATCTAAACCCTTCTTCTGCTAGAATGTCGAGCGACAGTGACGATCTCGACGAGGATGAACTCCTTCAGATGGCTCTCAAGGAGCAAGAACAGCGAGATCTCAATTATCAGACTCAATCGCGCAAGCCTGTTGCCAATTACGTCCAGCCGCCGTCTCAGACTAAAGCCTCTGCGTCTGTTCGTCCTTTTCCTATCAGCAGTTCCGGAACTAGCAAAAGTAATCGCGATAGTGTGCCGCAGAAGGCCGGTCGCAGGGTGGTCGACGACGAAGATGATTCCGAAGTCGAGATGCTGAGCATTTCGAGCGGCGATGAGGATTCTACGAAAGGTCATCAGGTGGCTTCCTCCCGAGGTCGTGGCGGTGTTGCCAAGTCTTCCGGTAGGGACGATGATGTCGGCTGGGACGGCGAAGAACCTGATTGCTGGAAGCACGTTGACGAAGCTGAGGTTTTGTTGCCTCTCCTTTATATTAATTTTTTTTTCACTGAACATTCTTGGCCTATTGTTCCTTGGTTTCGGCAAATTTGGATGTTCAAAGAAGGAGATTTACGATGATTATTCCTTATTCACTCGCTCTTAGCGTTGGATACAAATTCCAACTGCATTGCAGTGACGTTTGCTCGCTGTAGTAAAGAGGCAGTATTACTAGCCATCAAGCATTAAAATTTCTAAAACTGATAGGAAGTTTCTGCCAGTTTTTAAAACCATTTTCTGTAAGAGAATTCGGTGCCAGTGATTCATATACATGTGCCATTTCTTATCTCTCTGACAGCTTGCACGTAGGGTTCGTGAAATGCGAGAGACAAGAACTGCACCTGCAGCTCAGAAGTTCGAGAGGAAAGTGTCTGTAGTTGTTAGGAAGGGACTGAATAACTTACAATCTTTTCCTCGTGGCTTGGAATGTATTGATCCTCTTGGGTTGGGGTAATCTTCCACTTTGAGTATATTCATAATTCTTTCTGGTTCAGCTATCTCAATGTTATATGCAGCTAAAGAGGATTTAAATATGTTATTTTATAGGCTATAATGGAATCTTTGATATTTCTAGTACAAGGAAATTGATTGACGGTTGATCTATGACATACTCTATTCTCGTAGTAAGATGATACAAACTAGCAATTCCTTTTGGTGTCCCATTCAAAGAAAAAATTAAAATTTACCATATCTAATCTAATTATCTTCAATGAGATGGGATAAGAGGATAAACTAAGTATTGATAATAATTAAAATATAAACGTTACAACCTAATGTTTTTAATGGCATGATAAAGTCATTTGTTTCCCCTTGACATCTTAAAAAAAAAAAAAAAGAAATTCTAGAGTTGTCAAGGTTGTTCTGGGCATGTAGAAGAACTGTCCTTTCTAACTAACCTTTTGTTGCATTGTTAGGATAATAGACAACAAATCCTTAAAGTTGATCACTGATGCATCAGAAAGTTCTCCATCGAAATCAGAGAAAGATATAATCGATAGTAGCCTTCGGGGTATTTTCTTATTCTCTTCATGCATTTTGTTAGCTTTGATTGATGTTTAGTTATTATGATTTTGGAGTACGAACAGCTAACAAATTTGTTGCAATAAGTTTGTCTGAACTATCATGAGTATTTTGAAGGCAGCTGAGACAGGAGCTAGAGCCATTTGCATTATCTGATTACCTTAATTGTTTATTCTTATTTACAAAACATAAGAGTTAAAAGGCAATCCGAAGTAGTTTATGCTTTGATTCTAAAATGCTAAACACCAACACCATAATAAAAAACTTCATAATATGACGTGACATGATATTTTGGTTTACTCCCTGGTTTAGTTTATTTCATTTCTTTCATTATTTTATATATTTAATATTAATAACGGTGTGTGGATTGTTTCCTTATCTGCACGTATTTGTGCAGTAGTGTCTTGTGCATTTGTACCCTGAATAGCTATTTCTAATTTTCAACTAATAATTTATATATGTTACAGGAGCCAGAGATTGTAAGCTCAATATCCCGCTTTCATCACTTGGCTCATACCAATTAAAGTATTTCATACATGAGAGGGAATGCTATATTATTAAATTATTCTCAAATATAGCATCTGATTCTTTTTAGATTACTGACAATTGAATGGGATAATGGATTAATGCAATTGCAAGTGAAAGAGTATACTAATAGTATTCATTCTTGCTATTGGTGCTAAAGTTTCTTGTCGATTGTGTTCCAGTGCTAAAATTTTTTATCTATCAGGTGCCACGTGTATGGTCATAGTGTTCCAAGCTTCACCTATTTTTGGTTTATGCAAGTGGTGATGATATTATATTAGTATGTATTTAAATAAGCACAAATGTGGTATAATCTATCTTTTTGAGGCGGATTGAAAAAGAGTTGCTGGCATTTATGCATTTTCCACGGGATAACTTACTACATACCTACCATTTTCAGTCAGTCTGACTGAAATTATGCTATCTGTGGATATTTGCAGAAAAGCTGCTCTATTTCTCTGATCAATTTGATGCGAAATTGTTTCTCTCTCGAATACACCATGACACCAGTGCGACAGACTTGGAGAGTGGTGCTCTTGCTTTGAAAACTGACCTCAAAGGAAGGACTCAACAGAGAAAACAACTGGTTAAAGACAATTTTGACTGCTTTGTTTCTTGCAAGACTACAATTGATGGTATGCAAGCATCAGTGCTTGTTGTTGCAATTAACCACTGTTGATAAGCTAAATATTTTTGGAATTACACTTGTGTTTCGTATTTCTATATTTAGCTATTCATATTTATGTTGTTTGTATTTTTAATGTCTATGTGAACAGATTTGGAGTAACTTCTTGATTTAAAGTATATAGCTTGTTGAATTTGAGTCGTAAACATAACCCATTACATTACAGATATTGAATCAAAGCTAAGGCGGATTGAAGAAGACCCTGAAGGTTCAGGAACTTCCCATTTATTTAGTTGCATCCAAGGAGTAAGTTTGCAGGCCAATCGTGCTTGTCAGGCGCTCTTTGAGAGACAGGTTAGTGGGATTTTAGATTTCAGGTTGGCTCATGGAAGTTTATATAATTGACGGAGCAAGTTCAAACTTTTGTTTTTTAGGCTCAGGCTGAAAAGATTAGGTCAGTCCAAGGAATGCTACAGAGATTTAGGACGCTATTCAATTTACCAAGTACTATTCGAGGCAGTATTGGTAAGGGTGAATATGACTTGGCAGTTAGGGAGTACAAAAAGGCAAAATCAATTGCGCTACCCTCTCATGTAAAGAAAATTACAGATTTGTAATTAATTGCTTCGCTTAGTTTTTCTTTTCTCTTTCCCTTCACGTGTTTGTTCTCTTTTAAAGTAGGAAAAAAACTGTGTCTACTATTTGGTGAGATGAATGAGTGAGAAATTTAATGACATTAGCTTTGTTTAGCTTTTTGTTAACTCTCCTGCCATGCTTATATGGTCCCAACCATGTGAAAGGATAAAGTATTCAAAATTCTCGGTAGTCATCCATTGTCCTTGTAAACACCAATTTCATTAACAATTGTACTTTACTCTTTCTTTCCCCTGGGGTTTAAGCTTTAGTTAATTGTTGGTAAATTATTTTCCTAAATGCTTTTGATTTCATGCTAAATAATTACTCATGAGTTTCAGAATCCAATGTCTTTTGCAGATCTTTTTTGATATTTCCTGGACGTGGAATACTTAATTACTGTTGCTTTGAATGCTCAAACTCTACTACATCTTTATACTTGTTACTTTTGATCCTGCGTAGATTAATTGCTATATGTAGTCATATTCAATTACATCCTTGTTGCCAGTTCTTAAAATTATTATTATGTTAACATCTAGTTGATTTACTGTAAAACAGTATTGACAGAACATTGAGACTTGCTTATTTGAAGTCACAAGCTCGTTCTTACAATAATTCTCATGTTCCTTTTTTTGGACAAAATATTTCACATTTTAGGTGGGAATTCTAAAAAGAGTTCTTGAAGAGGTTGAAAAAGTTATGCACGAGTTCAAAGGCATGTTATACAAGTCAATGGAAGATCCGCAAATTGACTTAACCAATGTATACTCTTCCTCCCTGTTTTCATTGATTAATTTTCAATATTGCAGGTGCTAAATAATGTAAAATAAATTTAATCGACATGATTACTTATGATGGCTTTAAGTGTTTGATACCAGTTTCAAGTATAGAGATCTTGCTTAGAAATACTTGAGTTCCTGTCATAATCCCCTGTTAACGATATCATACTTGCTATGTTTAACTTTTCTATTATTTTTTTTTCAATTATATTTATGGATGAATGATCATTGTATATAAAGCAATCTTTGACACTTTTTATTCGTAATTGACTTCTGTTTGGCGTCAAGTGTTGGATCTGTCAATCTTAATTTTCACTTATTCTAACCATTTCATTCACCATAATAGTTAATGTCTTTGTGTTTACCGTGTCTTGTTTACTTATATCTGTATTATTTGTTTCTCATCTGCATAGTTAAATATGGTAAATATATTTCTAGAATTTGATTTCTTATTTAAGTGTTACTTTCAAAATTTTAAGTTTGGCTAGTTATCCTTTTGTAACAGGTCTCGACAATAGTTTATTTAGGACTACGAATATTTATAGTTTGAAATATTTATGCCACATTATAAAAAGCAATACAAGCATTTATGTCGCAGAGTTGACTATTGTTTGATGTCGAATATCAAAACTTCGTTATAAATCTCATTTTTATTATGTTTCAATTGGTCTACTATTTTGAATAAAATATGCTTATCATTTAGGTGTCTGATTCTTTTCTCAGTAACATCACTAAATGAATTTGTTGGCTAATGGATCCTGGGAACTAATTTGGGTGATTAAGATTTAATGACTTTGGCACTTTCAGGGTCACAAAATACCTATTATTCTGTTGACTACGAAGAGTGTTGTTACTTTGCTCAACACTTGTATTCTTGAAGATGCTTAATATATATATTTTAAAATGCTTTGTTGAAATTATTTTGCATTTTTCTTTGAAGGTAATCATTGAAGTCCATTGTTTTCTCTGTGTTGCTGAACTTTCTTATTATATTCTTATCGTAGTTAGAAAATACTGTAAGATTGCTATTGGAGCTGGAGCCGGGGTCAGATCCTGTGTGGCATTATTTAAACATACAGGTTAGCGGATTGAGTATATTGCTTTAGCGTGTAAAGGTTTTTAGTAATATTCTTCATTAAATGTTGCCTTTCATTAAATTTTTTTAGTACATAAACATTTAGAAAGATACAAAATGAAAAGGGATCCATGAAACAGAAAAGAAATACAAAACAAAGAAATGTCAACGTGCTGTAGAAAATATCAAACAAGGGAGATGATAGTATCCCCAACAAAACAAATTAGTCGTGGCTTACTTTTCAGTACAGGCAGTTGTCTCCTTTTGAAGGCTTAACCTCTAAAAAAACGTATAGATAGTAAGTCTCAAGTATCCTGTCTTAGGATTTCCTTAAAACACAATAGAAAGTGTAAAACTATTGTATCACCCAAAGGTAACTAGAAAGTGATACAAAATTCCATCCTTAAGGACAGCCAAATATTAAGAGATTTTGTAGCATCTATCGAATAAAATTTGGCTAATCAGTGGAAGGAAATCACATCTCAAATTGATGTTTTATATAAAAACCTCTGCTTTTGTAGTTGACTTAAATTATCCATTTGCACTTTGAAGGACATCGCTCGGGATTAGATTTCTTTAATTGTCTTTTGAAAGGCTTGACTAAAAACAGCTGAATAGAAGTAAGTACAGAAAACAATCCTTCGTTCTACCCTCCACCATCACCTTGTAATTTTCATAGTAAAAAGAGGATTGATTCTCAAGCTCCTAATCATGAGCTCAATATGCATGAAGGCTACTAGTGGTTTATTCCTAATGGCATGGAGAAGACCCTTCATTATAGGCCCTTTATTGGAACCGATGGAAAAAAGACTAGAATATTTAATATGATTTTTTTTTATGGTTTGATACTATACTAGAATATTTAATATGATTTTTTATGGTTTGGTGCTATGTTCTTTTGAATTTCAATGCCATACACAGTAAAGCATTCATCCAATTGTTTTTTTGATTCTTCTCTAATATAAGTGATCAGATATTCTTTATTACTAATTTACTCGTTAAAATTAAATTGTAACTTGTTCCGAATTTATTGGATGTGAAAAAAAATATCATTGAAATTTTTTTGGTAGTCTTTTTAATCTCAGTGAAGCTCAACTTGCCTTCTATTTTGTCTTTTTCAAATAAGAAACAGAAACTGAAATTTGATTGATAAACTTTAATTAACAGAAATTTATACAATCTTTGGAGTATCAACTTGTTTAGTTGCTTTCTTTATAATTCAGAATCACAGGATCCGAGGGCTACTGGAGAAGTGCACCTTGGACCATGAGTCAAGAATGGAAATTTTGCATAATGAGATCCGGGAAAAAGCTCTTGCTGATGCAAGGTGGAGGCAGATTCAACAAGATTTACATCAATCTGTGGGTGCAATTTAGGGAGTAATTGTTTTACACTGGTGTGAGTTAATTAAATTGCTTGAGCTAAGTTAGAATCTCAAGTTTTGTTCCTTTTGTACTTTTCAGTCAGATATCAACTATTCTCTCGCTGCGGGAGGCACAAACATTCCTGTAGATTCTCAGCAAGTGGAGCTAACTGGAGAAGAAGTTGATGCTCTCAGAGGAAGATATATCAGCAGATTGAGTGCTGTTCTTATTCATCACATTCCAGCATTCTGGAAAGTTACAGTTTCTGTTTTCAATGGGAAATTTGCTAAGGTACACTAAGCTACTGATGATATTTTCACAATTTTGTGATGTTTTTATCACGTAGGATGATTGGGAAGATGTTACTAAAGTTTTTATATATGGTAAAGATAGAAACTGGAAGTAATGTTCCTTTTTTTTTTAAATAAGAAATGAAATATATTTTTTTATAAGAAACAAAATATATTGATAGTAAGAAATTACAAAGAAGAGGAGGGAAAACCCTTCTCAAGAAGAAAAACTTCAATCTAAAACAATTTTTTTTTCTAATTTGAGAGAACAACACTAAAAGGCTAAATCCTAAAAAAACTTTAACAATAAGTTTATTTAGCAATAATAACATTAATATTTTCTTAAAAGTTTGAATTGGTTTTTTACCATTGAATAAAACAACATTGCGATGAAGCTCCTAATTTGAAAATTAATTTTCGCTTCTTAGTTATTTGGTCCAAATTAACGATCTCGAGAAGAAAACTTTGAATGTTTGAATACACTCTCATAGTCTAATTGAAAAGAGAAAGGAATTGTCTCTAATGACCTCCGAATACTTTTACTAAGCTCACAATTAATTACAATGTGAGTGTTAGTTTTATCATATTATTTACAAAAAGAGCAACAGTGTAAGGAAAGAGCCAAAGAATGATTTCTCTTTTGGATATGATCTCAAGTATACAACTTTTTTTATATGAGAATCTAAGCAAAAATTTGGATTTTGGATGAGATTCATTTCTTTCAAATAAAGTAAAAATATGATAAATTCATAGTAGAGGTTGCATTCGGACCCTGCTAATCAGGTCTCATTTCGCACCTTGCAAATTCATAGTCAAGTCCTCATCTAATTCGTTGAGAGCTTGTTACTAATTCTAAATCAAACGGGAGTTGTGGGATTAGTAATTTTCGGGCTAGGACTAATGCTTTGTTGGGAAAATTCATAGTAGAGGGTCAAAAGTCAAGTCCTCAATTTCCAAAGGAAATTTTCATAACCATTTTCCCAACCGAGCATTAATTCCAGCCTGAAAATTACCAATCTCACAACTCTCTTTCAATTTAGGATTAGTAATAAGCTCCTAACAAATTAAATGAGGACTAGATCTTCCACCATTTTCTTCTCATAAAAAGTTCCTAACTATTTTGTTCAACGGCTTAGCAACTTTAGTTAGAAGAGAGAGAGGTAGTAGGTTTGGATACTATTAAGCACAACATGAATCAAAGTAAATCTCCCCCTCTAGAGAAGCAATTTTTTTTCCAACCATTGAGGCGTTTTTTAACTTTCTGTAAAATTGGTTTCCAAAAACAACAAAAACACAAATAGAGAGACTTAAATAGGAAAGATGCCAATAACTTTTTCTGCAATAAGTTATAGATGATAATCTATTAAAATTCTGTTCGTCAATATTAATTCCGGCGATAACACTTTTGTTAAGGTATAACTTGGATCGAATAGTAGTCCAAAAATTTTCACCATATCCACAAAGTTTTGAACTCTAGAGTTCTCCTCCGTAGAGAATAAAATAGTGTCATCTCCGAACGGGAGATGAGAAGGATGAACAACTTTACTACCAATTTTGAATCTTTCTATCAAAGTAAAACATTCCGTAATATATAACATTCTACGAAAGACATCACCAATGAGAATAAGTAGAAAAAGAGAGGATCTTTTTGTCTATGCCTTCTTGTTGCTTGAAATTTACTTCTAGGTCTTCTATTTATAAGGACAAAGAAATTTGAAGAGCGCAAGCATCTATATATCTATTTCCTCCATCTCCCATCAAACCTTTTCATTCTCGTAACAAAGTCAAGGAAACTTCAAACAACGTGATCATAAAATAGTTAAAGCTCTTAATCTCAATATTAACTTTCGCTTATTAGATCTTTTATTCCTATCAAAGATTTGACTCATTTACGTTCAATGAAACATGTTGCCGAGAATAAAAAGAACAGGAAAAAACACACCACGTGAGAAAATGGGAAGGTGAAAAATAGAAGCTTCCTGTCACTAAATAAGAAGTATCCTATTGGCTTACTATTTGAAGCTGCTTTTCCCCTTCTTATTTTTTGATAAACCTCTATTATAATATGCATCTGGGAAAAAGGATGGGAACATGAAAACAAATTCCTGATAAAAGTGCTTCTTATTTAAGTATTTCAACGATTTTTGCTAGAGGGAAAAACATTTATTCGTCACCATGTGGGGGAGGCATGAGGATTTGATCGATCTTGAAAATCTTTTTTATATTTTCTTGAATTTAACTTTTCTTTCCTTCTTTGATATGGTCATTGTGGTATAAAAATGTAATCATATTTTCTAAATCATTAAGAATTATGAAAACAGAATTCCTCAATGCACATTAAAACTTTTCTAAAGTAATAAAACATAGTCTAGATTAGGTGAATGCTGTATACTGCTCTCCTGTGTCATTGTTTGCTATATGCTACCCATAATTGACCTTGACCTTGAATTTTGCTACTCCTTTTAATAAATGATTAATAAAATCTCAACCCAACATCTTAGACTTTTAATATTGACGCTCATTCAACATATTTCGTAGTAGGAAAGGGGGATAATAATGTTTCATAGGGCTGAAAGAGAAACAATAAGTTCTAAATCTTGCTTTATTTTCTGATCAAGTGTTGGAGCTTACGATTCAGTGTAATTTGTGTTCGCCTATTAGTTCATTATTCTTTCGATAATGATAAAAAATTTCCCATGGCTTCTTATATTCTTTTTCTTATCATTTTTAATTATATACTTGATCAAAGTATCATTTTGGTTGTACGATTAGATCTTTCTGTGGTTTGATGGTGAACCTTATCCTTGTCTTTTTGTGCATGAATTACATAGGTGTTCTGAAGTGAAGAATATTGGGTTCTAGCTCATTCGTCACTCACATCATGATTAATTTTTTTGCTCAGAAGATAATTTTTCTGTCAAAAGTTGATTTTTTAGTATTCCTGTAATAATGTGGATCCTTTTTCAGTCTTCCCAAGTTTCCTCTGAATCAAATGCCAACAGTACTGCATCTAAAACTGAGGAAAAAGTTGGCGAGGGGAAGTACTCTAGTCATTCTCTCGATGAAGTTGCTGGAATGATTCGCAGTACCATATCTGCATATGAGATGAAGGTATGTATCTCCCTGGAGTCATTTGGGTACCCTAATTTTAGTGAGATCCTTGACCAAACAATTAAGTTTTGTTTGTTTTAATGCGGGGCTTGGTAATGTGGACCGTAATTCATGTGAGTGCTCAAGTGTTGGAATGCAGGTTCTGCACACTGCCTGATCTGGCGGGACTCTTTTGGCCTGGCCATTCCTATTTGAGAAGTGAGCCACATGACTTTGACAGAAATAAAATGATTTGCAATTTGTGCTTCATAGAGCCCTCAGCACTTTCTCTCTGAATGTTGGAAAGTGAATGGTTGGTGTCTCTTTGATCCACTTGGTCAGTGGGTTGCGTCTAGTTGGACCATCACAAAAAAAAAAAAAATCATAAAGAAGTACTTTGTTTTAATAATACTAATCCTTATATATATAAAAAAGGAATACTGCATTTGATGCAGACAATGGAAGGTTCGGAAAGAGGCCCTTTGAAATCAACAATCAGCTGGAGGGTAATTTAGGAAGTTGGGGGAGTTTCTTTTAGAGTATGTTGTGGTTAGTGGGAAGTAAACTGTAGGTGCAGTCTGGGATGATATGTTGATTTTGTGGGGACCAAAGTTAGGGATATATAATCTGCCTTGTTTCTCATTCGTTGTTGTTGAACCTTTCAAGTATTTTCTCTGTTTGTGTTTGCCGAACCCGTGGATGATCCGGCTTGTGGTTGTTTTGTCTGAACATTTTATTCAGCAAAATCTAACATCTACTATCATTTGTGTTTAATACCCCATCAGCATTCTTCCAAACTCTAACCGGTCATTATGAATTTTTCAAGCAAGATGTTCCAGCTTTAGGTTGTGCACGAAGGATTTTTTGTCATTATAATTGTGTTCCAACACTTCCATTCCTATTTATTAATTTTACCAATTTGATATTTATAGAGTCCTGATGGCCAAATGTGGCGATGACAAAAACTTGCTTTGTTCAAGCTCAGATTTTCACTTTTTTCTTGCGAACTATTACACCTCAATGTAATTTTATTAGACATTTATGCACGAAGGATTTCCCATCACAAAAATGTTATGCAGTTTGGCCTTCATGCTTAAATTCTACCTTTTATGATTATAAGAGTTCATAGTCTTATGAAGCTTCAGTCTGGATGGAAGTCAATTAGCATTATACATTACTACGACACTCTTTGTTTTTATAGAAACAAAATTTGTAGACTAAGGTATAAAGTGTACAAAAGAGGGGGATAAGTAATTCTCCCTGCGGAAAAGTAAGAAGAATATTTTTTCTTACAGCTTTTTAAGCTCTAATTCAATTTTGGTGGCACTATTATTGGTTAAAATGATGATGCTTGAGATATTTTGGTACCCACTTGGGGTTTGAATTCACCTTACCTGCCTTTTAAGTTCTTATTCATTTTGTTCAACATTGTTTGTCTTATATCATTTTAACTGCTTTAATATTCTGTAATTTGTTTATATCTTTTGTCCAGCCTAATGTTATGGAAATTTGTTCTAAATATTTAAATGGTGAAGGTTCATAGTACCTTTCGTGACCTTGAAGAATCAAATATCCTAAGGTCATACATGAGTGAGGCCATAAAGGAAATATCTAAAGTATGCATAGCTTTCGAAGTGAAAGAATCTGCTCCTCCTATCGCGGGTATCTAGTTTTCCTCTTAATCTGAAAAATTCTTGTCTGCATATTTAACTCTTATAGTTATTATGCAACAGTCACGGCACTCAGAGCACTTCAGTCAGAGATCACCAAGATTTACATTCTAAGGCTTTGCTCGTGGATGCGAGTATCGACTGAAGAAATTTCAAAAGATGAAACATGGGTCCCGGTGTCTATTCTTGAAAGGAATAAATCTCCATATACTATCTCTTTCTTGCCCCTTGCATTCCGGTCGATTATCTCTGCAGCAATGGAGCAAATCAATGTGTAATATTCTGTGACAAACTATACTAATTGTGGTCTAGAACTTCAATAATGAACTTAGAATATCATCAAGAGATATGGTTTTCTTTATAGTTTATGGGTTGTGAAAAATATTTTCAAATTCTTTGTTTATGAGGTGCATGCAGACTTAACACAGTAAAATTCAAAACAAAAAGTGAAACAGAAAACAGAGCGTAGAAGAGAGAACCAAATATATTTGGATTCCTATCCTTTTGTGACCCCAAGAAATTAAAAAAATGTGCATTTCCTTGCCCGTCATTTGCATTGAGATAGGAATTAACTATGGGTGAATCTACATTCATGGATCATAGATGGCAGGGAAATATAAATAGGAAGATCATTGGTTATGGGCCATTGCCTAAGTACGGTGATGTGTAATGGGTTTCATAATCTTCATTTTATTTTCAGATCAGTTTGATATTTCAAGCATTTCTTAATTATTCATAAATAATAACTATTCTAGAAATATTATAACCCATGGTGTTTCTCTTCAATGGTTAGATACTTGGAAACGCACCTTTTGAGGAAGTCTCTTCCTATCTTCTTTCATCAATGTATTTGGTATCTTATTTACGCATATATAGGCATTCCTGAATTCAAGAATATCCAAAAATGTAATGTTTTATTACCTTTCTAGTTTCAAGACCAATAGTGTCTCAATGTTGATATAAAGACATGAAAGAGAGAATGCCTAAATATGTGTTTTTTTTTATTGAGTATGGCTATCTCTTATTTGGGAAGTTGGCTCAAAATCTTTAATTTTTTTTAAAGGAGGATTGGCTGATTTTTTGGGTTTTTTTCCCATTGCTGCTTCTCATTTTTATTTCCTATTTTCAGGATGGTTCAGTCTTTAAAGAGTGAAGCCACTAAGTCAGAAGATATCTTTCTACAACTTCAGGAAATTCAAGAATCTGTTAGACTTGCATTTTTGAACTGCTTCCTTGATTTTGCTGGTATATGAAATTGAGATGTCCTAATTCTTGTTTTTAAATGCAATGTGGATTGGTCAATTTTTCTCATCAATCAGGTCATTTGGAGCACATCGGGAGTGAGCTTTCTGAAAACAAATCAAGTGGAGAAAGTCCAGGTTTACCAAATGGATATTCTCACGAGTTACAAGAAAAGTTATTTCCTGATCTTCCTGGAAGTATTGTGGATCCACACAAAAAGTTATTAGTAGTTTTGAGTAATATTGGATATTGCAAGGATGAGCTTTCATATGAGTTGCACAACAAGTACAAGCTAATTTGGCTGCAGTCTAGGTACGTGGCAGGGTCCATGTGTTTATTTTTTGGTATGTTGCTTCATTTATTTGCAAGCCATTTCAGATTGGTTTTTGTACTACATTATAACTCAATCAAGTGTGGTTGTTTGTTTCCCTTTCATTTAGCTTTATTGATAATTTGAAAAGTAGGCTTTCCGAGAGATTTGTGGGACGAGGGACAATCAGGACTGTTTTGTTTTTTTTTTTTTTGGAGTTAGGCAGGTGACTATATATTATTAACTTATCTTAACTGGTTGCTATTGATATGAAGGAAAATATACTATGGTTACAATTTATTCTTGAATAGAGGCAGTTTATAGGAAACCATTAATTACAAAATGAGATATACATAAAAATAAACAGAAAAAACGTGGATCATGGAATATTTTCTGGCCACAATTGCAAGCATCACGTTATTACACATCTACGTGCATGCATATAGATCCATCTGATGGTGAAAACCTATAATTTTTTATATTTTCAGGTCTAATTTTTTATACTTACTGACTGTTATCTTATTTGATCATTTCAGGGCAAAAGATGGGGAGGACAGCGACATACGGGATCTAGTGATGTCTTTTTCAGGGCTGGAAGAAAAAGTGTTGGAACAATACACTTTTGCAAAGGTACGGTGATACCTCTATGCAATTGTACCTGAAATTCTGTTCTTGTGATTCACAACAAAAATGAATGTAGATTTTCCATCTCGCCCCAAATAGCATGACAATGAAATCTTAGGCTTGTGGAGTGTAGTTGACTTATGTGTAAACATTGAAGTCTTTCTGCTTTTTTGAAGTAGTGAATAATCAGATATATTTGTTCATGCGTTTACTTTTCCTTTACCAGCCACGTGAGTGATTTATACTGTTTAAATCATGTTGCTATAAGTTAATTTAATCTATTTGGGAGAATAAAGGATTTTTAATTTGCTTTATATTGTTAAGAAACTATATGTAAAATCCAATTTAGAGACAGTTATCTTTCATGCAAAAAAATTACCCTTTTACGTATTTAACGATATGGAAATAGAAAACTATTCAGAAATAAGTCAAATAGCCTAGAAATCTGATAAGGATTGTATTATCCTAATTCTAACATTGCTATGATAAATATTGATGAATAAGAACTATCTATAACTAGGAAATTATGTTAGTGCACGGTTTTGAATATACATTGAATTGTGCTTTTAATTCAACAGAAACTGTTTAAATGTTGATACCTTAATTTTTTATGTACGATGCTGAGTTTTTGTGCTTGAATTATTAGGATGTTGTTACCAGTTGTCTGATTTTTTTTTGGAAAGGTGATTGTGATTGAGTATAAGATTTATATAGAAGCTCAAAGCAATTAGTGCTAAAGTGAAGTTTTGAATTGTTGTTCCACATTGTATATTCACGTGTCTTTGGAATGAGCAGAACTGAGTTAACTTTTAGTAGGATGTTCCAGGTGTTGAGGCTATCAAGAGTTACTTTTTTTATACTCTTTTTTGTGAGGAAGGCATTTTATTTCTTGTATAGTTAGTTAGGTGGAGTGGTGGGCATGTTTATGTTTCCTTGCTCTTTTATACAGCGTGACTGTACAACTCTTTCACGGATTAAAAAAAAAATCAAAGATTGTGCATCAAAAATGGGTACCAGTGTAAGTTCTTTAACATATAACTTCATTAATGAATTACTGGCAAAAATGATTCGTATTTCTATGATGGTATTGTATTCACATGAAGATATACCTATATCATATGACATTTGACGTGAATAAGCTGGTACTGTGGATATTTTTTATGTTGCTTTATAGATTTTGTTAGACTTCAAACTAAGAAGTTTGCATCTTCATATCAGGCAAATATAATGAGAACTGCTGCCATGAATTATTTGTTGGATCCTGGCATTCAGTGGGGAGCAGCGCCTGCAGTTAAAGTAAGAAATTAATTGGTTTTCGTCTTAAAAATTTGTGAATATTATTATGAATTGCTCCTCCCACTTCAGCCTGTGGCTTGAAGTGGTTCAGATTGGAGCCCTGTTAAAACTACTAAAAGATTGATGTCTTACAGGGTGTGCGTGATGCAGCTGTAGAATTACTCCACACTCTTGTATCCGTCCATGCTGAGGTACTGCTCTGGATTTATGTTGTTTCTTTCTTCATTTACATGAAAGAATAGCGGAGCTTCCACTGTTTGTGTTTTCCTGCTTTATCTTTAATAGTTTCTATTTACAGGTTTTCTCAGGTGCTAAACCCCTTTTGGACAAGACACTCGGCATTCTTATCGAAGGACTAATAGATACTTTACTCAGCCTATTAGATGAAAATAAAACCAAAGACCTGCGGTCTCTTGATGCCAATGGTTTTTGTCAGCTGACTATGGAGGTAAATATGATATCCAATTATCTTTTTGGTGGAGGTTTATAGTTCTGGTGTTTCCAAGCAATATTTACTCGAGGATATCTTTTTTTTGTTTTTTTTTTTGAAAAAAGAAGGAAAGATATTTTAGGGGGAAAGGAATTTTAATTTTATCAATTCTTATTAGTCCAGTCCATTGTCCGAACTACTTGGCATATTCTGTCACATGGAATGATTTCACACATAAAAAGCTATGCTTATATTTGAGTCTGAACTCATTTTTTGTTTACATTTATTAATACTCATGCTGAATTCATATTTTGTAGCTTGAATACTTCGAGACCATATTGAATCCGTACTTAACACCTGATGCAAGGGAATCTCTGAAGTCCTTGCATGGAATCCTTCTGGAGAAAGCAACAGAAAGTGTGACTGAAACAATAGAGAACCCAGGGCACAACCGCCGGGCGACACGAGGGAGTGAAGATGCCCTTGCAGATGAGCGACAGCAAGGGGTTACAGTATCACCTGATGATTTGCTTGTAAGTAGCCGTTACATATATTTTTTTTTCCTAAATGTTGAAGTACTTTTGATCTTACCATGAATAGACTAAAATCATATATAATATACAAGAGGGTAATTTAGTGTAGATGTCACGCATACAAAAAGTCATCGATACTACCTTGCTCAGTTAATGTAATAGCTTTCTTTTCTTTTCATAAGCTTCAACATCTATTTGCATACAGGTCCTTTCCCAGCAGTGTATCTCGGAATTACTTCAACAAGAACTCGAGAGAACTCGAGTAAATACAGCTTGCTTTGCAGAGTCAATTCCATTGGACTCTGTACCAGAACCGGCAAAGTCGGCGTACAATTCCTTTAGGGGACCCTTAGATTCTCCATCAAGAAATATGAGAGGCACGATAACAACTGGATCGCCAAGCTTTTCTCGTCACAGGCGTCGATGAGTTGTAAGGAACTCCATTTCCTCTTAAACTTTATTTCATGTGCTTTGAGAAGGCGTGTCTCATTGTCCATCGGGTGTAATTATTTGAAATTCTGTTTCTCTTATTAATTTTTTAAATTATTATTAATAATTTCTGCTTTGTTGGTTTTTATATGCTGTTGTTTATCCCCACCTCCAATTGTTGCCATGTGATGACTCGTTGATAATAATTTCCTGCCTTGATTTTTCTTCTTGTAACTCACTTTGGAATGGATGCACGAGTGATTTTTGGCCTGGAATAATGCAAGGACTTTATATTGGAGTGCTGCTGCAGAAGGATTGGCATAATGCTTATGATGAGTGACCTTATTTTGATAACCAATAACATATCTCCATAACCAGCGACTCCCAAGTTTGAATTGGCATTTGGAAAGTAGAAAAGTTTGTTTCTATTTCTTAATAGTGTTCTTGAACGCAGTTTTCCTTTTGGATGTTTTTGGGTGTCTATCCTGTATTCAATCAAGTCAAAATCGAGCTTTTAAGATGTCCGAGTCTCAGCTTAGAAAGGCATTTTTCATGCCGCCTGAATGTGTTTGTTGAATCATACACTAGGCTTGATTATAAAATTTTGAGATTTGTGAAAACAAGAAGATTCTACTCCAAATACAACTGTAGGCCTGAATTTTAGTTGAGGAGCAGTTGTATATGGGTGATCGGACTCAAAGACCTGGTCATAGAATTTGATGTCTGTCTTCATCACAATATTTGTCAATTTCTAATCTAAACTTAGGTGCCATCGCCATCCATCTTGAGCTTTGGATGCTGCGTTTTTGGTTAACAAAGAGTTGACTTTTTGGCAAGGACTTCATTTGTATAAGAAAAGACCAGCTTCAAAATGTGAGAAGTTAAATTGTACCATTTTAAATTGATATAAGGTCATCATTCCTGCCACGACTTGATCAATAAGTTTATTGTAATTGTTAGTTGTCACGCATCAACATTCTTAATTGAATCCCAACTCCCCGGTGCTGGCGTTGGGGAAAAAGGTCAGAAGCACCCCCTTGACGTGCAGGCGAAGCAATTATCCATCGATGTTGCTTAAGTTTTCAACGAAATAGCAACGGATTCTTCCCATGGCGAACCCCACTCTGAATGTTACTCGTTCTCCATTTTTGGTTTTCTTCCTTTGCTTTTCTGGATTCATATTCGTCGCTGCTGTGGCTATGGCCGACGGATCCGGTGACCCCGCTGTACACATTGTTTACACTGAGCGTCCTCCCAACGATGATCCCCAGGCCTTTCATATCCGAACCCTAGTTTCCGTCTTGGGCAGGTCTCTCTCGCTCCCTAAGCTCGTCTTCGATTTCTCTATAACGTTGATTGTGTCAGTTGAATTCTGATTGATGTCGTTGGTGCTTGCAGCGAGGAAGCCGCGAGGGAGGCTCTGATATATAGTTATAAGACTGCTGCTAGTGGCTTCTCTGCTAAGCTTACCCCTGACCAGGTCTCCCAGATCCTAAGTATGTTTCTCTCTTTCACTTCTCTCCGTTAATTTTCCATCATTCGTTCTGGAAATACTTTTTTGTCGATGTAGTTTCTCGTTATCTGTGTTGCGTTTGTATCAAGTTTTCAGATCATGTGATTGTTTTGTTTGAATTCATCATAAGGTATAGGAAGAATTGCTTTTTGTTCATATACTGAGTCAGCTTGATGATTAGAAGACCATCATTTGCCAATTCCATCTTTCGCGAGCCTACCATTCTTGTTTCTGTGATCAATTGTCTTCATCTTTTTCTTTTTCCTACAAATTCCAAGCCTGGTTTCTTTTCGATACCTTCCAAATCTTCCCATTGCAGAGAATTCTGAAATGGTTGTTTGGAGCTTTAATTTTGTCCGTCAAAGCACTGCGATCGCATAATTATTTTCATCTTTATTAAATGCCATTTGATTGTCCATCATTTCTTGTTTTTTTAATTGGAATGGTGGAACTATGTGTTATATTTATGATTTATCGGTATGTAATTTTCTGCAGTCTTCATTAAATTTCGATTGCGGCATTTTTATGGTTTTTGAGTTCTTGGATTAGGAACTGATTAATGTTGGTTCCTTAATGAGGAACAAACAAACAAACATTGGCCCAAGTGAAATTAAAGATTTATGGACGTGGGATTTTCTGGTGCACACCCCACCCCTTTATTAGGATTTTCTCTTTACTAATACAAACTAATGCTATGCTCTGTTTTCTGTAACAAAGTCAAAGAGCGTATAAAATAAAGTTCATTCTTTGATTTGGTGCTACATATTACATTGATAAGTTAATTAAGGGAGTACTTATTGATGTAATTTGAGTATTGTGATTCCAAATTCAGGTGTGTTCTAATCAAGTTTTAGGCTTGAGACCAAAGCTTAAGCCTTGAGTGTTGTTTTCTTTTTGTTTTTGTCAAATGAGGAGGAGAAAATAATAAATGAAGAATATTAGTGTGATATAAGTTGTTGGGTCATTCAATCAATAAGTTTCATGGTTTTTCTGCAATTGCAATGCTCTATTATCATTGCATATATCTTCCTGTTGTTGGTTAATTGTTACAAACTCTACTTTTTTGCTCTTTGTTTGCAGGACAACCCGGCGTGTTGCACGTTGTCCCGAGCGGAAGACTCCAACTGCATTCGGGACCTGGGAGACTCCATTGAAGATAAAAATCAGCTCATCCAATTGCGCACTTTCAAACTATTATCATTACGTATAAATAAGTTTGAATCTTGGCTGAATAATCTCATATTCCAAGACCATTCAAGTGTAGTTTTGTCACTCAAGATTTCACCTTATATAATGCTTCCCATGTCTGTATATTTTGAAATAATTGATTTAGTTTCTGAACTCTAATATTAACGTCTGATGTAGTGATAATTAATTAATTAATTATTATATTTAATGATTTATTTTTGTTAATACATTAATTAACCGAGTGACACTTAATTACCACAGAAAAAATCTCTCCTAAAACATTTTTGAATTGCTTGGTTTCATAAAACTCGAAAAACCACAGATTTAAATAATTCTTTTTGGTCATGGAAATCCTAAAATATTTGCCTTATTTTTTAGGGTCGTAAAAGAAGGGTATAATCGTCTTTCGGATAACAATGTGTCGTGTACTGAAGACAAACAGAGGGAGACGCAGAGTGAGGCGACGGAGGACGGGAGGAGCTCGTTTTTGTGCATTCCAATGGCGTCTGCCCCTATTTCACTATGTTCTTCCCTTACATCCAATTGCAGAATCTCTCCCATAGCCTAACTCCAATGCCATCTCCACCCATTCTCTTTCCCCAATGTAACCAATAATTCCCCCAAGCGTACCTTATCCTTCTCCTCTTCCATTCCCCATCCAAGAACCGCATTGCTGCCTCTCCTGAAATCTACTGAGTACGAAACTGCCGTACTTGATTCTGCGTCCATTTCGTCGGAACTCGCCGCTATACAATCCGTCGAGGTCCCCTCCGGTCAAGCTCCCAAGCGAGAGGAAGTGTTTGCTGTAGTTATGGTAACTACTAGGCTATCACGACTTCGATTTTTTTTTTTTCCTTGTGTGTGTTTATGGAATACTGTTCCTGACCATACTTGCTTACTTCGGTATTTTGCTACCTATATGAGATTGGATCTCGTCAATATATGGTTATTCCAGGACGTTATATTTATACTCAAAAGCTCAAAGATGCCAAAGTTAATGATAAGGTGTGAACTAATGTCTCTCCTTTTTCTTGTTATTCTTTTTTTCTTGGGTAATCTTTCATGTATTTCTGTCTTTGAGGGCTCAACTATTCCTTGTTTTCAATTACGCAGCCTATTTGCTATTCTAAGAATTGATTGTTAGATTGCTTAGTTTGTTGAGACTTTTCTTTCATTTGTCATGTGCATAGAAATACTCTCATTCTACACCATTGAGTTGACTGTTTAATAGTTTAACCATTTGAGATAAGTGGCGGTTTAACATAGTATGAGGAGATCTTGGGTTCGAACTGTTGACTAATCACTTGTCTTTCTTCTCAATAACTTGAGTTTCTTCAACAAAAAAATGTCTTCCATTAAAAGTTTTCAAAGGTAACCTGAAATTTCATAAGGTTTATACGATGGAGTTTGAAAGAATGGACATTGTTTTTCTTTGAATACTAATTGCTCAGTCCTTTACTGTTGGAATAGGCAATTCACGCTAAAATTTGTTTAGTATGGCTATTTTTCAGTGCTGTTAATATATATAAATTTTTTTTAATTTCTGAACTGCTTTCGGAGCTTGTGTCTTTCTGCCACGAACATTACATAATTTTGGGCATGTGTAGATTATTCTGAGCAAGGTATTGCTTGTGGGAACTAAAACAAGCACAGAGATTGGAAAACCAGTGGTGACAAACGCAGCCATTCATGCTGTAGTTGAGGAGCAGGTGTGAATAAAGGAAGACAGTCTTCTTTTCTTTACTTCTGAATATTTTCTTCTTCTCACTGCATCTCCATGTTTTCAATTGTTCTTTTGGTACAGAGACTGGATAAAAAAGTAATCGTTTTCAAGTACAAGAAGAAGAAAAATTACAGGAGAAATATTGGTCATAGACAGGTCTATATACTTGTCTTCGCATATTGGATTTTTCTTTCTTCTTTTTCACTGATTGACAATTCAGCATCCAGATACTCTTGCATAGACAAAGAATATTTACGCTTATTACATGCTCCCTTGCACTCAATGGCTTAAGGCCTGATCAGGATCAAAAAGCTATTTTTACTTTTTTCCCCCAAAAGCAGAAGAAACAATCAATGTAGCAGGCCTTCTTTTTTAGAACTGTTTTTGGAAGTAGAAAGTTCTTTGGAAACAGTGCAAAGTTCTTGAGGAAGTCGATAGAGAGCTTTGACTTACTTACAATTTGCTGCAAGGAACAGTTTTGCCATACTGGTTCAGAAAAAGGTTGGCTAAAACTACAGATTATATTTTAGTTTAATGCAGCATAACTTGTTGATATTGTCAACTTAGACCTTCTTCTGTGGTCTAATCATTTTTGTAAGCATTGGTTTGGACATGGTGCAGCCAAACTTGCCGGTTAGGACCACTGCCATCTCCCATCCCCCATCTCCGGCTATCAAAACTACCCAGCTCTTTCACTCGATTTGAAGGATTTCTGGTTCTGGACAGACCTGCCGCAGTTGAAGACATGTCTGAATATATTGTGAAGTTCTCGTCTCCGGATAGAGTCCCAAATTTGTCCAAGTCAATTTTTTTTTCCCCGAGTTATTTATTTTCTCTTTTCATCTAATTCATTATTATTTTTTCCATCAATATGAATTGAAATGTCCGAATGATCAATTCTGCAATTAGTTGTTCATTCACATAAAATAATGTATGACTAACAAATGTAATGTTTAGGTCGATAAATGAAGTTAATTCTCTAGTTTTAAAAATTGGATAAATGAAAGTTGAATAAAAACAATGAATATGGTGCTTGTATGATCAAGGTGGATAAAGATAGCCAGCCTGGTTACAACATAAAAAATTAATTAATTATAATTTATTGTATTAATTATATTTTGATTATTCTAATTATTGCGCAAGAATTTAACGACGACTCTACTAGCTTGGAGGACCCAAATGAAGGGTTGCACCGCGTGTATATATATATATATATATATGATCGCCATCACAGATTCGCCACCCCTCTCCTCACTGTTTCACTCATATGCAGACACCATCTCTCCCTCTCTCTGCGTTCTTTGGAATTTTCACCGACATTTTTCTACTCTTATTTCTTAGTTTGTACTTCAACTTTCGATTCGAGAACGTGGTTCTGGTCGAGTTGAGGTAATACATCTCCTCCTCGTCGTCGTCGTCGTCGTCGTCTGAAGCAAATCGGTTTGAAAACTGAAAGCGCAAGCAGGTAAACCCTAAACCCGAAACATTCAGTGCTCCACCAATCCTTAGTTTCAACGCCTGGAAGATCTCTGATGGTTTTTGAGAAATTTCGTTGCATTTCATTAGTTCTTGTATGCTATTGATTGATGACTTTCAAGTGTAGGCGGTACTGTTTAGAGCTTGAGGGAATGATTCGAAATAGCAGCAAGCGTATCACCAGAGTTCTTTTTTGCGGGCCGCAGTTTCCTGCTTCTCATACGTACACAAGAGAATATTTGCTGAAGTATCCTTTTATTCAGGTGATCTTTTCCATTGTAATTTTTGCCGCTTATTTTCATGTATTGTTGAGAATTTTAAGCTATATTCAATTCGTATAGTTATCTCACTTTTAATAAATGACAACACCTACTGCTAGTCCCATACCTTTGACGAAAGTATGATCCTAGTTAAATATTATTGAGAAAAACAAGGATTTTTCCTAGAGATTCTCTGTTGGATGACTAGGGAAATCATATTATGGTATTCAGAGCTTGAGGAAGATATGCTTTCTAAGGACATAATGCACTTTTTTTGAGATTATTCAAGGTCCGTGTAAGCTAGTCTTAACATTAAAAAAAAAAGATACAAAGTTTAAAAATCATGAAAATATCATTGGACTTTGCAAAATGTTAATCAAACTAATAGAGGATGGGCATGCTTTATCAAAAAAATGCAAGAATTACATTTCTTTGCATTAGTCTTTGCTAAGTGGTCTTCGAATTGAGTTCTTGAACATGTGATAGTCCTTTTTGGTTCTACTTGATATAAATGTTGGAATTTACGTAATTTTTTTAAGCTACTTGAGATGTGTTTGGCATTATATTGTACGAGGCTTAGCTGACTGCTAATGTATTGGATGACACTTACTCTTGGTCGAATGGTTTATACATTGGTGCTGACATCAAATGGAATTTAGTCTATAACTCAATGTATAGGAATAGTTATTATGAATGCAAGAGCTACAAAAAGTTGACATGACAAATTGTAGGCATGCCACTGTATGTGGTTTTGTGCCAAGTTACCTTTATGCATGTTCTTAATTGCAAATCAATGTCTCTCTTAAGGACGTGACACAAAATAATCTGTTGATGGATTTCTTAGTCTGTTTTTTTATGTCTGACAGTTTTCTCATAATAATGTAGGTTGATGATGTTCCACTGAATGATGTGCCGAAAGTAATAGCCAACTATCACATTTGTATTGTCAAGATGATGAAGCTTGATTACAATGTAATATCTTCTGCAAATCAGTTGAAGCTTATCATGCAGTATGGTGTTGGTCTTGAAGGTTTTTTTTTACTTTGGATATTTAAACGTGTTTCATGTAATTTCTTAGTTCCTGTTTTATTTGTGTTATGTTTATTTTAAAATTTGATCACTAAAGGTGTTGATATTGATGCTGCCACAAGATGTGGAATCAAAGTGGCTAGGATACCCAGTGGTGTAACAGGAAATGCAGATTCATGTGCAGAGATGGCAATATACCTAATATTAGGCCTTCTTCGTAAGCAAGTATATTTATTTTATTGTACTCTAGTGTTTAATGCTTTTTTTGACTTACTCTTCAAAAAAAAAAAACCAACTAACTTGTGATTAATTTCAGGGGTAGTTGTTTTTTCGAATCATGTGTGGGGCATACTTTACTTTTATCAATCAATAATGTTTAGGTTTCCCATGTTTGTCATAATTTCAATTTTCGTGATTAACAGAGTAATAATATGGAAAACCACAAAAGTAAACATTACAAAAGTTCTTAAATGGGGAGAAAGGAACTATTTTCATAAGGTATAAGGTTACCATAAAAAAATGTAGCTCAATAAGTGTTGCCTAAAATCTATATCTAGGCTGCATTGAGCGCAAGTCATGTAAAAGATTTTGTTTTTCAGATTGAATATTCATGCATTGCAGTCCAATGATAGATTGTTTTTTTTACATCAATTTGAACTTGAGCCTTAGATTAGTCGATTTAATTACATCCATTCTCTTTTTATGTTCTGTTTTCTCAGAAAGCAATGCAGGTAGCTGTTGAGCAGAGAAAACTTGGAGTGCCAATTGGTGAAACACTATTTGGTAAAACAGTGAGTTTCTCTCTTTTCTTATAAGTTGTTTGTGAATTTCCAATGAAAGTAGTTAGGCTTTCCTTTAGTGGAAGACAGTTTTATTCTTTCCTAATTTCTCATTGATAAACAATGGTTTCATTCTCCATTTACATTATTGACAGTGTCAAATGTTCATGAAAAATGAGCTCCTTGTTTCTCATTCATAAATAATGGTTTGATTCTCAACCTATACAATATTAACATGGTCAAATGCTAATGGAAAAATCAGCAAATAGTATGGTAAAAATGGATGGCTACACTTCTACATTGCAAAGTGTTGATTCAAATCTGTAGTTTAAATCAAATCAAATTATGCAAGATGAGGAAAGATATGATGTGAGACTTTATGTTACAAGGACTTGAATTTTATTTCAGGGGTGTTTATATGTGTAAGAGTCGAAATTAGTCGTTGATTTGCAAATTATATGATAAAAATAAAATAGTTATGTGAGGGCATGTGAATTTGTGCAATCATTTATTTGACAATGGGTATTTTAGAAAAAGACTACCATTTGTGCTCATTTTTTCATACTTATTTTTTATGTACTTTTATATCATCTAAATGTACTCTGGGGTAATAATTAGACTACAAAAATGAGAAATTTAATTAAAAAAAGGGATTGAAATTATTTTTCTTTCCACAAGCATTCCCATTTCCTACAATAGATGCATTTTTTCACTTGACCTTTCCCAATTTAATTGTTATGGAAATTAGTATGATGAAAATTGTGATTGTTATCCTGATATAACAATTATTTTTTCAATTTGCTTGTGGAGTTCTTGGGACTGAATTTTAGGAAACAGTACATTCTTGGTTGAGTCTAGCCCTCTTCATTCTGCAATAGATTTCAGCATCTCTGTTTTCATGGGCATGTCATTATTTCATGTGTATTGCATTCTAACGTTTTGTTTGTCTTGCTTTTATAAAACAAGTCTTTTTCCCTTGTAGGTTTTCATCATGGGATTTGGTAATATTGGTGTGGGCTTGGCTAAGCGCTTGCGGCCTTTTGGTGTAAGAATTCTTGCTACAAAAAGGAGTTGGGTCTCACGTCTGCAAGACCCTAGTGATGATGTGGATGGTATGTGAAAAAAGCAGGCGAATAGTGAGACTATTCAGTTAAATTTCATGCTTATTTTGGTTGATAATGAATCTCGTCATATCCCATTGAAAATACAGTGATTGACAACCTCGTTGATGAGAAGGGGGCTCATGCTGATGTCCACAGATTTGCTAGTGTCGCTGATATTGTTGTTTGTTGCTTGAGTCAAAACAATGAAACAGTGAGATAGCCTTTTCTAATTCTCTTTTTTTTTTTTGGTACCTTAAGATAATGACTGGTTCGATAATTGACAGTTTTGAAATTTTAACGTGACAGTAGTGTACAGAACCAACTTCACTTTTTGGGTTTGATTTTCTTGTTAATTATCGTTTTCTATCTGCTTCATCCATGTTACTTGAAAAATTTACGCACATTTTGGCATGTCCATGTTTGTGTCCCAAACTTGTCTCATGCAGACACAACCTCACCCACTAATTTGGCATATGCAGATTTTATATTTTTAGCTTTTTTCCTTACTTTTATGATTAAAATTTTTTTCGTTGTGGACAAACAAGTGATATCTGTATAAATATCCTAGAAATCAAGTTCTCTTACTCTTGCTCTGTTTTACTTTCAGGTTGGCATTGTCAACAAGTCATTCATAGCCTCAATGAAAAAGGTTTGTGACGATTCACCAGAAATTTCATAACACTTCGAAATAGTAAATTTCACTTCTATTCTGAAATTTATTTGTTTCTGAAACGTAAATTATTTTTGTTCCACAGTTTTCTATTGCATTATTATGTCAGAGACAATATGCTTTCTTTATCCTTGATTTATATTGACCCCTGGTTTTACCTCTAATAAAGTACAGTCTGAAATACAGTTGTAAAAAAACATGATATGTAATGGCCAGATATAGGACAGGATAGACTTCAAAGCTGAAATGGGTCATTGGAAGTGAGAGAAGATTGTGGTTAAGAGGAGGGAGCAGTGTGGTTATGTTGGAGAAGATGATGTCATTCGATTACGCATTTTAGCTTCTGTCCACTCCACCAACGTTAATAATAGACCCTTCTTTCTAGCTTTATCCAAGAAGACTTGAACAAGGGAAAAGATGGGGTATTCATTGGAAATTCCACATAAGTAGTTGAGGTGCAAGCTGGAAAACTTAAATTTTGTGGTTTAATCAATAAAAATCCGTGATGGGACAAACCATAAGTTTTTTTTCCTAGCTGGAGTTGAAAGGATAAATTTTTTGACGATAATAAATAGCAATATCAGGATCTAAGAAACATAGTTATATTATGTGAATCTCATAAGAAATTGATTTGATAAAGCTGGGTCAAGTGGGAGAAGATAGGTGACAAACATTGATGACGATGAGTCTGTTATCAGTTTACATTCCTATTGTTCTTATGTTTATTAATTTATTTCAGGGTTCTCTTATTGTAAATATTGCTAGAGGGGGTCTTTTAGACTATGAAGCTGTTTCTCATTTCCTCAAAAATGGTCATCTTGGAGGTTTAGGCATTGATGTTGCATGGACAGAGCCATTTGATCCCAATGATCCAATTTTGACGTTTGATAATGTTATAATCACTCCTCATGTTGCTGGTGTTACAGAATATTCTTATAGGTCCATGGCCAAGGTATGGGCGGATTTTCTTTATTTTTTAAAAATATATATATGTTTTCTGCTAGATCCTAAAACTATTTATGCCATTTCTTGCAATCAAGATCACTTAAGTTATAGGGGTTGCTGCTTCTATGAGGATAGATTCTTGATCATAAAACATCTATCTGAATCCGACGAATACAATAGCAAAGCCGTCTTGTGGGTTTGTTTTATATAGTATGGATAGAGCTTAATATGCAGAACATTCGAACATTCTTTTATTTGATAAAAAGAAAGATCTTTAAACAGTTACTAGCTTGACCAACTGACAGGTATTCAAACTTCTTTGGTTTAGAGTACTAGAACTTAAGGTGCTAGTGTAAATCTAAGAGTCGGCTGACATTTCCATGGTTGTCACATTTCAACTGTAAATTCAATATAAGTCAGAGCTGTGATTCTTAATTGTGTAATTGACTCATATTCTTCTATGGAAATACTAAACATGAGATTAGAGACTTGTATACTTCATAAAACTCTGACAATTTTATACCCAGAGATCAATTAATGGCTACAACTCATTTCTGTGCAAGTACTTCAAAGTTACAAGCCATCTTACTTGTTTCTGCTGTGTGTACAATAATGGATTACTGTTGGGGTTTTAAATTTGAATCTCTGCGCTGGTTTTCACTGCATTGATTTTCTTCAAATTTTGCAAATGTAGGTTGTGGGAGATGTTGCCCTTCAACTTCATGATGGAGCTCCTATGACAGGGATTGAATATGTCAACTAAAAGCTTAATCTCTCTGCAATCCCTTTTCTTAGTCTGGTTTTTATTTTGAGCAATTTTTTGGAAGTAGAGGAAAAGGTATGATTGATACTCAATTTCAATTCAAGCAAGTACTTCAATAATAATAATAATAATAAAGCCCTATTGAATGGCATTCTTTTGTCAACAATATCATATAAAACTGCAATTACAATCTGACTTCCCTGCAACACTTGCGCACGCGGTCATATCTCCTGGCCGAGGTCCGAACCAAATTTTGTGGTCTCACATCTAGTCTGGGATCATCATGCCAACTTTCAGACCAACTGCGCGTCGATATTTATTTATTTTATTCAGCGCAGGTCGCACCCTTTACAAAATTATTAGAGCATTGCAGCTTTTTTGCTTGTGACTCCTTGTAAACAAAACGAGTTTATGCTGAGTTGGAGGCTGGATTGGACCCAAACTAGGCTTAGAGAAGAAGAAAATAAAAAATTGATGATTCTAGAGTTAGATAGGCAGACTTCTCTCTAAGAGTAATTATCTACTAATTTGATGAGAATGATAACAAGAGAACAATATATAATAAATATGTAAATTTATTTAAAAGTTTTTCTTTTAATATTTTTTAAATAAATAAATTGTTAAAATATTACTCCTTGAAACATAATTCTCTAAGAAACTAGTTTGTTTTAAATATTATTTATAAAATTAATTTAATTGGAATAAAATTAAAGTGTTTCATGGCTCTCCTCCCTCCGTTTTCATGCATGCATTCGCAGAACAGCATTCCCGCCATTTGGACGACCTGATCGAAGTTCCAGATTGGAGGGAAGTAGAAGTCGTCAGCTTGGCGTTCGACCGAAGCTCTGGTCCTTAGGTGGAGGAGTTCTGCTGTTTTGGGTTTTTCCCTGGTGAGTGGGTTATTCAAGGAGAAGAAGAAATGAGAAATAAGTGGATAGAAATTGTGAGAATCTGGAGAAGAAAAAGAAAAGCCAAACACAGAGAGAGAGAGAGAGAGAGAGAGAGAGAGAGAGAGAGAGAG
>CM039518.1:1653427-1731838 GCA_022433055.1 Begonia peltatifolia
AGAGAGAGAGAGAGAGAGAGAGAGAGAGAGAGAGAGAGAGGTTGCAGAACTGCCGCCACGTTTTACCTTTTCTCTCCAAAAAGATAAACGAACACCTATAATCCCCTTCAATTCTTGCATGCAGATTTCCTTTGTTTAGTTTTCCAAACTGGGAATCCGTGACAGGTTTGTGTTGGTCTTCCTCTTTTTCTCCATTCGGGGTTTGTTTGTTCGTGCCTTCTGCTCAAAGTGAGGCTGGCTAATCGAAAGGAAGGATTCCGGGTTCAAAACTGAATGATGAAGGTCATGCTTCAAAACTGAAAAGGGAACATGTTTTCATTTGGATGAAAATTGGAGTTTGGAGTTCTCTGCTGAAGGAGCAATGAAATCTCCGCTTCTCCCTTGATGCAGAACACATTTTTGGTAATCTTGTTTTGTTTGGATAGTAGAATCATTTTTGGTACTATATTCTTTAACTAGTAAGAACTCCATTTGCATGATTTTAACTTGATCAACTGATTCTACAAAATTTTAGGATTTCTCTCTCAATTATTTCCCTGATTTGAATGTTGAACTGGAAGTTCCAATCAAGGATTGATCATTGATTACCTCAATTAGGTTTTGTTTGCCTTATTAGGAATTTTAGGATCTAATTGAGTTGGTTTAACATGAATTAGGAATTATGTACATTACATATATGGTACGTGGCTTCTGGTCGAGTTGTGTATAAATATCACATCATATGCAAACTGAAATCCCAGAAAGTTGCTGACTAATATTCCCTCAAGTAGGTACACTTGAAATATTCAGAGCTCCTCAAATCTTTACTTTCAAAGCCCAGATATTTCAAGTGTAGGGGCACTGTTGCAAACTTGAGGAAATGACTCAAAGCAGAAGCAAACATATCACCAGAGTTCTAATTTGCGGGACACAGTTTCCTGGTTCTTATATGTATACAAGAAAATATTTGCAGAAGTATCCTTTCATTCAGGTACACTTCTTGATTGTAGGTTTTAATGTTTATTATCTTGTGTTGTTGAGAATAATTGAGCTAAAAAGAAGGATTTCGCCTTGAGATTCCCCTGGTTAAGTGGGAAAATCGAGTTATGGTATTTGATTTTGCAGCAAATATGCTTTCGAAGGACGGAATGCACGAGTTCAGTGAAATAATTTGTTGATTTCTTAGTATCTTTATTTTCTGCATAGTTTGCTGACAATTTTCTTGTAATATTGTAGGTTGATAATGTTCCGCTGAATGACGTGCCTAAAGTAATAGCCAACTATCACATTTGTGTTGCCATGGGGATGAAGCTTGATTACAATGTTATATCTACTTCAAATCAGATGAAGCTTATCATGCAGTATGGTGTTGGTCTTGATGGTACTATTTTTTATTTTGATATACCTCGGACATAGAAAGGTGTTTCATGTGGTTTCTTAGTTTATATATCGTGCTTTTTTATGTAACTTAGAAATTGATCACTGAAGGTGTTGATATCAATGCTGCCACAAGATGTGGAATCAAAGTTGCGAGGATATCCGGTGGTGTATCAGGAAATGCAGATTCATGTGCAGAGATGACAATATACTTAATGTTGGGCCTTCTTCGTAAGCAAGTATATTTGTTTTACCCTTCTTTGGTGCTTAGTGATCTTCTGGACTAATTCTTAAAAATTAACAACTAAATTATGTCTTAAGATTAGTACATTACATCTCATTCTCTAGTTATCTTTTGTTTTCTCAGAAAGAACTGCAAGTAGCTATTGAACAGAGAAAACTTGGAGTGCCAATTGGCGAAACATTACTTGGTAAAACAGTAAGTTTCACTCTTGGTTGAACAAACTCTATACTCTCCTAGTTTTTCATTATAAACAATGGCCTTGTTCTCCATTTACAATATTAACCGTGTCAAATGAGCAACACGGTATCAATACTCTCATTGTTTCTCATTGATAAACAACGGTGTCATTCTCAACCTACACGATATTAACAAGGTCAAATGCTGATGAAAAATGAACCACTACTAGAACGGTAGTAATGGATGGTTACACTTCTACATTGCAAAATGTTGTCTCAAATCTTTAGTTTTGAAATAACATCAAGATTATGGAAGTCGGGAAGATATGATGCAACACTTTACAGGGTCTTGAAGTTTGTTTTAGGGGTGTTTGTTGGTGTAAGAGTCAAAATTAGTATTTGATTTGCAGGTTGTAGAGTATAGATGCTTGACTTTTCATAAAATCAAAGTTAAGTCTACAATAAATCTTTTGCCCTTGTAGGTTTTTATCATGGGATTTGGTAATATCGGTGTAGCCTTGGCTAAGCGCTTGCGACCTTTTGGTGTAAGGATCCTTGCTACAAAAAGGAGTTGGGCCTCACAACTGGGGGACTCTTGTGATGAAGAGGATGGTATGTGAAAAAGGTGGAGGGAATGGTGAGACTGTTGAGTTATGTTTATTTTGGGTAACACTGAATCTTCTTCGTATCCACAATTGAAAATACAGGTACTGATAATCTGGTCGATGAGAAGGGGGCCCATGCTGATCTCCACAAATTTGCTAGTGTGGCTGATATTGTTGTTTGTTGCTTGAGTCTAAACAGTGAAACAGTGAGATATCCTTTTCCATTCTTTGTTTGGTACCTTAACAGAATGGGTATGGATAGAAAAAGACAAGTTTAAAACTTTAACACGACATTAGTACTCATAAACTAACAATATCTTTTTGGTGTCATTGCTTTATCCATGCTACTTGAAAATTTTACACACGTTTCGGTTATGTGCATGTTGTGTCTTAAACTTGTCTATTGCAGACCACCACGCCCATGCTCGGTAGTCCGCCCAGACATTAATCTATTATTAATTTCTGAGTTTTTTTTTCCCTAGTTTTTATGATTAAATTCACTCTAGACAAACAAGAAAGAGATGCTCTATATAAATATCCAGGAAACTTAGCTTTCTATAACGTGCTATGTGTCAGGTTGGCATTGTTAACAAGTCATTCCTAGCCTCAATGAAAAAGGTTTGTGACGATTCATACAAATTTCATATCATTGGAAATACTAAAGTTGTTGTCTATTTTGAAATTTCTTTGTAGACGTTAAGGTTTCTCCTTTTTTCTTTAAAATCAAGGACTCCATGCTGTCTTTTATCCTTCATTAATATTGACCTCTGGTTTACCTCTAATAACGCGCAGTATTTACGGAGATGTCTCTGTTATAACTAAGTCTACATTCCTACTGTTCTCAATATTTATCATTTTATTCCAGGGTTCTCTTCTTGTAAATATTGCTAGGGGGGGTCTATTAGACTATGAAGCTGTTTCAGATTTCCTCAAAAGTGGCCACCTTGGAGGTTTAGGCATTGATGTTGCTTGGACAGAACCATTTGATCCCAATGATCCAATTTTGGGGTTTCATAATGTTATAATCACTCCTCATGTAGCTGGATTTACAGAACATTCTTGCAGTTCCATGTCCAAGGTATCTGCACATTTTCTTCATTGAACTGTTTTGCCTCGGGTTTTTTTATCTGGTTCTCACTGCATTGATTCTCTTCCAAATTGGCAAGTGTAGATTGTTGGCGATGTCGCCCTTCAACTTCATGCTGGAGCTCCTTTGACAGGGATTGAATTTGTCAACTAAAAGCTGAATCTCTGCAATCCCCTTCTTGGGTTTTTTTTTTTGACGAATAAATTAATGAGTTGCTCAATTTCAATGGAAACAAGTACTTTGATAAAGAGTTGTTTTGCATATGCAAATGAAAATGATGTTTAGACAATACCCTCTTGTACTCGTTCTTTTATCAGCTCCACTTGCTACTCGACACGCGTCCACTTTTGATAGAAATATGATTTTGTTTTCCCGTACCTTGATTTGATATTGAATAGACCGGAAAAGACAATGGCATCGTCAGGGAGAGTGGGCAAATCCAAACATGCCTGCCACCCACTGCTGCGCGCGCGTCAAATCAATAAGGCATCACCACCTTTCTCCCCTGCAGCCTCCCCAAATAACAGGGGTGGACACGAAGCCGGTTCCGTCAGATTTCTCCGAACCGTGACTCCGGTTCTCCATTTTTAAACCAGAACCAGAAGCACGAGAAACCGTAATTGAACGGTGAAATTTTTTTTATTGTTTTTTGGGCCGAGTTTTTAGAGTTTGAATATGTTTCGAGACCTTTTTTCGGATATGCGCCAGTTTTTCTGAATTTTCGGTAAGATTTTAATTGGGTTATGGTCGAATTTTTTGGTTTGGTCGGTAAGAGTTTTGATTGCTTTGCTGAGAATATATTATTAGCGGTGGTGAGAGATTTTGTTGACTTTCTTTTACAAGTGAGTTTGATTACATAGATCAAAATTAACACCTTGTAAAGGTATTACTGTTTCATTATTCATGCTTAGTAATTAAACTAATCCATTTTCATGCTTAGTTTTTTTAGAGACTTGAAATTAAAGATCGAAAGAATTAGTGAGCAGTGCATTTACTATTCTCGTTACTTCTACTCTGCCTAATATAAATACACAATTTTACCTATCCACTCTTGGTCTACAAACTCCCTCCCTCTTTCTCTTCCTTCTCAGTTTTCTGTTGTCTCCTGGTTTGAAAGATTTCATCAGCTCGAGTAGGGCCTGGTGAGTTCCTTTGCCATGGCGGGTTTATTGTTGGCGAGGTACTGCACATTTGTGCACTGATGGAAAAGATCTGTAATGTCAAGGACGATCGTCTTTCTTCCTCCTTCACTTCATTGAGTCTTGTAGCTACTGACAGTGATGGCTTTGTTGTTGGAGAGAGTCTTCCAGTTGTGTTAGATTCACTAAGCTCAATTTGTTCTCTTGAAAGATGCCGTGCTGTACTTTTTGTTTTCTGCAAGGGACTTCACACTGGGTTACTGATGGAAAAGACATGTATTTGATCATGTTTTTCTTGATAGTGAAGGGGAGAGATTTGCGATTCTTTCAGATGTTATGTGATGCTCCTACTCCTGTTTGGTCTTTATTTTTCGTGGATTTATTTGGAGTTGCTTATGCTGGCAAAAAAATGCAGGACTGCAACTGGCCAAAAAATAGGCTTTTGTCTGCAATTTGTTTGACGTTTTGGCTTTAGCTTCTTTTGTTTTTCTCTCCAACTTTTCTTGTTCTGGATCGTTTGCATGCAACACTACAGAAGCGAACGCAAACGTAACTGGTTAAGAAAATAATATATAATAATAATTTAAGTATTCTGCAATATAGAAGAAGAGCTAATTCTAAATGCATGAGATGCTTTCCTGCGTTAAACTAGAAGAGGAGTTCGGAAATGAGACTTATTCCAGTTATTGATAGGGAGACTTTATATTTATTTCTTAATGTTGGTGAGCAAGAGAGTAATTTTATTTTGCGTTAGATAATTATAAATAATTTATACACTGCACATTATTTTTTAGTCATGTTTACACTACTATTTTACGTGTGAGAATGATGCATTGAATGTGGTGGGTTATGGTTTGGACTACTCGAGTACCTTAGAGTCGGGTGGTGGGATTCTCTAGTTCTTTACCTTTTGCAGTCCCCTTGCCATCGTGACAAATACTCCTTCAAAACATTGCAAAATATATTTTAGTAAATAATTAACTGTGCAAATTTACAAATATATTTTAAGAAAATTTCAAACATTAAATAATAAAATCAAACATCAACCCGATAAGAAACCCACAACTGCGTTTAAGTTCCATTTACACTTTTTAAGTCACGACTGCGTTGTTAGAATTGCCGACAAACGATCAGCCTGCACTGTCTGGTGCTCTGCACCAGGTAGAGGCCTTTCTGGGGGAGCTTAAGCTGGCTGCCATTGAAGCAATTCATGCGAAACCCATTTAAGAACAGTAAATAGTGCCCATTGAAGAAGTAATTTAGCCTGTGAACTTCTAAGTTTTTAAAATAAGGGTCATAGGAAGATGATGCATTGAACCCTTAGAAAGATCCAAAAAGGCAAATGAAGAGACTGTATCAAGCTGCCGCCAGTACGCGAGCTAGAGAGTATAGACAAACGAATACTTAGAGGGTACTGCCACACATGATTTTATGTCATATTATTCTTTTAATGTCTCTTAAAATAACGAAACTTTAAGAAAATGTTATGAAATCACTAATAACTCTTGACCTTTGAGAAAATGTCATGTTTAGCTTTTCATTTAAAAATATTTAAAAGTTTTGAGGGTAAATTTTTAAGGTTCATAGTAATAATAACCCGTCATTTTTATTATCGCAATTTTAAGATAATTCATTTAAAAAAGACATATATTAGAGAAATTCTTTGTCGAAAATAGTCATTTGGTGTTTCTAATGATAATTCATTTCAAAAAGACATATACATCAGAGAAATTCTTTGTCGAAAATAGTCATTTGGTGTTTCTAATTCTATCAATGTAACGAATTCTAATCTACGAGAAGATTATGCCATTTAAAAAAAAAAGCAAATCAAATACACAATTAGAGCATCAAGGCAGGTGTCGGGTAAGTAATGCTAATTGCTTACATGATTCAGTAAGAATAAATATTTAGACAGTGATCAAAGTCTAGCAAATCAACGCAGGTTGGTAGCAAAGACAGAAGTGCAAGGTAACAAGGTATAGATCTGGAATGCAAAGACATCAAAAAGGAAGATGAAGTAAGAAGCTCATGAGTCACAAATCCTGCACTTTATTGCAGATTGACTGAACGCCCAGCAGTACTAATTCCACTCTTCGTTCGACACGCTCTCCTGCGACAACCTGACCTGATGGAAATAGAATTCTGGTTTTTCTGAATATATTGGAAAAAGCAATGGCGTTGGCATTGGAATGAGTGGTAGAACTCAGCAAAAAATAAGGGTTTGGTTTGGTTTGGTTTGCCTAAATAAGCTTTGGGAAGAGAAGGAGCTGTGTGGGGAAGTGGCTGCCAACACGCCTACTGTGCGAACGTCAAATCATGTGACTCGGCAACAGGGCAGCTCGCGCATCGCTGTGCTTGCTTTTGTCCATTACCCTCACCACCTGCCCTATCTTTTGGCGTGTTGTTCTAATCCTATCACCCTTCTTTTCATTCAAGACTAAGAAGAGCCCTAGATTCTTTTACATCTGATCGATTCGCTTTATTAAAGAAACTGGACGTTCACTGCAGTGTTAAACAACACGAAACCCATAATTTTACATTACCTTGTGCTTGAAAATTTGTTAATCTCGCGTATTGTTTTAATACTACATTCATTATTTGAGTTCATGCAAGAGTTAGTGTGATGATGTCTCTCTTTTGAATGAGTTTTTTCTCCCATGATACGACGACTCTCCGTATAGCAGGTAAGTGGATTTGACTGAATTAACTGTGAAAGTACTGAGGACGTCACCATAATCATGTACAGAAAAAGAGGCATGTTTTGTTTTTATCCAACAATATTAAGAAATAAAAAAAAAGACTTTTTTGAGTGGTTACGTCTTGTACCAGAGTCTAGGGTTAGGGACCGGAGCAAGTGTTCAAGTACAAGAGTGTGAATGGTGAAAGAAGTCTAATTAGACACGTCTTTTTCCTTCACTACTCCCTCACTTGATTGCCTTCTTCGCTTTCTACGACCAAAACAACTAAGACTTTTGATTCCCAACACGTAGTTTGTGCAGGACGACAGGACCTGGTGGTTAGCTGCATTAAATATGAACTAAGAGTTTCGTTTAGTTTTACTTTCTTCTCATTTAAACTCAACTCATTCACCATGTTGACTCAGTTAGTCAAATTATAACTCCTATTAAATCAAATTATAAATGTCTTTTCAAAACATTAGCCCCCTTAATTAGCTGCGCAACATACAGTTATCAGATTACGTTAATGGAAGCAAACTGACATTTGCCCTTATATGTTTACTAATGAAGCTGAATTGGGTTTCCTGAAAGTACTGTAAGCAAGTTTAAGAGAACGTTTGAAGCGGAAACAAAATTATAAGTCTTCTAGATTAAGCATAAGCATATTTTATCAGATGTTTAACCTCCTGAAACTTTCAAAACTTACTTAAAAGTAGTGATAATGAAAGATAAAGTGGTGAGATGACTGACTAATAAGTAGGAGCAGGAGCTAGAAAACAAAAAAGAGAGAGAGAGAGAGAGAGACATGCATTAGAAATTATTCCTTGTATATGCTGTCCCGTCGCTGTAGATGAGATTTATACACCAGTTGCAGACGTCTCCTATTGTGATCTCTCCAAGCTTTTTCTCTTCTCTCAGAATTGAAGAGTTGCGAATCCATGGCCTCAGCTCGAGAAGGGCACTATAGAGGCGTGAGAAAGCGACCATGGGGTCGTTATGCTGCTGAGATAAGAGATCCGTGGAAAAGAACTAGGGTTTGGCTCGGAACATTTGATACGCCGGAGGAGGCTGCACTTGCTTACGACGGCGCTGCCCTCTCTCTCCGGGGCCCCAAGGCCAAGACCAACTTTTCACCGCTTATCACCACTGGAATACCTTTGGATCTCAACGTCCCCTACTGCACCCACTGGACAACCTATCCTTATGGCCGAATTTTTCTCGGCGAGATACTTCACACTGATTCACTAATGGAAAATAGTGCTTGTAAGATACTTCACACTGGTTCACTAATGGAAAAAGCAGTTTGTAATGTTAATGCAGATCATTCTTCTTCATCTGCTTCATTGAGTCATGTAAGTCTTGGCAATGGTGATCCAAATGAAGAAATTCCTTCTGTGGCGATGGATTTACCAATGACAAAATCGTTTCTCGGAATCGTGCAACGCGGCTTGCGAATCGATCTAAATGAACCTCCACCGGTGTTTCCATGAAGGCATTGACATCCCAAAAATTGTTGAGTATTCTTCCTTTTTGGTGGTTTTATTTACATTGGCTTTTAGGGTTTTCTCTTGTCATGAATTGCAGATGTCCCTTTAATGGAAGAAGAATTGTAAGTCCCAAAAGAAGAAAAAATATGAACACTCATGGGTTGTTTCTTTGAGTTCAACAAAAGCAAAAACTTGGCTGGATCATTGTATCTCTTGGTGGCAATGGCGGAGGGAGAATTTTACGGTTAGCTTCAACTGGGGTTTGACTTGTTTCTGCAAGTATTATGTTGGTAGTCTAGTGAGGGTGAAATTGTACCAACTCTGGCTGATAATAAATTTTCTGTAGCCAAGTCGACTTTTATAATGCTATTTCTGCAGTTATTTTAACAGTATGTGCTTTTATGATTGGGAGGGAACCTAGAAGACAACAAGTTGTGTAACATTTAAGGAGAAAAACAGCTATCTCATTTATGTTTTAATCATGTATTATTTCCTCGTAGTTTGTTACTGTTTATGTTATTTTATGTTGTTGTGTTCTAGAATCTTAAGCATGTTTTTCTATTCCCTTTTAATTGGATTATAACTGGAACCATATTTAATGGTTTATTAGGATCATAGATGATATCAGTGCAGTTCCGCCATAGTTGTTGCTGTTTCGTGTTATGAAACTTTGCACGAAATTAGATTTTACCGTCTGTATTTACAAACTTGCAAGTTTTGGTTTTCCAATATTATTGCTTTACCACTTGTTCATTGTAATCGCAATGTTGACAAATAAATTGGGTGATTAATTGAATGACTTGGAGTGGTTTCAGATCGTGAATGATTAGAAATAATGAAGAAATTAAAACGTAAATAGAATGATTAAATGATAATAATTCAAAATAAAATATAATAAAACGCTGGGTTTTATTCATAGGACTCGTTTTAATCAAATACATAATAAACCACCTGAATACATGAGCTAATTAACTTGTCCTTTGACTAAACCACCTGAATATATGAGCTAATTAACTTGTCCTTTGATAGGTCCATCCTGTGTGGGCCTTGGAGTTAGGACTTTCGTGTCACAGTGATCCTCGCATCCATGTCGCCCACCATGCCTAGGTTTTACTAGGGCTTAATTTACAGTGTTTATAGGGTTAAATTTTTTTTATTTAATAATTTTCGGAAGAGTATAGGTTTATTCGTGGGCAAAGCTAAGAGAAAATTCACTCAATTTGAGTTTCTGAAGCATGTGACATTTAATGATCTAAGATTCAACTTTGCAGGAGATCTCTCGATTGATTTTGAGACAAATTGAAGTCACTCCTATTAATAATGTGTTATTTTTAAAAAATCAATAATAATAAAAATGTTAATTAATAATAGCTTGGCTTACTTTTTACAAGTCATGAACTATATTATACATTTTCACTTCGTTTTTCTTCAATCTGATGTATTTATCTTTCAAACATCATTTACGAGCTCGGGTTACAAGTTCGGAAAGTTTCCGAAGATCATGCTTTGATGCGGAGATTGTATCCCACAGTTTTGTGACATCGAGGGCGAACGCTGCCGGGAGAGCAATTCTGTCTCGACAGATTGCCCAGCAATTAAGTTGTCGAGATCTTTCCAGTCGATGCAGCTATTTCTTTTCCAAAGATCTTCGTCGTTAATTGTTGAGATGGTCGGACTATCAAGGTTTGGAAGGTGTATGAATTGATTCTCTGGAGTTGTGTTATTTGGGATCATGAGATCGTGTTGATGATCCAATGATTGATTAAAATTTGAAAATTGAGGCTCATTAGGAACGCTGGTTGTGATCACAGAGTCTGAAAATGGAGAGCTAAGGAAATGAGCATGATCTTTGAGATGGTAACAATGGTGCCATGCTTGATCAAATGCTTGGGCTTGATTAGTACTTGGCTTTTTGAATGCTCGACACACCACCCATCCTTCTTCCTGCACTAGTTTAACATCAAATTTGTTACTTACCTAAAATATTATGATTTTTTTGGGGATTAGAAAAGTATATGGTAAAGTTAATTTAAATCCTAACGCTTCGGAGTCATTTAAATATTATACATTAAATATTTTTTTACAAACAAAATCTTCATATTTCACCTGTTAATAGTTTATACATTGTCGTCGATTCATCGTTTTATTTAGCATGTGTTCGTATTGTCCATTTAATCATATATTTAACATGATTTCAAAACTTCTTTGACCGATTTCCAACCCGATTTCAAATTCGATCGATCTTTTTTCCGTGGACTTCAAACACTCTCGAAAGAATTCAAAATTAGGTTCGGGGGTAGAAATCGGGTTAAAATTTATGATTAAATGGACAATGTGACGTAAACATGCTAGATTTAATACATAAATTGACAATAAATTTTAAATTGTTAACAGTAAGTTACCCTTGTAAAAAACATTAGTTTAATGTCTAATTGTAGGGTTACTCTATAAAATTTTAAAAATGTTGGCACAATCCCATGTTAATCTTTGTTGAACAACAATAAAAGTAAAAGAAAAGCTTGCCTGAGTAAGGGCATGTTGAGAAGTTTGGAGGCGATATTCATGCATAATCCAATCAGTTTTACATCCATTCGGAGCTCGTCCTCTGTAAAAGACTAGGGTTTTTCTCATTCCTATCAACCTGTTCTTCGACACAACTGCTTTGTCCCTCCCCGTCGCTTTCCAAAACCCAGCAGCCGTCGCTCTGTTCGTTCTCGTCCCCGTCGGGTACTTCTTGTCTTTGTGACTGAAAAAATACCACTCCTTCTGTTCTTCATATCCCGCCTTGCAGTTTGCTGTTCGTCGTTAATCAGAAAACTGTTCAATTAGATTTTCATATTGAAAACTTTATCTGTATTTACGCTTTTACATGAATGGTTTTGAAGACTTGTCAGATTAAATTCATTACTTGCAAAATGAGGGTTTATCTACCATGGTTTTATTTGCCATTGAAAGGTCATTAATCACGCGTTTAATATACGAATATATGATGTTTTATAAACCTTGAATGTCCCATGGCTCCATCTTGTAGAGATCGATGTCGGCAATGACGTCAAGATCGAATTTATGTGAGTTGATCTTTCTTTGGAGGTAGTATCCGACCAGCTCTTCTTCCGTTGGGTGAAATCTGAAGCCTGGAGGGACACAAGTTTCCATTTTTATTTCCTAATCTCTGCTGTTTTTGATCTGAATCAAGTAATTAGTATAAAATCAGTAAATATTAAGAGAAATATTTGGAAATATCGAAGTAAAAGAGAGAGAGAGAGAGAGAGAGAGAGACTCTAACCCACAATGCAAAGCCATGATTAATCAATTCAAATATTCAAACCCTAAAGCTAGGTTACAATGATTTCCCTTTAGAAATTACCTACCAGTAGTAATGAATGTGATCGTAAGTTATCCTTCATATCCACAAACAATAATGACGGACAAAGTGGAGCCCACTCGACAGAAATTGGCCTTTGAACTAATATTAGAAGGACTAAGCATGGAACTGAAGAGGGTTTATGGCTGGTATATTGAACACAAAAGTTGGCCGAAAAGCTTGACTTTTTAACTTCAACAAGCATGACCACGTTTGGTTGAGTGGAGTGCACTCTGCCCCTCGTGCTCGTAGTAGAAAACGTTTTCACACCCGCCATTGTTTTGCTAGAATTTTCACACTACTCGATAAGACTACTTGGACGTCAATTTTTTCAAACTTCAGACTCAGTGAAAAACCAGATTATGAAGTTTAAAGCACGGCTTCGTTGGATCGCGAAGCGTCATACATTGACCTTTACAGTCAGAAAATAACTTAGATTCAGAAACTTAAACACCAGCGAGAAAAGGAAAGATCACGCGTAATAAATGTTGAACGAGAAAGAATATCGTATTTTCTGTCTAAATAGACAAAAAAAGCAAGCATATATACACACATTCAACGACTATACTAAGCTACGTTGATACTCACAGTCAAATTTTCAGCTACCCAGATCCCAGATCTTTCTTCCAATGAGAGATAGAGAGACGATCTAATCCGTAGAAGATCAAAGATGTAATGTAGAGATTGTAAGAATGCTAATATGGAATGGACAGGAGGAAGACAAGGTGTAAATATTATATATAAACATATGGTAGAGAGAGAGAGAAGAGAGATGTAATAGAGAGATGCGCTATCGAGTGCGCGTGGGGTGGCAGATCAATTGAGAAAAAGGATTGTTTGGACGGCGTGTGACACTGAGTTTTCACGCCACCCCACCCCCCTCTCTCTCTCTATCATCGCAATTGTATCACCTAAGACTTGGTTTTCTCCACAATAAATCATGTAATGACAAAAAACCTATGAATGGATAACCTAAGTTATGGATTCAACTGAGTAAACTACCAGTTGAATAAGCTGATAAATATGGTTTTAACATACAAATTACATCGCTTTGTATTAAATCGTTGTCTCTCCAGCAATTCCTGGTTTGTGATCTAGAATTGGGGGAGCCGCCACTGTCATTTGGCACCAATCAAAAGCTTCCACATGGCTTCATAAGCCAGACTTTTCAAGCTGTCCTTTTTGAATTGCTAATCATTTGATTCTCTGCAAAATGTTTCCCAGTGAAGCCACCATTGCTTTACACCACCCTGGCCTTGCCCCAGGTACGAGACTGAACATAGACATTTGTTATAGAATATGAAGTATGCTGTGAGTTCTAAGCAAAGTAGTTTTCCAATCAGTACAGAAAAACTGTTATAATATAAGGTTGTGATCATTCAATGTGATTTAATATTAATATGAAATCGAATTATATAAATATTGTCCAGCCAAACCCACACAAACAAGTACCCACTCCCTTCTAGCCATTTTCTAGCTCGAACTGTACACGTCGAGCAAGTTTATCAGATCTGAACTCAGAAAGAACTTGTTCAGAAAGTAAGCAAGAAACTGGTTTGAAATTTCTCGTCAACTTCTTTACAACTTGTTTATGATCTTCAAATGAAAGAAGCCTGGTTGTCGTCCGAGTCCATGTTAATGATGTAGATTAGGGCATGCCTGGTTCTATATTTTTGACTGATTTCAAACTGAACATGCATGGAGGCAGTCTAAGATCAAGATACCTTTTTTTATGGATTAGGGTTTGAAGTTTCATTTAATTTCAGATGTTTAAAGCAGACAAGACAACCCAGCAACTGAAAACAAAAGTTGGTGGGTCCCTAAGTGGAAAATTATGAACTCAATCTGATCAAATCATCACAATCTGATGCGACCAGCCAAACTTTATTCATTTCATTATTAATTTTTTTTAAAAATGTTACTAGGTTATAAACTATTTATATTTGTCAACTCTCCAAAATCGACGAATATATTTATTTCATTTAATGGTATTAATTAGCACTCTGTTAAAATTGAGAGACATAATGATTTAGGTTTTGACAATTATCAAATCCAGTTATCAAGACTGTAGTCAGTTTCACTTATTCCAGGCTTCCAGCATTCACATTGAGAATATATATATATATAAATTTTCTCACACACACACACACACACACAGAGTGAGATAATAGCTTTTATTTTGAAGACAAATTAAATCAAAGGTCACGTACAAATAATATTACAGTTATTTTTTTATTTTAATATTTAAATATATTTAGTAACGAGTGAAATAATGATAAATATAATTAATGTAATAATTTATAAATAAATAATTAATTATATAAATAATTATTCATCACGTTAACGAATATGTTAAATTTTAAATAACAAAATAAAAAATAAACATAATATTATTTATACTTTAAATAATTTTTTTAAAACAAAATTACACTTGCAGTTGATTAGCTAGCAAAACAGTCCTACTATGATAGAACTAATCACATATCTCTTGTTTATATCTATTTTGACATACTGTGGTTACTTTAATTTATTTGATTTCTTGCACATATTCAATATCACGCTCGATTGAGAAGGTTGTAAAAACATTCCTACTAACAGATGTGTTCGAAATCGCATTTGTGAGCAAAATCGAGTAAACCAAGATAAATAAAATTAGTTAAAATGGTGTAAAAGACAAAAAAATGTTTAACAAATTTAATCACGACATGAGCCATTTTCGTAACAATACAAAGAACACGAGCCGGTGTCACCGGCTTGTATGCATAGAGAATATATTGTAGCTTACCTTAGATGAAATTAACTTCCGTTTCTCTGTTACGTAATAGGGCACTAAAATTGAGGAGGATTCAAGCAATGAGTAATTTGTTTTTTTAAGTGCATGGTCGGTCATAGTAAAGAAGTTGCCTCTATCATGGGCAGACCGCACCACTGCTGTTACCAAAGTGCACTCAACCGGAATCCCTCCTTCCTTAAACCACACTAAGTCAAACCACGGTAGAATTATCTTGGTCTGAGCACAAAAAGTCAAGTGGATACAGTGTAAGAGTCGCCCGAGGCGTAGCTCCGGCGAAGCTCCCCAAAAAAAGGACTTCTCGTCTAAAATCGTTTTAAGAATTGGAAAAAATATTCAGAAAAAGAGATGCGAAATGTATTAGAAAGAATGATTGGTTTGTACGAGTGGAGGAGTTGCTTTTAGCAAACAAGAGAAACAGTGCAAATTAAGCTAAGTGGTGGGAATTTTTGGGGCGGTTTGTGGGGCTGACGGAGGTTGGCTGCTTTGTCTTACACTCATTAATCCATTATTGTAAATTCCCTTAAAAAAGGGTAGACTACTCAACTTGATGGCAACATAAATTCCCAATATATTGTTTTTAGAGAGAGAATGAAAACAACCTTAGCTTTTTGCTGACGTTTGTATCTGATGATGACATGTCTCCACAGACTGTGCTTCTGGGCAATTGGTCCAGCGCCCAAACATCTGGGCAAAGTAGATGTTAAAAGTCTTAACAATAATGGAAAAAAAATAGAAAAACGAGAGCCTTGAAACTTATTCGTATTAGCAAAGATGAAGATATAATTTTTGTTATCTGTCAATGGTTTGTATGAAGTTTGATTGAAAAAGAACCTGAAAAAAACCTTGAAGTTAGATTGTCTCTCTCCCTGCAACAAAGTCCTTCCATGGATGTTGCCCCTGTCACTTTTCTTTCTCTATCTTGTTCTTCCAACTTTTGCCATCCTCACAGGTGCCACTGTACCCGTTATTTGGATCATTCTTGTTTAGAGACTAATCTTCGAGTTCTGACTTGGGTACATACCGAGCTCGATTGTGTAGACTAAGAATCTACAATTCAAAAAAGTTAATCTAGATGTTACAAGATCAATACAGCAGGTGTCTACTTTTGCCAGCAATTGAACATTCACAGAAAGAAATTTGGTAAAGAAAGGTGCAGTTTGATGTATTCTATAAAGCTTAGTTAGAATTCATTGTCCATAACTTTTTCCTCAAAAAATGAAAAACAGTTGTGAATCGTGCCTCCCAATGTGGTCGGGTGGTCCAATGTTGGTGAGTGTTTATGAAATCCAGTTCGTTTCTCCAATTCTCTGTTCTTGGAGTTTTTGATCTTATCATGAAACTACCCACTCACTCACAACCAAGGCATAAACCCTGCATTACAATGAATGAGAAGATGGTTCGCTTCTTCCTCCTCCAACCCCAATACACACAGAGCTGCAAAAGCAAACCCTCTTCTCTTCAACACTCAAGCCTGCACTTGGAACTACATTGAGGACCTAAGCTTTTAAATGCAACACTTCCGTCTTAACCTTGTATTTCTCTAGCAGATTTCATAGAAAATGCGTCTAATGAAGAAATTTCAGATGAGATATAACTCTGACATTAATAACTTGTGATCTAATGGCGTATACACTTAGCTGCCACATGTACAGAAAACAGAATTACAGCAGGGACCCAAAAGAAAGAAGCAGAGATGGGAGATGCATAGTAACGGCGACTTCTCCGGCGATGTAATGGTTCAGTTAGTCGCCTTACAAAGCATTATTTGTTACACTCTAATGCTTCTTATGTTTCAAAATAGAGGAGCAAAGCTCTTGATCTACGAGCAGTTTCCCTAAACTGCAGCCTCCATTGTCTCTTTCAAGGTCAATTCAGACGTTGTTTCGTTAAATGGAAGCGAGCCTTTAATGGCGGATGCAGCGCTCCGAGAAGACGGAAAGCTTCGTGGTGGTGAGGAGGTCTTCAGCTTCTTCTATGCCGTCGTCTTTTAACAAATCATCAATTGATTTCTTCTTCTGCAAAGAAGAAGAAGGGATCGGCGTTTGAGGTATAGGGGCAATTTGATATTTACCATATTAATAAACATTTTTAAAAAGATATTCCGGGGCCAAATTATAAAAAAGGTATAATCTGATAGATTAGTCGTTTGCTGAAGTTGTTTTGTCGAGCGAGATTGTAACCGGGTTCTCCGTCTGCCGTGATGGCGACTGAGAGGTTTCTCTGGAAGTCGGTTCTTTTTCTAGGGCTTACAAGAAGCAGTGCCGCCGTTTCCGGTCGTATCCGCTACCCAATTTTACCTCCCTTTCGTCGCCGATATTCTTGTCCTGTCACACCGGCGTTGTGGCCTCGACAACGACGACTAGTGATCGTTCCTAATCAGGGGGAGCGAGAGCTGCTCAAGGGCTTGTTCTATTCGTCGAATTCTAAACACAACATCACAGTCGACAACGGCAATGCTAAAAGTCCGGCGAGCAAAGAGAATAATTACTTGGATTTGTCTGACGAAGACCTGATTAGACAGTGCGAGATGGACACATTCAAGTCGTCAGGACCTGGAGGTCAACACCGGAATAAGCGCGAGTCTTCCGTCCGCCTGAAGCACATTCCCACCGGTATTATTGCCCAGGTTTCTAAATTTCAGTGACGAGAATCTCTTTTTTTCTTTATGCATAGTACTTCAGAAATATTGCCTTCACAGTCCAACATACAATCGAAACTTAGAATCTTGAGCTTATTGCCTTTTGTATTCCAAGGCTGCCGAGGATCGATCACAGCACAAGAATCGGGCATCTGCTTTGGCACGTCTTCGTGCCCAATTAGCACTTAGAGGTCGGATGTTAGAAAATATACTTTTTGTCGAGTTTGAACCGTGTCTCTCAATAATGTTTTGTCTCTGGAACTGACGGTGTCATTGGTATTGTACTAAGCTTAGTCCGAAACGCTATTGATCTTGATGGCTATTCGCCTCCATTGGAGCTTCTTCAGATTCTCCCGCACAAGTCCACCATTAGACCTACTGATTGCGGTTCTCAAATTGGCCCTAACAATCTTAAATTTCTTCCGGTATTTGTTCTTCATATAAATTATTGCTCTACTGCATGCATATATAGTATCATTTTTCCGTTTATTTTATACTATCAGTGCTTTAATTTTCACAGGGAATGCAAGCTTTGTTGGATCTAATGTTTGCCGTTGATGGTTCTATATCAGAAGCAGCTAAGATTTTAGGGTATGCGATTTTTTGAATTACTTGTTGTCTTGCTGTTTTCTTTGTAATACAATCTTTGTTCAAGATTTTCTGAATCTTTAAACGTCAAAGTCATTCTGCTTAAGCACAACTAGGAAACTAAATCTTCTCCCTTTTGTTTGTCAACGGAGCAATTTAGAAATGGAGGTTAATGTTTGACGTTCGCATGTATTGGGCATGAATTGTGTTTGTTAGAAGAAGATGTTTGTTTTGTGTGATTTATTCCTACAAACAAAACTGCTTGGAGGGGAATGCACTAATCCATTCAAGCTTGATTGAGATTAAATCCAACTTGAACTTGAGGTGTTTGCATGATGCTCTCCACTCTATTGCATTATGTGAAACTTTTTTTCCCCTTAAACACTTACGGTCTTCGTCACACTTGGGTATCTTACACTACTGAAATCAAAATTGCATGGAAATCCTATTTCGTGGTGCATTAGAAATTTGGAATAACTCCATCGTCCTTGTTGTCATTCAGAACAGGGACCATCCTTACCAATTATTTTTTAGAAAGCAGACAAGGTCTTTGCTGATGCATCTTCCAGCTTAAACAGGTCTATATCCTTTCCACGAGAATCCCTCCTGCTTTACCTTTTACTCTGAATAAAACAACTAGCATTCCTCCCGCAGTTTTAGAACTATGTTCTTCAGAGATGGTCTTTACAGACATGAGACCGTTAGCCTCAAATATCTTGTCAGACCATTGATTACGCGTTCTTTCTTTTTGGCACATTTTGATCTCTTTTCCTCAGACACGGCAGTTTCACCTAGAAAATAACATGGTTAGGCTTTTGTATCTTACTTATTGAAGGTTGCTCCCTCTCATGTAATTGTTTAAATAATTGAATGCATTTGTAGTTACAGTTACTAATGGAATAAAACTCCGGAAAAAAAATGGTTCCAATGTTAAGTTTAGTGACAATGAAATAAGCCTTTAGATTTTTCTCTCTTCCACGAATATCAGTTCTTTAAATCAGGAAGAATTAACTTCATACTATAATTTTTTTATATAGGCGCTTATAATATTAGAGTACATTATGTTGTCTTTGGAATTAATACCCTATTGATGGTTTATAAGGATTTTGTACTTTTAAGGTTGGTGCTTTTCTGTAGACAATGGAAATGGCATTGTCACACTGCTATACGAGGAGAAGATAGACAAAAAAATATAGAAGTAAAAGTGTGGGAGAAATTAAAACACAGTTTACTTTAGTTATGTCTAACCTATGGATACTTTCTCTTTCTTTGCTTTAATCCATGCTGCTATTTTCTATTGTCGAGATATTTAGCTGTATCTTGGTAGTTATACTTTTCAATATGACAGATTAAGTACCGGTGCTCTTTCAAGGTTAATTCTGTCAGATGATTCTCTGAGAATGGCGGTGAATGGTCTTCGCACTTCTAAGGTAAACAATGTAATAGTACATCTTAAATTGTATGGAAGATATATTAGTGGAGTTGAGCGAGATGTTCAGAACAGAATGTCCATAGATTTCTTTGGAGTAACAAGGCCTGTGCGAATGTGAAATTAAATTGCTTTCTTTCTTTTGTTGATTTTCACCTTTGTTTGGTTAATCTAAGACGATTCAAACGAACAAATGGGTTTCAAGTTTTTTCTTTTTATTTAAATAATGTGCTCAATTGATGTGAACTGGAAGACAAAAAGATGTGCATGTGAAACTCGTCCAGTTCTATTTTTCAGTTGATTAACTGGTTGAAGTTGTGAAAGAAATCAGCAGTCGTCTTTCTATATACTGGGAAACATAGAGGTCAAATTGTTAATTGACTTGTACAGGGTATGAAGCCTCTCAAGTAGAATCCATGCTCGATATCATGTGGCAGGTAATTTTATTCCCAGACATTCGGGTCTCTTTGTTTACAATCTCAAAGCTCGAATTCTATTTCAAATATATGTGCCCGGTGTCATAATCAAGGTGAACCTTTGGAAACATATCTATCACATGCATGGCATAAAAATTTGTGGATGTTGAAAGTTTCCTTAATAGAAATCAATGCAGGGGAAGAGCATTAATATTTTCAGAGATCTGCAGACAATACATGCGCCACTGTGAAGATTTTGTGAGGAACTCCGTACTGGAATTAGTCGAATGAGGCTGCCTTCTCTTTGGCTGGTCATTGATTAGAAGGACTCGATTCCTCGTCCGTGACCGAGCAGGTATGTCTTGGTCCGTGGCAAGGAGCCCTTCTCTGCAAAATTACTAGTCTTTTTATGTGTCTGTATTTATGGAAGTGTCCGTTTTTGGGTTTGGGTTGGATCCAGTCTCAATTCTAAATCACATTTATTGGCAAATGGCAGCAGAGTTCTGTAGTGGAAAGAAAAGAGAATTTTACTTGCATGTTCTGTAGTTGATTTATTTTAAAACACTTCCTTAATTCTTCACAAGCAATTAAATTATAATAATAATGAAGAAAAATGTGCCCCAAAAAGAAACGCGACATTAAATTGAGGACTAATTAGTGATAAAAGGGTGACACCCAAAAGTTAAATGGACAAAATTCAATCACTTTTTCCAAGTCTTTTTTAACAACGACAATGGTGCTTCCTCACAGTTTCCGGCTGCAAGGAGCATCAGTCGACGTGACATTTGTCCAATTTCTTGTAATTTCTATTAACAAATTTGATAATATTCTGGTGTTGACCTCTCGTCAAAAGTCTTCTTTTTCTCTCTCCCTCTTCCTCTCTTTCACTCGCTCCTTGCTGCAAAAGGACACTAGTTTTAAGGCCATGTATGTACTTGACAGACACATGTTACCAAAAAGAAGAACGGGGCTTGATCGGCCAGTTAGATGTTCGTGGAAAACCCTTCGCCCCTGCCCAGAAACACTCAATTTTTTAGGGTTTGTCAGCAGAAATTGCTTGTTTTTGCAAGAAATTAAAAACGAATGTTCAGTGAATTTAAGCTTGGTACGAACAGAAAAGGGGAGACCAATTCTAATCCTAATCAAGAAATTAAAAATCAACCATTGAAGTTAGTTTTTAATAACTTAAAACAACTTGATTTGTAAGGGATGCACTGACGATTACTAACTACAACTATTATAGACCAATAAAAAGTGTTAAATTATATACATATAGTTAAAACCTGAAATTTGATAAGTTCCTTAAATATTTCTCATATGTTGAAAACTATGACGAGTTTGGCGGAGAGGTTAAAGTCCATGTAGAATATAACAATTCATTATGGATGGGATGTTCTTCGTCACGTTACAAATCTAAACTGATAATATTTTAATTAAAGGATGCTTGATAGAGGGAAAGTCTTTGTTTTTGTTTCTTCTCCCGTGGAGAGTACAGTAAGCAACAACAACCCACATCATCTAAAGTCAACTCTCATATATATCAAACTGGGAAGAACTCTATCCCACAAAGCTCATATGCTTTATCAAACACAAGGGAAGAAGAAGTACTTTATTATTTTAAGTGCCCACAAAATATTTTTAAGCACAATAACTAGATTATTTGTTTACTTTTGATAATAGCTTATTCAGTCTGGTTGGAGATAGAGAGAGAAAGAAGGACGTTTTTGGGGATGATGGTGAAATAGAGAATGACGGCTAAAGTAGCGAGGAAGACGGCGAAAGAAATGATCGCGAAGTAGAGAGGAAAAGGAATGGAAACGGCGATGAAGAAGGCAATCACTAGGGACAAGAAGCCGAGGCAGTGAAGAAGCTTGGCGGGCTTCAGGGTTTTGAACTCGGCGAGCTTAGCCACCAGCAAAGAAGCAAAACCCAGAAGAATAGAGAGAGAAAGCAAGTGGAACGATGGAGGAAGTCGAGACTGAATTTGGAGAGACAGAACTGCAATTTGAACGGCGGAGGCGAAGCTGAAAGACATCAGCATGCTGGTCGAATCGGCAATTTTAACGCTCAGAGCATCAACGGCAACCGCTGCTGAATCTCCGATCAAAGACCAAACCTTGTTGAAGAAGGAGGTAAATCGTCGCTTGAAGGGCGGGCGGAGAGAATCCACGGCCGCTTGATTTCCGGTTTCCATCCTCTCTGTATCTGTATTGACTCAGAAGGAGAGATGCAGTCTGCAGAATGCAAGAAGGAATTAATGATAATTTATAGTAGCTGTGAATGGCACTGTCTGCACATATCATGAGCCATGTAAGACCATTAGTGGGGTCCAGGCGGCCTTTTGAATTCAGCTTGGCTGTCCCCGTTGGCATCTATGACCTATTTGAGATGAGCGTAGCCTCGATTTAATATTGTTAATATAAAACCGTGCGTCTAATCTATAATATAATATTGTTAATAGAATGTTGTGCGTATTGAATATAATATAATATAATATTCTTTTTAATCCAAAAATGTATATAATATTGTTTATACTCAATTTTTTGTTTGTTACTCATACACTATAGACAATTATTTTACTAGGTTATTTCTTGGGTCCGAGAGAGAGAGAGAAAGCGAGAGAGTAATTTGTGTTCTCCCAATTTCATTCGTTTAATGTAGTTAATCGCGGTGCATCAGAGAGAGAGAGAGAGAGAGAGAGAGAGTAATTTGTGTTCTTCTAGTTTCATTTATTTAACGTCGTTAATAACCCTATAATGTCATTGAAATTAAACTCAACTCATGAACCATTCATTCAATCATTTTTAAATGACGTAAAATTATATAAATTTTGTAAAATATGTTTAGCCCTTCACAATTATCTGATATTAAGACGTATTTTACTTCACAATACTATTTTTCACTTATTATCGTAGTCTAAAAAGGTATAAACTTAGTTGGTTTGGTTAAATCGTTTTTTAATCTGTTTATCTTTATCTTTATCTTTATTTTTATTTTTATTTTTCACTACACAATGTCTTTCTCACTCACTTTTCTCTATCTATGGAGTACTGAGACGATAAAAAAAAAAAAAATAATAATTAAATTTTATTTTATTTTTGCAGACTATAATTATTAATTTTTCCTCAATTAAATCACGTCCACGGTATGCTCCATACAAATTTCTAGATTATATGACTTTCTAAGAAAGCTGACGGTGGGCCGACTTACTTATTAAACCTAATCAAATTTAAATAAAATGTCTTGTAAAGTTATTTTATAAATTTAATAGAAATTTTATTTTAAACATAATATAATAGTTTCCGTTTGGTTAGAATGATGAATTTTACTTTAATTTGTATAAAGTATGTATATATATATATATATATACATACATACATACATACATACATACATACATACATACATACATACATATATATATATATATATATATCAGAGCATTAGCTTTAACTTCCATAAAATATAATATTGATGAGATTAGGTATTGCGGTGTCTAATTGAAAATGCCTTGGCTTAAATTATATTGGATAAGAAAACATCTTCTATTTTCTCTACCTCTAATAATGGTCGAGATTATCTTTTTGCTTTATTTTTTTTTCATACTTGTGAAAAAAATTAATGTTATGTTTGTTCGTTTATTTTATTATTTTAAAATATAAAATAACGTGTCAAATGATTGAATTAATTAATTACTGTATTATTTTAATTATATTTATTATTATTTGATAGATTAATAAATATTTTAATATTAAATTTTGTGTGTTAACCATTAAATCAACACTGGATCAATATTTAAATAAATATGAAAAAAAATCTAGAATAGACTTTTGGCGTTTTGCTGACGTTTGTATCTGATGATGACATGTCTCCACAGCTGGGCAACTGGTCCGCCCAACGCCCAAACACATCTGGGCAAAGGAGATGTTAAAAGTCTGACAAATATTTAAATAAATATGAAAAACAAATCTAAAAGTTTCACCTTTGTCTCAGTTGGGGAGAGTTTTTATATATCCTCATCAACGAATAGGATGTAATTAATAGGGCTAAAATCAAATTAAACTCTTAATTATGAATTTTTTTTAATTAATTTACACACTAAAAAATTTAACAATTAAATATAAATTACTGGAAAATATACAGTGAACATTGAGACTACCCATGGCATGGTAAAACTTGTGCACAATGTTCAATTTGTAGCAGATTTGGGATATAATTTGCCAAGTGCGGGGCCATTAAAGGCTGATAGACATTCCATATTATTTAATGATGATGCATTTGGTTAAAGATAAGCTCCCGGGTCAAACTTTGATTACTATCTCAACATGCTGGTTTTTGAAATTGCTAAGTGACAAATGTACGGTTTTTTGGGTTACCCTAAAATCAATTTAATTGATTTATGTGAAGGTTGCATTTATGGGAAACAATAGAGAAAGTCATGTCCTGTTGGAAAAACTTGAAGAGCTTCAAAATGTTGACTTAATGCTTGTTGATTTATGTGGGGATATGGCTTGAACAAACCCAACGAAAAACTAAAGACAGATGCAGTCAGTTTTTGCTTCATAATTAAGTTCATGATTGGAGGGTTTCTCGCGTTGAGGAAAAGAGCTGAGGACGGTGGACAGAACCGAAGATCTGTGACGATATTACACGTAATCCAGAGAAGAATAATTAGCGTTGAACGTGGGGTTAACAGGTGAAATAATGTCTTGATCACGTTACGACTTTTGTGCCCAATCTACTCACATAAAATTCCATGTTCTTTTTTCCTTGAGTATTGAATGGATATTAATTGGATTTTGGAGGTTGGTATTACAGAAAAAGGAGAGCAATTCTAATGCTAATTAATCAAACTCAACTCTTAATCCTCATCCCGCAAAGGATTGTGTTATATATTTAAATTCCGTGTTTAGCTGATTAATATTGCTGTCGCGTTGTTGCCACGAGCAAAAAAATTATGTTCAAATTTGTTACGCATTTATTCTACATAATATTTAATTTTAATAGTAGTAAAAATCAATTCTTTATTTATTTTCAGGTCGGAATTTTAATCGGTTTAATTAATTTATTAATAATGTGATTAATTAGTTTATATCATTTAACACAACCCTAATCGAGTGAACTTCGTCATACTTTCGGTATTTTTCTATTATCTCTAGGTAGGTTACAGCGAGTGATTGGGAAGTAACAAGCAGTAGAAGAACAGCTTAATCTACGACGGCTGCCCTCTCTCATCATCGTCCTTTTCTGCTACTTTTTATGGATACGTAACTGCGATTATCAGATGAAAGAAATGGGAGCGTATCGCATAAAAGAAGTGCACGGCTAGTTTGCCATGTATAGGTCCGACGAGATGCGAAATCAGCTAATCATTTAGAACTCACAACATACATTTGAAAACCCAAACTTCAAATACATATTTATTAGGTTTAAAAACAATTTGAACCCTAAATTAAACATTAAACATGAGAGATTTATTGATTGCGAAAGAAACCCAACTAAGTTATTGACTTTGCATGCCTTTCCAATGATGCTTGCTACTTACCTCTAAAACTTGAGCACACTTCTGTCACTTTTGTCTCAATTGGGAGACTTTGTTTTCAGAGTCCTCTCTCGTGTGGCTTGTATTTCATAAACATGGATGTAATTAATATAATATATAATAAAAACTTAATAAATCACTTATTGCGTTAATGAACGAACGTAAAAATAAGAATAAATTATAAATATAATATTATTCGATTGCTCTTTCATTTGTGCAATTTATCCTTTTATTTTATTGAATTAAAATATGTGTTTCACACGTGAGAACCCATAAATTTGTCATTAGAGCTCTATGATTCTATTAATAGCTCCAAGAAAAGTACTTTACAAGCATAAGAAGCAAATAACTCCAATATGCAAAAAGAGCGAGAAGCAGAAACGTCAGCCCAGTTAATTGAAGCTTCTCCTACTATTTTTACTTCTACCGCCATTGTTGCACCAGCTCCTTCAAACGGAGAGACAGGGCAGCAAAGAAGACGATACAGAGACCTTGGGGAAAATGAGCTACAGAGATCCGCGATCCGAATAAAGCTGCAAGAGTCTGGTTAGGAACGTTTGAAACAGCCGAAGCGGCCGCTAGAGCTTACGATGAAGCCGCTTTGAGATTCAGAGGCAGCAAAGCCAAGCGTAATTTTTTCGGCTCATAATTAAGTTCATGTTCGGAGGGTTTCTCGCGTTGAAAAAAAAGGCTGAAGACCAGGTTTATGCAGAGGATTTGTGACGATTTTACACGTAATGGGAAAAGAATCATTATATTGTATGTAACATTTCGACGTTCGTGCAGAACCGACCCCAGTTTTAAATAGATATCTATGATTTTAACCCGGTTTCGTGACTCTAAGCTGAAAATTCTAATTATTAAAATTTTAAATTATTTAAAATATAACAAATCAAATTTTGACAATTCTGATCATTTCGTTCTAAATATAGGGCGAGAATAAGAGGGCTGAACACCCTCTAATTTTTGGGCGGTGAGAACGGAGGTTCTTACCTCTAAACGACCTTTCGTTCTTAAGCATTACATATAAAAACGAGACTTTGATTTGGGGAAGTGACTTCCTCTTCTCCACCACTCTCTAAAAAAGTCTCTACTTGGGATTAATCCTTGTTATTTTCAGAAAAAAAATCTTTTTATTTAGAAAATATCCATGATTATCTTACGAAGGCTAATGCTTTAGAAATACTGATGTAGGTTGCCTTTCCATGTCTGAAGTTGAAGTGGCCGAAGAAATAGAGGAAGACATCCGAGTGATTCAATCTTGTGTTTACTTTACTTTTGCAAGTCCATGAAGACTTTTTTTTTAAACTTAGTGATATTAGAGACTGGTCAGGAACGAGTCCCTGCCCCGGATCATGGTTCTATTATCAAGCGTAATGTTTAAGAATGAGAGGTCATTTGGAGACAGAGACCTCCCCGTTTTCACCTCTCAAAAATTAGAGGGTGATCGGTCCTCCCGTTTTTGGCATAAATTCATAATGAAGTGATCGATCCAGATAGAATTTGATTTATTACATTTTAGATAATTTAAAGTTAATCATTAGAGTTCAGGGGATATTTCAAATTAACCATACACTTTCAGGCTCATATTGGTAATTACCCTAGATATTAAGTTTGTCTCAATTATAATCTATATTTTTTGAGGTTTTTAAGATTATGCTAATTAAGTGAACTCATAATAATTTCAGTAATTTTCTACTATTCGTAGTTAAGCTTTAGTAAGTGATCGGGAAATAACAAACAGTAAAACAGTTTAATCGATAATGGTTGCCCCAAACAAACGGTAAAACAGTTTAATCTATAATGTCAAAGCAAACGTCCACGAGCGAAAACACGATGCAGAATCAGCTAAACATTAAGAGCTCACCACATAATTTTGAAAAACTCAAAAACTTCAAATATCCAATTATTGAACACGAAGGAGCTCAAATTATTAATCAGAAGGAAGCAGAAATACTGCGCCATTTGAGTGCCCCAGAAACTTTTCCACTGCTGGATGAACCCACCAAACTGAAAACTTGACTCATTCTTAGATTGATTTGTTGGTGTTTCAAAATAAGTTATTCAGTCTGCATTTATATATATATATATATATATATATAGAGAGAGAGAGAGAGAGAGAGAGAGAGAGAGAGAGAGAGAGAGAGAGAGAGAGAGAGAGAGAGAGAGAGAGAGAGAGAGAGAGAGAGAGTGATTAGGTCTTGTGGATGATGGTGAAATAGAGAATGAGGGCTAAAGTAGCGAGTAAGACGGTGAAAGAAATGACTTGGAAATAGAGAGGAAAAGGAATGGAAATGGCGAGGAAAAAGGCAATCACTAGGGATAAGAAGCCGAGGCAGTGAAGAAGCTTAGATGGCAGTGAAGAAGTTTTGAACTCCGCCAGTTTAGCAACCAGCAAAGAAGAAAAGCCCAGAAGAATAGAGAGAGAAAGCAAATGGAATGATAGAGGAAGTTTAGACTGAATCTGAGAAGACGCAGCAGCAATTTGAATGGCAGAGGCAAAGCAAAAAGCCAGCAGCATGCTATTCCAATCAGCAATCTTGGCGTACAGAGCGTTAATAGCAGCTGCTGCTGGATCTTCTGTAAAACACAAAGCATTCTTCAAGAAAGAAGTTAATCTTCGCCAGAAGGTTGGCCAGACAGAACGCATGGCAGATTCATTTCCAGTTTCCATGCTCTCTTTCTCTCTAGGGTTAGCAAGAAGGATCAGAAGGTGATTGAAAAAAGAGAGAATATCTTCAATCGTCTAAAATGAACGAAGGACGAATGACCATTTATAGTAGCTTTGGCGACGGTGCATGGGATACCGGCAAAAGAAAAACCAAACAAATTTAAAGGATACCAAAAACTTAATTCTTAATTCTTCGACGATAGAAAATTTATAAGCAAATCGTTAACATTGAAAAAACGTATCCGGATCTGTTGTGTGAGTACAAAATACCGTAAATTAAGTACGTAGATCTTCCGAATTCAACAATCGCCTTCTCAATGCTCTCCAGATTGATAGTGGTTCCAAAGAGCCAAAAATATCGATTGTGAATTGAGTACCATAACTCTTCAGTTAATTTAATTGAGTAATTTACTATTTTTTCCGTTATAAATTGATAAATTATCTCTAATGTCTCTGCATATTATAATATAATCATATTATATTTAAAATATTTCAAAATCTCTTGAAATCATATTAAATCGCTTTAATATGGATGATAACATAATATATAATTTATAATTTTTTAATTTAGATCCAAATAGAATTATAAATCTTTATAATTCTAACCAGACCTAGATATGAGGTTAGGCTTTTCATGTTTGGTCTGATAATAACGCTGAAGATGAGAATAAAGTCAAAGTCTGCTCGACTTAATCGACAATGTCTCCAACAAGAGGGTCCTACCTTCTTTGTATAAAAAAGTCTGAAATGTACACCCACCTCATGGATCATTCTCAATTCCATCGTAATTTTTTGGATGGATCTGAGAATAGAAGACTAATGGGATAGGTTAAGTGCGAGAAAAGTAATCAAGTGAGAGAATTTAACGATTTTAAAAAATATAACAAAGTGGAAGATATTCTAGTCCGTTAGTGGATTTTATCGCATAGGGTTTACACGATCAAATGATATGGTTAGGTTTTCTTTAAAGTGACACTAGGAGACTAATTCTTTTAATAATGGACGAGAAACATGAGAGCATGGAGTCTCCCGGTACTCTCATTATAATGTTATATGTGAATTTATCATTGGGATTAGTCATTCCATTTCCAACTCCTTAACGATTTGAAATTGTGCATTGCTATTAATATGAGTTTGGACCTAACAATTAACTGAATATTGAGTCGTCATTGCATTCACGTGGCAGACTATCACAAAAACATTAACAAACTACTGACAAATAAGTTAAAATAGAGTGAGAGAGAGTGGAAGGGAAATAAGTGTTAAGTAAAATATAATGAGAATTAATCATTATATTTAATTATATAAATGAGATAGCTCGACACGAGAAGGCTAGGACAGTCTAGCTCATACTAGTAAGAGTGAAAATCTAACGTCGTTTTTTAGAGTAAAAATATATAATTTATTTCTACTTAGTACAATACATTAATCTGTGAGGGTTTTAATTCAAAGCGAGCAATATTGTACTGAGAGCACTGTAGAACACTACAATAAATTATAGTAACGAGTTTTTATAAAAAGAAAAGACACCTATTTATCTTGAAATCATTATATATATATATATATATAATGGATTTAAAAAGACGTATATAATTAAGAAAATACAGAAACCAGAGAATTGAAGTAGACAATATGAAATACGAAATATGCTATCAAGAAAATACAAGATTGACAGTAGATAGTGGAAATGCGTGTAACTGATCAGTTGCGAATGCGGTCACCCTTTTACATTTGTATGTTAACATATAGATAGTGGATCTTTTAAAGGAGGAAAGATTAGGGGGATAAAAGGTGAGAAACGTAATCATTTTTCTCTTTAAATAATAATTTGAAAATGAGAACTCTTTTAAAAACCCAGTTGGAAACATGATGATAGTCCACAGGCACACGTCACCCGCCACACCTAGGGGTCTGTAAAATCCTGTCCCTCCCTCGTGCAAAACTAGACACCTAATGACGACGACTGGTCAAGTCATACCCTTGAACTCCGGGCTCCCAACAAGAATTCCCCATCAGTGAGATCAGACAGACATTTCATCCCAGTAGAAATGGAGAAAACATATGACACCATTTTGGCATTTATCATGGGCCTTTTGCAAACTCATCACATCAAGAAGATTGAAAACATGAACATTACCCCTCTTGGAAATGAGAGCGTCCCCTTGAGAAATTGGAAGATGCTAAGCCAATTTTGCCTCCAAGATATTGTATTATTGGCCGGTTCTGCTTTGAAACCAATTACACACTCGGTCGAATATCCACCTCCACGCGAAACTTCAAACAATTAGAAAGTCGAATACTGATGGATAAAACTTGACAAATCTCTTTCGAATTTATTTTTATGTCATGGCGACAAAACCGGAAAGACTCTCCATAACTCTGTATATGTCTTCCTTTTGAGGGTGATCCCTATCGAGATAGAAAAATTGGTAAACTTGATTATCGATCTCGATCCAGCTGCAACCTGGTATCTTATAAGCCTTGTGTTCCTTCAAAGTTTCTCTCATCTTGCCAACTTCCTCCCACTTTCCCAATTCCACATAGATATTTGCCAACATAATTCCATAACCACCATTTTCGGGATCAATCTCAATCAATTTCTTCACTGCGATCTCCGCCAAATCCATTCGTCTGTGGATCTTACACCCGTTAAGCAGTGAACCCCAAACAACTTCATCAGGTTTCATGGTCATCCCCCTCACAACTTCCAGTGCTTCTTCAAACCGCCCTGCTCGACCAAGAATGTCTATCATGCACCCATAGTGTTCGATTTGAGGCTCAACCCCATAGTCTCGCATTGATTTGAAGTAATGGTAGCCTCTTTCGAGTAATCCTCCATGTGCACAAGCACTCAGTAGGCCTACGAAAGTAACCTCGTCTGGCCTTACTCCGTCTTCGCATTGGATCATCTCTTCAAACACATTAATTGAGTTTTCACTTTGTCCATGGAGGGCATAACAGTTGATCATGGAATTCCAAGAAATCGAACTTCTGTCCAAAGTCATATCGAACACCTTTCTCGCTACTTTTAAGCTGCCGCATTTACCATACATGTCTATGAGAGCACTTGAGAGGAATGAATTAAGACCAAGACCAATTTTGTAAACATAACCATGAGTCCACTTACCAAGCTGAAGCATACCAGTATGAGCACAAGCGGCAAGTGCGCAAGCAATCGTAACCTGGTTAGGCTTATTTTTCCTTTTCGTCTCTTCCTGATCCAGAATAATCATTCTTCGGAATAGTAAAATTGCTTTAGAAAACAACCCATTTTGTGCACATCCAGTTATAACAGCATTCCAAGCTGGAACATCTCTTTCAGGCATTTTGTCAAACAACAAAAGAGCATTATCAATTTCTCCCAATCTAGCGTACCCAGAAATCATTGCGGTCCATGATACAACATTTTTCTCAGGCATTTCATCGAACATCTGTCTTGCATTTCCAACTTCTAGATTGATTCGAGAGTAGGAATCAACAAGGGCCGTTTGTACAACTAGGTATCCTCCAAAACCCGATCTTAAAATCCGGGAGTGCACAAGTTTAATGCCAAGAGAATCCAGAACATCAGGACAAGATTTTAAAACATGAGGGTAGATAAAATGGTTGGGTTGAGGATTCCCAGTCCGTATCATGTCACGGTATAACAATAAGGCGGACTGGTAGTTATCCGGGTGAGAAGCATAGGCGGTGATCAAGGCAGTGTAGAGGAAAACATTGGGAGAGTCAATGTGGTCAAAGATGAAGCGGGCATAAGGCAGATTGGCGAGAGAGAGATGGCAGAAGCGAACGAGCTTGAATGCGAAGAAGTGATTGTGGGAGAAGCCGAGAGTGACGACGAAGGCCTGAAGTTGTTGAAGGTGCCTTAGATGACTGCATTTGTCGAGGAGGGAGAGGAAGTGTTGGCTTAGATTGTTCGGAACTATTAGCATACTCTTAGTCTCCCCTGCTGTAGCAGAGATAACCTCTCGTCTGTTTGGTCGTTGCTTTTGAATCTGTTGATATAGACAATCATTTTCGGCCAAATTTTCAACCAAATTACAAAAAATCAAAGCAAAGTTTTCGATTTTTTATTAATCTTTTAAAAAAGTAACCTTTTTTTCGCAAATTGAAAACAATGTTCATCGACTGACAAAAATCAGCAAAATGCACCTTCTGGCTTCTTCAGTCATGGATATTAACGATTGTCAAATTAATCATCTTCAACTGTTCTTCCAACTTTATTCTTTAGTTGTCTCCATTCTGCATTTTGGGTCCATTGTCATTTTACTTGCCATACTTAGAACATTAAAGATTACATCAAACTGTTTTCATATTCATCAGCAAACTAACCGAGACCGAGAGACAGAGAGAGAGAAGAAGCAAGTTATTACAGAAACAGAGGAACCACGAAGCGAGTAGAAGAGGAAAGGCGTTTACAGAGGTCAATTAGCTGAAGTTGTAGTGCTTGTCCACAGCGACGGACACATCCCAAGTGCAGCTCATTCCTTTAGGAAACTCAACCAAGTCTCCAGCGCCAATCTCCACACTCTCATCCGATCCAGCAGGGATGACCTTCACCAGTCCTTGAAGCAAATAACACGTTTCTTTCGCTTCATATGTCCATGGGAATTTGCTTGGTTGGCAGCCCCACCTGTTTCACCCAAATGACATCACTTCCTTACAACTCACAAACCTCAACAACTGATACTATCTCAGAAACAAAGTGAAAATGGGACTTGGAGGGGACATAGGTCAATAAACCAAATAAATGAACCTTATTTATCAAAAACACAGTTCTCATACATCCAAATGAATCTTCTGAAGTACAAATTAATATAGCCAACCAAAAACATAAGAAATCGAAAAAGGAAACAGACAACACGAGGCAACAATCGAGCTTTTATGGTTTCAAACCCGGAAAACTGGAAGAAGAAACAATCAGAGGAAAAGAGACAGACTTGGGCCACTTTCGTACACCTAATTGATCGAGCTTGGACTCGGGAGGGTTCCTTTCAATCTTGATTCCCAGCTTTTCAGTAGCCATAGAGTCGGCCCTAATGTTCAAAGACGCCCCCTTTCTTCCTCCCAAGAAGGTCGATGGCGAAGCAAAACAGGCAATGTCTCCGGGTCGAGCGAGTCCATACCCGACGCACGCCATCACCTTTTCCCTGGGCTTTTAAAAATTCAAAGATAAGCTGAAGCTTCTACTTTAATTGTCCCCTTTTTTAATTTCAATCACTCAAATCTTATCCACTCTGTTTGAAAATAAATTATGGGCTTTGAAAACGAACCGGGCCTTAAGGCCCATATGTTCGAGCCCACGCAGAATACGATCTCAACTTCCCGACAGGTAGAGGTGGGTGGGGGTGTCCATGCCGGAGTCTTCTGATAAAATGAACGGGAGGAGAGGGGAGAGTGGAGAAGAAGAGACGAGATTGCTGTGGAGGCTTCCGGTTTTGAAATCAAAACAACTGGGGAAGGTTGGCCCCGCCTTTGGCCTTGGAGTTGGTTGTGGTTTCGGCTTTGGAGTCGGCCTAATTGGAGGTGGGCACTTACTCTCCCCCACTTCACTTTTTGATTTCTCTGCTTCGGTTTTACTTTGTTTTTGTGATTCTCTCGCTCTTTTTTTTTTTCTTCTGAAATTAGTATTTGAAATAGTTCTGGAAAATTCTTGTTTACTTCACTTGATTGAAACGGGATACTTCTGTTAATCAAAGAAATTATTGCAGAATTCTTTAATACTGAATCCTTGGGCTATTAGTATGTTAGGCTGGAGAGTTCGAAACCTCTTTAAGAAAACTGTCTTAAGTTGTAATCTAGTATTTCTAATTAACTCGCAACACACCCCCACACACGAAAACACGTGTATCGTGTCAGGAAAGTTAAATCTATGTAGGGAAATTATTTGGGATTTTCCAATTCCTAATGCCATGCAATTATTTGTTCATGGATAGAGATTCTCGGGTTGAATCAAATTGCTTGGCCTATTTCGAAACACAATTGTTGGTGAGAGTAGTTAAATTTCCTTTAGCTAAAGATATATGACTTGCTTGAACATAAACGGGTACCAGACTCTAGCCAGAAAAAGAAAATTGGGCAAGGATCGGAACTTTGCCAGCAAAATTTATTCTGCTCTCTGCTACTTGAATGTAAGAAAAATACTGGCATTAGTAGACACAGAGCTTTACTTTTATGTCGGTGATGGATTGTATTTTTTGACTTGAAACAAAAACAAAATTTTTATGGAGATGTATTCCTTGATTGGGTCAACAGTATGGTCTTGTTTTTTCTTTGGACTGAATTCGGAGAACGTGTGTAACTTGTTCTAAAAAGCTATTATTGACAGTTGCATAGATCTATGTTTTTGTTGCTTGATGCAACAAGGCATTGATTGCTGTTAAGATTTGATTTCAATTAGATGATTATTTCTCCAATGAAACATTCTTGAGCTTCTTTTTTTTTTTTTTCTTTTTGGCTTTTAGTGGTTTATAATTGTGATTAGATAATCGTTATAATGGTTATGTTTAGGATTGAACTTGGTGTAGTTGGAGTGGATAAGTAAAAGAAGTTTTCCTTCCGTCATTCCTCATAACGGTTGTGGTCATTTTTTAATTAACGATTTGTATCAGTCTGATAATTATAGTTGTTGACTAAAAGAGCCGTAACCATAATGTTGGACTTCGTATTTATGGTTAAAATGTGGTTCAATGTTTTAATTATTGAATTTAGCACAGTTGAAGTATTCATGACTAGGTTGTTTGAGCATTATGCCTTCCTCAGTTCATATCGAAAAGTATTTTCTCCATCAGGTGTGGGCTTCGGTCCTGGCATTCATGGCCTGCAATTCGGATTTGGATTTGGTGCTGGGTGTGGCATTGGATTAGGGTTTGGCTATGGCGTTGGGAGGGGAATTGCTCAGGATCAGAGCAGAAGATACTGCAATGTAGGGAATCTTAGCCGCCAGAACATCCCTTCTCAGTAAGTTCTTTGAGCGACTTCCACTGCAAAATTTATTATTGGAACTTTAGTTTTCCCGGTTCTACTTTCCCAACGTTAGTGAGTAGCAACTTTAAATAACAATTGCTATATTTTCCAAGACAGTTATGGTTATGTCATAGGACTAACAAGCATTTATGACTTAACATCAGGGATGACATTGTTGCCATTGTTGACGAGCTTGTTCTTAACAGTAAGAAGCTTATCAGAGCCACTTCAAAAGAGATCGACAAGTGGAGAAGATGAGATCTCTCAACTAGTTCTTCCAAATTGAATCAAATTTACCTTGTTGGGTGCGGATATTGTAATCTAGTCATATATATTTTATAGCAAAGACAGAGTGACATTGTATTTTACAGTCACTACTATAATGTAATGAAAAATTCCTATGAAATGCACTAACCATATGGCAAAAGTTTGGATCTTTTTTATTTTTAAAGTGATTCCACCCAAAAACATGAAGTTTTAAATTAGGGTTTCTGGTCTAAATTGTTTAACTCTTGATGTAGTGAAAAAAAGGGAGAAATTTTAGGTTATTGTTCTGTAAAAAAGACATTTTTAGGGTAAAAAAACACTCTTTTTTCAGAAAATTGGTGTGACCAAGCAGTGGATCCAGTGGATAGGACTCTTATCCGATTCGAATCAATTACCGATTGCTGATTCAAAGTAGTAGCCCATGTTGTCACAATTATCTGCCACGTCGATACCTGCGCCCAATCAAAACGCAGCATTGGATTTTTGAGCTTGCGCTAAGCTAATGCCCTGCGTCCTACGTGTCACGTCTGCATCCACCAGAGCGTGCTTATAGTATCTCCCCCCTTTCTTCCCCCACTTTCATCCTCTTCAGTTCATCATCGTCTCCACACCTCAGGCTCTGTAGACATGGCTTCCTTCGCAGCATCCAGAGCCGCAGCCTCCCTGGGCGTGTCCGAAATGTTGGGAAATCCTCTCAATTTCAGCGGAACCGCACGCTCTGCTCCTCCCAATGCTTCAACGCCTTCCACCTTCAAGACTGTGGCTCTCTTTTCTAAAAAGAAACCCGCCAAGGCCAAGCCTGCTGCCGTTTCTTCAACTGATGATGAGCTCTCCAAGTGGTATGGTGAGTCAGTCCCATTTTCTAACCTTTCAACTCTGTTTTAAATCATCCAATCACTTAATTTGTTCATTTAGTGATAGCGGCTTAATTTTCGTCTTTTGTCGCTTAGAAATCAACCAGTTTGTATGTACCAGGTCCGGACAGGAGGATATACTTGCCAGAGGGGCTTTTGGACCGATCTGAGATCCCTGAGTACTTGACCGGAGAAGTCCCCGGAGAGTATGATAATTTCTCTCTCCAACCTATCCCTGGTTGTTCTCCTCTAATATAATCCCATTTTAAATCTGGCAGTTATGGTTACGATCCTTTTGGTTTGAGCAAGAAGCCTGCTGATTTCAGCAAGTATGTCTCTCTGAATTTCTTGCCTTCTCTCTTTTTCTGAAAGTCTATGGTAGATTGAAGATCTGACTATTGGTGTAATTGCAGATACCAAGCGTACGAGCTGATTCACGCGCGGTGGGCTATGCTTGGAGCCGCCGGGTTTATCATACCCGAGGCCTTCAACAAATTTGGAGCTAACTGTGGCCCTGAGGCTGTTTGGTTCAAGGTTTTCTATCCTTCCTTTCATTACTTCTACTGAGATGAGATTAGGATGATCGAACTTGCGATTGACGATGCTTCGATTGACAATGCAGACGGGAGCTCTCCTTCTGGATGGAAACACATTGAACTACTTCGGAAAGAACATCCCCATCAACCTCATTTTGGCGGTGATTGCCGAGGTTGTTCTTGTCGGCGGCGCTGAATACTACAGAATAATCAACGGCCTGGTAAGAGATCACTCCGCCCAGAAAAGGTCTTGTGATTGTGTGTGAGAACGAAGGAGCTAAATTTTGATTTCATGTGTGTATGGCCTATGGGTAGGATTTGGAGGACAAGCTTCACCCGGGTGGTCCTTTCGACCCGTTGGGTCTGGCCAAGGATCCAGATCAGGCTGCCATTTTGAAGGTGAAGGAGATAAAGAATGGGCGGCTGGCTATGTTTTCGATGCTTGGATTCTTCGTACAAGCCTACGTTACCGGGGAAGGACCGGTGGAGAACTTTGCCAAGCATCTCAGCGATCCGTTCGGCAACAACTTGCTCACTGTGCTCGCCGGAAATGCAGAAAGAGCTCCCACCCTGTAATTTTCTTTCTCGAATCCTTGTAAAAATATCTGGTTGAGGCAAAATTGAAGAAACTTTTATTGGCATTCTAATTCAAACCATACATATTTTATATATATATATTTGTTCTCTTGTGAAATTTAGAACAACCTCTTTCTTGTCGACCAGAAAACAAAGTTTATAAAACAATCAAGGCTCGGTTCACATCTCTACTAACGGGTAATAATGCTAATAATTATATTTATATGAATATTGTAAAAAAAAATAAATAAAAGAAATTTATTTTGTAATTAAATTGAGAATGGTTGTTGAAATTATGAAGAGGAATAACATAGTGATATTAAAAAGTTCATTCACCAACATTGTCAACATCTCTCTAAATCTAAATCACATTTTCAAGGAATAAAATAGTGCAATCAATTGATTAGCAAATCGGCTTTAATAATAGTTATAAAAAATGATTTTGTTGGGAAGCTCTACCCTAGATTGGGCTTCATTGTTATTGATCCCTTATTTTTGTTTAATTAAAAAAAAAAAGTAAATCTTTTTGTATCAATTTTTATTTTAAAAATACTTAAAATATTAACTTCAATAAAATAAATATTAAATATTCAAAACCTAACGAGTTAAATTACGAGGGATGGCCGTAGCTTTCTGTTTGCATTTTACAAAGAGAACGAGGGTTGTATGAAGGTTAACGCCCTCCGTTCTCTCGGAGGACTTTGCGAGGCGGGCTCACCCCCCACGCACGTGCTCTGCATGTGTCGTCGATATTTAATTTATAAATTAATTTTAAAAAAATTATTAATTTACTTAATTAGGTTGTTATGATTTTGATATTTTGAAATTTATTTTGTTAGGATTAATTCTTTAAAAAAAATTAATATTTTAAGATTTAAAAGGATTTTTATCGTTAAAAAAAAAAAAATGAGGCAATGTTTATGTGACGATCAATTTTGGTTTGACATCTCTGCTAATTTGTAATATCGCCTACAATTATAATTATATGGATATTGTGAACAAAATTATAATAATTGTGGAAGGTAAATTTAAAACGTGAACTGCCAATTGAACCAAATAAGATTAATAGATTAAAAAATGGATTCCAAAGCAAATAATTGTTGCATCGTTGACTTTGAAGGGCAGTCTAAAATGGGGAAGGTGGAGTTAGGGGCGTGGCCGGTGACAGACCAAACTTTCAGCCGCTAGAATTAGGTTTATAACCGGAAAGAAGATGCTGAGTCGTCAACTGAACCTGCTTGCCGTAGGAGAGGAATATAAAATGCCAAAACTATGTTTATGAAACCCTGATACAATCATTGAAAGGTCAACTCAGAAGGCAAATGGGAGAAGCAAGAGAAATCGTGATTGTGGGGGGAGGAATATGCGGCCTTGCCACTGCGCTTGCTCTGCACAGGTCTTATCAGTTACCTCTACTGCCATTGACAACCCATCTCCTCTTTGTTTTTGTGTTTACTTTTACCTTTTGGGTTGCGGGAGATGATAGAGTTTGTTGTTGGAATGTGTTTAGGAAGGGAATCAGCAGCACTGTGCTGGAAAAATCACCGACACTCCGAGCCGCCGGAGCTGCTATCATTGTACAACCAAACGGGTGGCGCGCTCTCGATCAACTTGGCGTTGCTTCCAAGCTCAGACAGACTTCCATCCCCATAACAAGGTAACCCTCTCTTGTTAAGATTTGTAACACTGTTCAACGGAATTTTCTCTCTTAGCTTAGAGTGCAGAAACAAGAGTGGTAAAAAAAATGCCCCACGAGACTTTCAACAAGCAGGTTATTGGCAACAAACAAAACAGATTAAAAAATATAAGGTCAGATCTAACGACCATAGCAATATTTCAGCCACGATTAACTGCACTAAGCACATCTTCTGAAATAACTCATACTCAAGCCAACTAACCACAAAATAGGACAACTTATAGACCAAGTAAACGCTAGATGCATTATTTCTAGCATCTCTCTCTCTCTGCGTTTCTTACTTAATCAGTTTATATACAGTGCTTATTTTGATTCACTGGAAAATGGGAAGCGACTGGATCTTCCTCTTGGGTGAGTTATGGATGATCTTCAGAGGAAATCAGCATATTGTGTATAATTCTATGATATATTAAGGGATCGAGCGTACAAAAAATCTGTGCAGAAAAGGAGAAGTACGATGCTTGAGACGACCTGATCTTCTTAAAGCTCTCGCAGACGATCTACCACCCGAAACCATTTGCCTGGGCTATCACGTGATTTCAATCGGAATGGATTCAATAACTAGTCATCCCTTGCTAGAACTAAACACTGGAAAGGTTCTTACGCCTAAGGTAATTCTCACTCTCTGGTTCCGTTTTTTCTGGGTCTTGTTTATTATGGTACTGTTGTTATGATCGCAGGTGGTGATTGGATGTGATGGCATAAACTCTGTGATTTCACGCTTTGTTGGTTTGACATCTACGAAGCTCTTTTCTACGGTTGTGCTAAGGGGATTGACTTACTACGAAGATGGGCATGGTTTTGATAGTGAGTTTGTCGTCTTTAATGGTAAAGATCGAGTTCGATTGGGACAGATGCCTATCAATCGCAACCAAGTTTATTGGTTCATCAATCGAGAACGCTCATCATTAGGTTGCTTTATTTATCATAATTTTAGTTGACATGTTTTACTGCTATCACGCGTTACATTGTCCATGAAAACAGATACAGTGGCGGCGGAGAATCAAGAGCTTATATGGGAATCAGCCATGGAGTCGATGAAAGACTTCCCCCAGAAAATTCGAGAGATTGTGGAGGAAAGTGATAAAAAATCATTACATCTTACAGAGTTGAGATGCAGACTGCCCTGGGAGCTGCTGCAAAAGAAGCTTAGGAGAGGGACGGTGACTGTGGCCGGAGATGCCATGCATGCGATGCTCCCCTTCCTGGCTCAGGGCGGCTCGGCCTCCCTCGAAGACGCCGTCGTTCTGGGCCGCTGCTTGGCTCAAAAGCTGAACTGTCGCAGCATTTTGACGGAGACGGAAGCAAAGAGGAAGGTAGAAGAAGCTTTTGATGAGTATGAAAAGGAGAGAAAGATGAGAATGGTGTGGCTAACTCTAGAAACCTACTTCCATGGTTCACTCCTAGAAACTTCATCAAAAGTGGTCAAGTTTTTTATTCTTGCTTTCATGGCCATTTTTTATAGGGTTTATAACAACCATTCAAACTACAATTGCGGTAGCCTTTGACTATTTCGTGACCCGAATTCTAATTGAATTAGTTTAGATTTGTATATCAATAATATTGTTTTATGTTCTTGTAAAAGGAAATGTTGTTGCCATTGAGCTTTTAGCGATTGGTTATAAAGAAAATTTGCACTTTATTCAACAACTCGTATTCAGTATGGTATTTTTTGGAGATCAAGAAATTATTTTTTATATTTATGGGGAGATACGAGATTATAGCAACTATGAGATTCGTTTCTAATTTGTTGTTCGGATTTTTCATTTATGTCGCAACCAATACCACAGATCCGGATTTTGTGGCATTCTGTTTTCTTTTTCTGTACGATCAGTTTAAGATAAAATATTTGAGATAAAAACAGAAAGATTTGATGCGAATTATATTATTTATTCTCCTCTCACACCCAAGTGGTGTGTGCGTGACACTATTCATTTTTCTCACAATTACTTGTGCCGCAAGCTATTATTCATTCATTCCTCACTTTCACGTGTGAACGTGTGGTTATTGATTCGATCTGTAAAAGACTATATACACACTCTGTTCTTGATTGGATTTTATTATATTCTGAGTGTGTTGATTGATAGCATCCGAAGACAACGGCGAGTGTTACCGACGGTGTCAAAAGAGTTTTTCTTGAGATACTCATTTAAGCTTAGTCTCGGGAGGAGGCTGGTTGGAATTCGGGAGGAGTTTTGATCGTGGACAAGAGGATTATGTCATACACGGATTCCGAGAAAAGACATCATTGACAAAGACATCTTGTCACATTTAGATTCCGGGAGGGGTCGATCACAAGACAAGAGAATCTCGCAAAAACATATTTACTGGAGAAGTTATAAAGAGGCGGCGACAAAGAAAAGAGAAAGTATTGTTTTGTGTTAGACAAGGTATCTTGTAACTTTGTAAATCTTGTTAATTATTTTTTTTAATTAGACATGGCCCCGTAGATATAGGCAATTGCCGAACTGTATTACCAACCTCGTGTTTCTTTATTTTTCGCATTTTAATACTATTTATTATCGCATTTATTATTAGTGTCACACCTTGTGTTTCTAACCCACTAGAACACTCGTACCTAATTTTGATTTTTCAGTTCTCTATATAGTGATGATTAAGTCGTAAAATTCATTGTAACTCGATTATTGATTAATGATTTTTCTCCGTCTATATTTTTTTTTCTCCTAGAAGATTTTTTACTCAAATCTTGGTATCTCTGTTATTCTACGTTTATTTATTTATTATTATTAGGGTTCAATTCTCAACACCGTCAAAGTTGGATGAAGATGTTTGTATGTCTTTTCAAAGAATATGCTTGTCTATGCCAAAATAAAAAAGAGTAAATCTACCAATTCCACAAGCACAATAGATGTTCTTAAAACAAGACTCCGAAAGAGATAAAAATAGAAAGAACCGAGAATTACACTTGTTATTCTCCGACGACATTTCCTGTTTTGAAATGTTATGAATAATGTTCACATCTACCCGTTACTTGCCATACCCCCAAAAGTCCATCTCCCCGCGCAGAGAAGGCTGATTGATCTGTCCGGCGGAAGACCCATTTCCATCCTCAAATCTCACGTCCTTGGACGAAGCATCTTCATCTCCCAGATGTGACGTGACGAGCCGGTCAAGCATAGCCCACTCGTTCAACCCCAAGCTTTCGTCTCTTCCGCCCATCATAGGTTGCGCGCCGCCTGCCTCGCAAATGCCCATCTCCAGTCCCTCACCACTCTCGTCTCTAGAGTTCATCATCAGCTGCTTGAACATAATTGGCGAAGCATAGTGATAGCCTTCGTGGGGCTTTAGGGCATTGGGAGCTAGGGTCTGAGGGTGAAACAACGTGTGGTGTGGGGTGGTGATGAGGGGATAGTTGAGGCCTAGATCGGACTTGTTTATTCCAAATGGCGTTAGATCAGCATCGTGGTTTAGATTATGCATTGGACGGACAAGATATTGGTGGCTTGCTCTGTGCAGACCCAATGTTCGATTGAAGTGGTTGGTGCTCGAGTTGGTCATCGGTTGATTTGATTCCGGGCTAATGCTGCCGTCGCTTCCGCCCAATTTGAACAAATTTTTCTTCTTGAAGACCCTGCACACTACCCATCCATCCTCCTGCATTTGCAGAACACACTTCGTTTATTCCTTCCGGTGTAATCGGCAAAACGAAGATGGTTCATAGTCAAATATCATAAACATTGGGAGGCGTTCTTTGATTTTGTTGATCAAGTTGACCTTTAGGGTACATATTTCAGACTACTTTGTATTTTATAAGTCAGCAACTAAACAGAGACGAAGTGCCAACAAAATCAGCGTGCCTTCTACGTAGTGCAGGTAAGAGAGAGAGAGAGAGAGAGAGAGAGAGAGAGAGAGAGAGTTACGGTATTATTTGGGTGAGGATCATCGCCATCTTCAAGACGATATTCATGCATAATCCAATCAGTCTTTTGGCCATGAGGAGCTCTACCTCTGTAAAAAACAAGGGTTTTCCTCATTCCAATCTTCTTGTAGCTGTTCCTAATGCACTTGTCTCTGCCTGTTGCCTTCCAAAATCCAGCATTTGTTGCCCTGTTCGTCCTTGATCCGGTGGGGTACTTCCGATCCTTGTGGCTAAAAAAGTACCATTCGTTTTGCGGCGTCGACCCTATCTTACACCTCTCTGTATAATTACAGAAACACTAAATTATCCCAATCAGAGAAACTGATAAAAAAATATTTTCGTGTGTAAAGATGAGAAAATAAGATTGCTAGATTAACAAAAATTACCTTGCAAGTCCCAAGGTTCCATCTTGTTCAAGTCCACCTCCCTAATAACCTCCATATCGAACTTGTGCAAGCTCACCTTTTTTCTCAAATAGTAGTGAAGAAGCTCTTCATCCGTCGGGTGGAACCGGAAACCTGGAGGCACACCGCCATTGGAGGAACCCATTTATTGGTCTTCAAAATGGGATTTTATTGATATACTATCCCTTTTTCCGTAAGCTCTGCGCTCTATTATGAGTATGCTTTGAGGAAGCTAAAATGGTCTTGTTCTTACAATCAGTATAAATATGAATGTGAATGATGATTGATTTCAATGAGCTGGGATTTCCCACGTACATATGGTTGATGAGAATAGTTGACGTCCGGCGACTACGCCGACGGGTATGGTTAAAGCTAGTTACCGTAAGAAGCAAGTTTAAGGAACAAGAATAATAATATTTTATTTATTTTTTTATATGTAGGTCGATAGTTTTTGCTGGCTTTCCACCATTTTCATCCACTCTCATTGGTGGAGCGTGGCGCTGTTATGTATCTTGAATGGACTGCGAAAACTCAACTAAAATACAGCCAAAAAAAACTGCAAGAACATTCAACCAAAGCTAAAACTACAGCTAGAAATGTTTTAAGTATAACCCCTAAACCCTACAAGACACGTCTTTTACTTTTCTCGATTTCTGCTGGGTGTATAGTGAACTACAAAAGATTTGGCTTAGAAGAAGGTTCGAACAGGGCCCTCTATGGTTTACTACGAGGTTTTTTTTAATCATGTCTGCTGCAGAAGGTGAGGTTCACGCTCTCCATGGCAGCAATGGCCGTGTTGACATTACAGTCTGCAACTGGAAAACTTCAAAAGGGGAAAAAACGATCCCGAGGAAGAAAAAGTCGATATGATTAAGCGGATATTTGATTGTTACGAAAGAAAGGTTAAGAACAGCTAAACAAGTACTGCCTCGGGATATTCATTACGAATGGACTGCCATTAATTATTCAAAATGCTCCAGCAGCAATCCCAACACTCTGTAAATCATTCAAGGTAGACGAAGCTAGGGTTTTCCAAATTATGAGATGAACGTGTAGACGAGAGACCCACCATTGCCATCAAGTTTTAGGCTTTGTACATGGAATTACATGATAATAAATGGAGTTTGGGAGGATTTAGATAAACCCTGGTTGATTCAACTCCACGCTTTCCTTTTTCTTTCCTTGTGTTCATTGCTGAAACCCTAATTAGGTTTGCTTGTGTTCAGACGAAATACAGGTCAACTTAAGCTTAAGAACAATATTAATCGTGTTTAAGCAATGTAACTGTATACCCAATAGAATACTATTTGGCACTGTACATAGACATGGCTATGATTTTTATATGTTGATAAAATTAACTTATTAATAATCATGTAATGACATTATAAACTCACCATATAATTATTTTTTGTCATTATAAATGTTTGTTTTCGGGTTGGATCTTTCCTTATTCTATATCGGGTGACTATAAACATTTTCATTGTCCGCACCTCGTTTTTTCTCCCTTCTAGGATTCTACTTAAATTTGTCTCTGATTAATCTGGTTTTTGTCACATTTTTTGGAAAATGCTGCGTTTAATATTTATTTTACTTTTTAATTCTTACATTATTACGTGACAATGATTAGTGGGTATGATTAATATGATAGATTATACATAATTAAAATAATATGAATTGTATTACAAATAAACAGTAAATAATTAGAAAGTAAACATAATATTACTTATATTTAACACTTTAGCAATATAATTACAAATTAATAGAATATATTTTTTCAATTGTTTATAAGTTTCAAATACGAGAACTTTCGGCCAATTTCTCAATCGTTTATTTATTTTTTTACGAGTGTTTTTTTTTTTTTAATTTCTTTTTTAAAATTGAAGGCCCATTTATCTAGTTGGGCTCAAGAATCAAGGCCCGGCCCATGATGAGAGATTTATTTGTACCTTGCGGAAGAATTACACGAGGCACTTTCTCAAACCTAACGGTCTTCCTCCTTCGTCTTCTGTTCAACTTCTCTTCGGGATGTCTCGCTCTTATCACTCAATTATGAACACTTTCAACTCTGCTCCTGCTTCCCTTTTCTATTTGATATCATCCACGCTCAGATTCACGTACAGATTCAGCAATACGAAATTGCTATCTGTTTCTACGGCAGTGGTCCAATAGAGTTTCGAATCCGATGGAGGAATTGTCATCCTCGACTGCACCAGGCTTCTCCAACTCGGTTACGTTTTTCGATTTTCTTGATCGAATGCGGAATCCTGCTTCACTCGATCTCGTCCGATCAATTAAAAGGTTTCTTAATTCATCTCATGTGTATCTGTTCTCAATCACAACACGTTTCTTTGTGTTTTTTCAATTTTCATCTTTTCTATCATAATTCCTATTCTGAGTTGATCATGCATCTTGTTTCTAGCTTCATTGTATCTTTTTCGTTTCACGCTGCGGATCCCGATAATGATTGCAAGAGGGTTCAAGATTTCTTCTCTACTATGGAGGATGCAATCAGGGATCATCCTCTATGGGCTGGTGCCACAGATGAGGAAGTTGATTCTTCCATGGAGGTTAGTTCCGTATCAAATCATATGTCTCCATTCTGTCGGCTTGTTCATCTCCTTTCCTCTCAAAATTCCATAAGTGATGTCATTCCGTAGACGTATTTATTTTCTGTTGTCCATCTCCGAGTCCTTTTCTAATATATGTTTTCTCAATATATGATTGTTATTGTTAATATATGCTGAATTCTCTCCACAAATGAAATGGTCGTCTAAAGATAAATAGATATATTAGAAGAGTTTTATTTTTATTTTCTGGTATTCTGATATAGACTTTTCATTTTTAATGTTGGCAACGTAGGGTTTGGAAAAATATGTCATGACAAAATTGTTCACACGTACATATGCTTCTTTGGAGGATAGGAAGATTGATAAGGTAGTGACGGAGAAGATAAGCTTGTTGCAACACTTCTTGAAGCCTGAACACCTAGATATTCCCGCAGTTCTTTGTAATGAAACTTCTTGGCTGGTATTCTTTCGTGCCTTACTTGTTTTTTCCTTAATTTATGCATTCAAATTCAAATTTATAATTGTTAGTACCTTGCAATTGCCTACATGGATAATATGTAGGATATTTAGGATTTCAAAGTTATTTTCTGTTTGGTTTGAGACCATATGTATATATACACCACACTTAATAATTTTCATGTTCATATGAAGTGCTTGGAATAATGTACCGATGTCTTCAATATTGCTACTCCTTAAATATCAGTGAATCATTAGCCTCTTGTTTGGTGGGGTGATGAAGCTCTTATTTGTCATTTTTTCCATGTTTGTTGAATTACACTTCTGTTTCTTTTAAGTTAAATGCTTTGCAATAGTAATTTATAATTAGTCATGTTTGCCACTCAATATGCAATGCTCTAGTTGGTCTGTAATTTAGAAGTAATGAGTAGTACTGCATGTTAGTGTAATAAATATCTACCAAAGAGAAATGATATAGTTAAGTTTCCCATTGTAAACAAAGACATTTATAAAAATTCTGTAAACAATTAGTTCAAATTAAATTGGATTGAAGAATATTAGGTCCATGCTAGAACATAGGATTATGTTGGCATATGATATGATGATATAATAAAGTGAAAATTTATTCTCTTATATCTTATAGTTGTGATAACATGTATTATCGATTGTTAAATTTTGATTAGTTGTGAGATACCTGAGAATGAGAAATGCTGGATCAGATTTTTCTTCTGAAGCTTCTCAAGAAGTTCATGGTAGTTTTCAAGATTATATACAAGTGATGATGAATTGGAGGATGAAGTTTAAAGACATTCTATTAAAAGTAAATTGAATTACGTAATTGGCAATCAACCTCACACTTTGATAGTGTTGAAAATTATTTAGTTGTGATGAATTGAATTAATGATTTGAGATGGCTTTCAGTATTATAAAATTGTTCAAACAAAAAGCATCATACAGTTATCATTTTGAAGCAGGAAGCTCGTTGTTCAGGAACATGGAATATGTCAAAAGACCTTTCTTTTTTGGTATGATTTGATATGAGAAAATATTAAACAAGGTCCATGTTTGTGGCACTAACTGCAACAAACAATGATCTTTGCCCCTCCAATTTATCATGCCTCACTCAAATTCTTAAAGGCCCATGAAATACCTGAGGCGCTTTAATCCAGCATTTTTACTCTTATCAAACATCTTATAACTGATAATTTTTTTTTTTTTTACTTTTACAAGAACTTATAATCAAGACTGTATGATATAGGAGAATGAACTGTCACTTTACCATATCATAAAATGATAAGCATACAAATTTATATAGTCTAGTATGGCACTAGCATTCTTTAATTCAATTTAGGTTGAAACAAATGTCTGAAGGGTTGTTGGAAATTTGTGGCATGTTGTGATAAAAAAGATGTAGATGTGATTTCTATGTTGATTAGCTTCCAAATGAACACTAGTCTGAAGTCGCATGCATTTTACGTAGAAAGGTTAGCGACAAGTGGAAGAGGGGGAGAAGATGATTTGGGGCATGTAAGGAAAAAGATAAGATAGAGAACAGGAAAGGTGGAACAGGTTAGAGAAGCAGATGTAAGGTTTGTTGTTTGTGAAGAGTAAGAGAAGTCTATAAAAGAGAGGACAGATGAATGAGCACGTGGAGGAAAAAAGAGAATGTATAAAATTTACCAATGTACGAAAAGGCATGGTTTTGATGTTGGTTTTTCAGTTTTTTCGCCATCAGTCTTCTAGCCAAACAAAACTGATTGGTTCACGTTGTCATCCAAAGTGAACCTAGTAGTGGTCAATTTAAGCCAAGTGATAGAGTAAAACCTAATGGTCAGTTCAGTGAAGCTGGTCTTTCTCACATCCTTTCTCATCTGTCATTATTATAATATGTGATGATTGCCATTCATTAATATTATTCATTCAAATTTTGGTTTGCCATGAGAAAATAAAAATATTCTGTTTCAGAACTCCAAGTGTGGATCAGTTTCTTTAGTTTTTTGTCGGGCACTATTACTGTATCTATTTTAGATGGGAAACTTTATTCTTGAACACATGACGAGTTGTTCATTGAGAGTTTATGAACTAAAACATCTCATGTATTGTTTTCCTTTCATCTTGTGCAAAAAAGGTTCTATCATTTTTCCTGCTTTACGGGGTAAAAAAATTGTTTTGCTTATACCATTTATTTAAATCTGCATTTTTATTGTTTCCAGCTCGCAGAGAAAGAGTTGCAGAGAATCAATGCTTTTAAAGCTCCTCGAGAGAAGCTTTTGTGTATAATGAATTGTTGTAAAGTCATCAACAATTTGTTCCTGAATGTATCAATGGCAGAAAATCATGTGCTAGGAGGGGCAGATGACTTTCTTCCAGTTCTCATATATGTTGTGATCAAGGCAAGCTTTCTTGGTAATAAGTCATTCGGCTGATCATGAATGTTCGATTGTTGACTATGGTACATCTTTTTTGGAATGCTTATTACTTATATCTGTTTAATTTGAATGTGGTGTGACTTTCGAAAGCCTAAAAGTGAATTGGTATATGAAAATGATGCGAACCTACTGCCAGAAGCACACAATGAATTAATGGCTAGAATTTTTGTAATTGAGACCTTAAGCAACCGAAGTCAATTACGGCAATAGGAGCATTGAATGTAGAACATAAATTATCTCCTACTTGTGAATTTATAAAATTTAGTTGGAAGATTGAAATTATCAGTTTTTTTAAATGCAAGTCTCATTTTTTTTCCTGGCATTCCATCGGCAGGCCAATCCTCCACAGTTGCATTCCAATTTGAGGTTTATACAGTTATATCGGAGGCAGGCTAAACTTGTGTCTGAAGCTGCTTATTGTTTTACGAATCTTTCCTCAGCTAAAATATTTATCCTTGACTTAAATTCAAAATCTCTTTCTATGGGTGAAATGGAATTTGAGGAACGAATGGAAGCAGCTAGAGAAAATCAGAGAGTGACAGAGATGATGCCTACAACTCTGCCGAATGGGATCATGACCTCTAGTTTTCGGGCAGGCCCCGTTCCTTCAGTTATGCATAAAGAGATCACTAATGAGATTAATAAAGGTATTTTGTTATTCAGTTTGACAAATATCAGCTTCCTATGAAATGACCTGTAGGTGTCAAGGGGTTAACATGCCTATGAGAGCTTAAGCACGAGGCATCTTGCAAGGGGCATAATTTAACTATGCAATATATTTCCAGTTTAAACAAATATTTCAAGATAAGTTGAAGATAGGACATGAATTTATGATAAATTCTAATTCAGCTGAAAATATTTATCATGCAACTTCTAAATAGGGACAGAAAATAAAAATATAAGCCAAAAGAAAATAGTTGAGAAGCTAGTGAAAATTTCTCTTGGCTGAATGGGCAATCAGCTATGCATAAGGAGAATTTTATTCGATTTGGAATTGGTCAGTGCAGCTCAGCCTGAGAAAAAAAAAACTTGACCAAGGCTCGATTGATTCATAATATCTGTATGATAATCCTGTTATTACCATGTTCTTTTCTTTTTTTTTTTTGCTAGATATATTTGTTTTTGTTAATTCTTCATTCCTAAAGTTTAATTATTATAACTTTGTTTTTTGCAGGGGCCTCAAGTCATCCTTATATGGACATGGAGGCTGGTGAGTTGACTGTTGGGGATGTGAAGATTCTTTTAAGCTTGTATAAAGATGTCGTTGCGAAGTACAGACTGCTACTCGATGTTGTTAAGGATCATCAATTGTCCTCTTCAGAAGCCCCCAGGGCCAATCCATGTCCGAATTTAAGCAGCAGAAATAGTTTTCTTCAAACAAAGCTTGAAGAAACGAGTCATGGCAGTCCTTCAGCACACAAGTAGATAATTAGGTAAACTTTAAGCTATGTATGAGTTTAAGCTTGTTCCAGATATTCTCATGCGACTTAGCTAGATTGAACAAGTTTTTTGTAGAAACAAAACCCATAATTCTCTTTACGAGCGGCCTGAACTACAAAACGGAAACCCCTGCTTAATTTAGTTATGTACATAGATAGCAGTTGATGCTGTCTTAGGACCATCAAGTATCAACGGCCATTGCTGCACCCATGCAACTTGTACTGGATGCAGGAATGCCATCAGCTTCGTTGTCTATTTAGCTACTTTAGTCCAAGGTTTATGTTTGCATGCATTTCCCTCGCATTTGAAATGAATCACTTGATCCAACCAGTTGGTTGTTAGGGACCCATATTTCAAGTAGTTCCCCAATGTTTAGGGTCTTAAATGCTTTTGGAGTTTCAATTTAACGTCGGCAGCAGTCGCATTAGAGGGTAAAATGATTAGCTCTGTCGGATCATGACACCTCGAGTGAATAAATGTTGAATAGGTCTCGAAGTCACAATTAGCTGTCGAGAGTCTTAGTTTGAACTTAGTTTCATAGAATCATTTGACTATTCATTTTGAAAGTTGTTATTATATAGCTCACTCAATGTCCAAACCAAAGTCTCACTCACGAAGACTTGAGCACTACACATACAAAAATAGCAATTACCCTTGTCCCAATTGCCAATTAATAAAAGGCCCTCCAATTAACCACTGTTATCACAAGTGTCTCTCTAGAGTCTAGCTAGTCTCTATCACTTCCAGTCCCGTCGGTCAAAACATCAAGGCTCCAAACAGCTCCTTCTCCTTCTCCACACGAATTGTGGACGTCCGTCATCCTCTCCACCGATTTGCAGACCCCACTGCACTTCCAATCAAACGATGCCACGCACACATTCCCTCCTCTTGCTTTCCACTCACAGTCTGCTTTGCAGTTTCGTAGTTGCAGAGCAGTGAATCAAAATTATAGTTTATACTCGGACCAAAACAGAACAGAATAGTGTCAAATATTTACCTGGAGGGGTACCGCAACACATGGATCGGTCGTCCACGTGTTCTACCTCTAACCCGATCAGCCACGACCCCAGTGACACGTCCTCATTTGCATATCTATGCAATATGGGACTGCAATAAACAAAAACCGACAAAAGTTAGCAGAAATTGTAGATTTCCTACAAAATGAAACAGAGCATTCAAAATTTAGATTGATACTAGTTGTCGGCGACATAAGCCACAAGGTCTCTCGAGATGGCATAGAGTTGGCCGGTGGCATGTCTGAAATATTTGTTCCCTTCTTCTCCGAACTTCCAATGTTCTGGCTCGTGATACTTCAGTCCTCTGTCACGGCAATATGTGTATATATATATATTAAACATTTTGTTAGATAAAATAAAGTTCAGTTCGAAATTTTGGACAATTCGTTATTGCAGCTTACTTGTCAAAAAGAACGGGTCCCGATTTCATACACCCGATATAAACTCTCGGTTTTGATCGGTATCTCGATAACGTACTTACGAGCGCTCCTGGAATACAAAAGGGGAAGATACATTTTAAGAAATTTCAGATAAAAGCATCCAAAAAGACATTTGAGGTCGAGGAGATGGGCTCATACCCAAATTGAGATGGACGTCATCGTCAACCTTGACGTAGAATTCAGCGTCCCAGATGGAGAGAGCGGTGGAGAAATATAATCGAGTTTTCGAGGAGAGTTGGTGGTATCCCTCCACGTGATTCAGCCTAAGGAAGTCCTCGTTCTCCGCTTCCTCCATGTCTATGCCTTTATCCAGAGCTCCTTCTCCGCTCGCGCTGTGCCCGATCATGAATCTTATAACTATCCCTTTCTCCTTCTCCAGTTTCTTCAGTTTGGCTCCTGTTAACAGCCGTCCTCGTTAAGCAGTTCAGAATGAAGGATAGATTTTAAAAACAGCAGTTTTTACGGCTGAAGATATAAAACGGCGGCCTATCTAACCTCTTGGCATCCATGTGTTGCGAAGGGAGTCTCGGCGTTTCTTGCTGCTGAATGCTGTGTTGATTCCGATCACTACAAACGCCTTCTGTGGCTGACTCTGGTTCGACCCTCTCGTCGCTTCGTCCAAATCCTTTTTCTTGCTCAGTGTCGTCGTTCGAGCCGCCGCCAGTTTCATTTCCAATGTCGATATTGTTTTGTCCAACAATCTGTGGCGCCATTAATTTTTCAGAACCTCAGTCAAAACCTTTCATAATCGTATATTTTCTATTAGTATCAAACAGAATACAGCTTGTGCGCTTACTGAATCGCCTGATGTGTTTCTTTCACTTCGTTCATGATGTCTCCAGAATTTCCTTCGCTCAGTTTCTGTTTGTTTTCCCAGAAAGTCAAACGGTCAACAAGGAGACTAGACTACTCCTAAATCATATGAAAAATTAGAAAACCTGAATGACAATGGAAACTCACCCGCTTACGTTCAGCGAAGTCAGCAGTGGCGGTGAGGGCCGCTTCCAACTTGTTGACGTGGGCGGGAATGAAGGGAAAACGAGGCTCCGTGTGGTGAGCAGGCTGAGTCCATGCGCGGCTACTGAGCAGCAGCCCTCCTAAGAAACTAGAAATGCATAGCACAGCGATGGCTCTCCCTGAAACAGCCACTACTTTTCCCCTCATTCTCTCTGCTTCCTCCTCCGCAGTCCGCTTAAGCTGCTCTCTATAAAGCTACAATCTGACTCTCAATCAGTCCTGCAATGGCACTGATTAAAGTTGTCATTTTAGCAGAGGATTGTGAGATTCCTATTATTTGCTGCGTACTATTACTCATAATTAGCAAACAAAACAGGAAAGCTTTTCAATCATCGAGCTCAAGTAAGTTTTTTGGACCAAACGTTCATTTCCTAATTAGATTATTGAGAAGATGGGTAAGGAATCGTGCATGTGAGATGCTGAAAAGTGGGGTTCTTTAATGGGATCGTCGGAGACTAATACCTGATTGAGGTGATGAAAATGGCGAACGTTGGAAATGGAAGTGACGATCAAGAGGTGCATTTGAGTATGTTAAGAAAACAGTAGGTTGGGAAGAGATGTTATAAGATATGATAGTGAGATGGTGTATGGGATATGGTTGGCAGTTCCTTCATGTGCTATTCATGCCTCAACAAACAACTATCATACTAAAACACCATAAAACAACGTTAGAGAGAGAGAGAGAGAGAGAGAGAGAGAGAGAGATTGTCTGATAAGAACACAAGTTGGAAACATTTTCAGATTCAGTGACCTGTGTTGGATGATGTTGCAGCGTGACAAAACATGATGTCGAATTTGTTTTTTTTTTCTTTTTCTTTTTTCAGACCGATCAAACTGTTGGAGAAATTATCAATGGGAACAGAATAAAAAAAATCACGAGTTGAAACACAAAAAAACAAAATAATGTTATGTTACTTTTTAATTTTATTTTTTAATTATTAACTCATAATATATTAATAATCAGTAGGAGGTAAAAATAGAGAGTAGTTCTAGCTTTACTAATGAAAAAGAGTTCATTAACTTTATTTTAAAAAAAAACCATTTTCAGAAATTTACAGAAACAGTTTTTTAAAATCCATTTGGGACGTTTTTCTCCCTTTTTTTTTTTTTTTTTTGCTTGCATTTGGAAAAGAAGAGGCAAAGGAAGGACTGAGGAGTCATGCGTATCCACTTTCACTCTTACCTCACCACACAACGACTCCCACTTTCAGTTTCTTCTCCTTTATGTCAAAGCTTCTCACCACATACGATCACGCAACACACAAACTCGACAATATTAACAAGGCAGCTCACTGAGTCATCGGAGTGGGTCAAGAACAAATGAGCAATATGTACATTATTTTATTTGATCATATCGATGTATACATACATACTGAATCCAGCGCAGACCATAAATATTCAAAATTTCTAAATTAATGGTGATGAGAAGAAGCTAATATAAATAGCGAACCTAGTTAGTTATCTCTCTCTTCGTTAGAAACCAGGAAGGAAGGCGGTGGGTTAGTGCTTATCGTTCTCGTACTTGGAAGGGTTCAGGTACTGGGTTTCAAGGTCCGGCGATGGATGAAGAGGAAGTGAGAGAGATGGATTGTAGGAATACCAGTTGGACCAGAAGAGATAGTTGAAGAAGTTGATGAAGCTGAGGGCTGCTAATAGCCAATAGAAAAGGTCTAGTCTGTCTCGGTTCAGGTCATCTTGGCTGAGCCACCCTCCACCGGAAGAGGAGGAGGAGGAAGAAGAAGAAGATATTTTGTTTACCAGAGAAACCAGAAGAGAACTCAGGTAGAACCCAAATGAGTAGGAGCAATAAGTCATGGCCGTCAAGAAAGTTTGCATCCCCTCTAACGACTGCTTGTAAAAAAACTCCACCAGCCCGACCGCCGTAAACATCTCGGAAACACCAAATATCAAGAACTGAGGAGCGATCCAGAAGATGGAGAGCCTCTCTTTCATCTCGACCGCAGAGAGTCTCCTCTTTCTCTCCACAATCGCAGCGGAAACCATAGAGAAAGTGGCGATCAAGAGCCCCACGCCGACTCTCTGCAGCGGCGAGATTCCGGCGTCTCTGCCGGTGAGCCTCCGGGCGATGGGGACGAAGGTGGTTTCGTAGAGTGGAACGACGAAAATGAGGATAATATAAGGTATGGACTGGAGGGAGGCGGGAGGGATTTGGAAGGTGGGGGTGATCCGAGCGTCCATGGCGCTTCCTTGATGAACGGAGAAAGTTTGGAGCTGAGCTAGAATGGTGTTAAAGATGATGGTGCAGGCGAAGATGGGGATGACAGAGATGATGATCTTCACTTGCTCCACTTGCGCCACTGTGCAGAGTCTCCATGGGCTTTCGCTTTCTTCACTTCCATCTTCAATTTTGATGCACGCTTTGTCAAGAAATCTGCAAATTGTCATCAAAATCATTCATAAACTAATTTGCAGGTTTACTGTGGATTACCACTTTTAGTAATAATCTCTGCATTTTTCAGAACCCTCGTGTAAAACCTCGAGAAGAGGAAAGACAAAAGGGTAAGGATGAGTTTTTATAATCTTTGTTTGGTTTGTGTGTCTGAAAAAGAGCAGTTTTGATAAAGTTTTAGTGAATGTTCTTGAGGAGCCATCATTGGAGTTAGCAAAACTTGTCTGAAGTATACTTTTCATCCCACCTGAACTTGTCTGTATGGAGTAGAGTAGTGGCGTTTGGTGGAGCTACATTATGGCTTCCATGGAGCATTTCTGAGTTTGATGGGCAGATTTGCTTCCTCTTTGTAATTGCAGCAACAAAAACCTGATCGATTAAGAAGATTGACAGTAAATATTACAGAAGAAAGCTTTTCAGAGAAGAGATTGAGTTAGAGATGAGTGATTACTTGAGCAATCGGAGTGAAAATAGACCCACGAGGAGGTTTATTCCGGTAAAGAGGGGTACCCAGAATGATGGAGATCAATCCGATCGCCATTGCAGCAGTTGAGACTCCAAATCCGACGTCCATTCCTGAATGGGTTTGAACCCAAACCAGAAGAGTCAAGGCAATAAGCTCGCCGGTGCAGAAGGCGAAGTAGGCGCAGTTGAAGAAAGTGGAGAGCTTCTTCGATTGCTTAGAATCGTCTATTCTGAATTGATCGGCGCCATGAGAAATGATGTTTGGTTTCAAGCAACCACTTCCTAAAGCCACCAAATACAAAGCAGTGAAGAATATCAAGGCCGCGTATCCCTTCGCCTCCGCACACTCTTCTCCGGCGCTGCACTTGGCCGGCCGGAGTTGTGGAAGATGGGCCTGAATTGTTAACAGTATAAAACCCTGCAGCCATTAAATTTATGGTTAATGGTGCAAATACAGACAATAATGGACAAAAAAGAAGAGTGGAGGAAAAGGGATTGCTGTTATTACAGCGAGCTCGACGAAGCCGAAGATGAAGATGGTCCAGAAGCTCCCAAGATAAGAGTCTGAGAGGAAGCCACCGAGAAGGGAGAGGAGGAAAACGGTTCCGACAAAGTTTGTGACGATGTTTGCAGATTTGGACAGAGAGAAATGCATCTCGCTCAATACATAGGTTATTAGATTATTTCCCACTCCAGCAATTGCCATCATCTCAAGTGCTTGAAGCCCTGAAATCAAAATCCAGACTTTTACTCAAAATGGCTGTAAAACAACAGTAGATCAACTGTCTTAAAACACAATTTCAATATATATATATATATATATATATAGAGAGAGAGAGAGAGAGAGAGAGAGACCCAGAACGAAAGAAGCAGCCCTAATTCCACCATGCTGGCGAGAATCGCAAGGTCTGCCTCTCCAGTCGACAGACATATCCTCAGCGACATCCCCAGTCACGAAATCGCCCTTCATTCTTGTCTTCTCCAATCTTTTCTCCATTCTCTCTCTCCCCTGTGTAGCTCTTTCTCTCTCACACCCTCTCTCAGATGCTAGAATACTGAACAAATACAACCTTGACGAACTATAAAGCACAAAACTTCATCAACTTCCCTCTTTCCCAAGGACTAGCTTCTGGCTTCGCCTCCTATTTATATATATTGCTAGCTGCAGTTTTCATGGGGGGGGTCCGATAATTTCAATTGGCTTTCAACTCGTTTTTGAGTTGACTCATTTTGTAGTGGGATGGGCCATTTCCGCAAAAACTAAGCTAAGAAAGTCAGCCCCCACAATCACTCGGTCGCCATGGACAGCAACTTTAATCATCTGCCTATCCACCATCACTGATTTTGGGTGGCACTCCCTCTAAGTCACCTGTTCCCTCCTACCATTCTCTCACATTTATCAACTCTAATTTATTTTTAGAAAATGATGTAAATCTTCAATGCAAGTAACAATTAAGGACAAAAAATATGATAATGTCTAGTTGAATTTGTGCACTCTTGGTTCGGCTTATATGATATTATTTGTCATAGTCTTATTTGAGTTTTATCTCAAATCGCGTTGAACTATATAAGAATAAATCACGATATTTCACTTCTCTCCACCACACTCCCTATTGTAGGTTGAACCCTCACAATTAACAGATTATTTTTGTCGTTTTGCGTTCATAGATTGAATTATTACAATCTTCTTCTAACGTCTCCATCAACTACAATTCTGGCTGGATTTTAGTGCTAATTCTCATTTTTGCAGTTCTCAGTCTACTAATTTAATATCATTCGTTTTGCACCGAATCCAACATATTTTGTTAATTTACCTCAAAACGTGTTATGTTAAGTGAGAATAACTTTACTTTACATTACATGGATTTTTTACTGTTGATCTTAACAGAAATTACTCATAAGACTAATGTATACAAGTGGATTGGTAGGCACTCATTAGACTATGTTTATAAAGAGTTTATCAATGACCCAGATTCTCGTCAAGCTTCTTTCCGATAATGTGGGGTACATTCCCCACAGAAGATTGGTTGTTTGTCATTTCAATCCCACTTGTAGTGTTGTGGGTGTTCTTCAAAGGCCCTGCTCGTGTTCTTAGTTTTCAATTTGACATTTCCACTGTGTGAGAGGGAGAAGGAGACGAGCCTTTGAAGTGACAAAGCAAGAAGTTGAACAGCAAACGACATTTCGCTTGTCCAATCCTACTTTTTCCTTTTTTTTTTTTTTAAATGTCGTATTTTGAAGAGCTGATAATGCAAAACCCTAAAATTCCTTGACATTGACGTTATTGAAATATAATGCGACCCCCCAAGTCTACCTCGTGTTGTTATTTGATTGCACTTTAAAATAACTTGCAGTAATTGAAGATGAAATGTTACATGTACAATGTACTGCAAAGCTACAAAATGTCAATGTGGAATTCTCCTAACATCACTTAATATTAAGCCCCAACAAACCACCCACCATAGCATTTGTGGAATCTTCTTATGTTCCTAGTATAATATTATCTTTTTTAGGCTGTAATTACCCAAAAATGCGTTATACTAGGTAAGAAAAAAAACTCTATTTATAAATTCTAAACAATGTGAGATTTTGCACCCTCTAATAATAAGAGCTGAACCCTCACAATCAACAAAGTATTGGATCATTATGCTACCATATAGTCATTCAAATCTTAGTCTGTATAGGTATGTTGTGTTAGAATTTGAAGTGACTCGAAGTCTATACGAGGTTAACTGGTTAGACCCATATTGAAAATCTCATTAGGGTTGTTTTATCTATAAATTTATTGTAAGCTAGAGTTGTAAAACTCACAGTTGTATTTCAATCTTCATAGTAGATTTGTTCTTCTTTCCTTGATTTTTTCTCTTAAATGATTTTTTTAAGTAAATCTGGTGTCCCTCGTCGTATTTCTTTTTATGGTTATAATTCATTGAAGAGTAGAATCTTTGGTATTTTAGAACAGCATATTATTGGTAGGAGTCTTTTTGTCAACCCATTGGATTGCCAAAGTCTTCAAAAATCCTACGCCAAACTACATTTGTTGGACGTGGAAGGTTTAAGACCATCCCACGTATGCAAAACCCATCTTGGTCAAAAGTAGTAAGCATCATTTCTCTCCACTTAAAGCGTTTGGATCAAATCAAATCTTCTGCTTTAACCATTAATAGTTAATTAGTTGCATAAACTCTGAAGCAGATCACTATAAACACACCACTCGTCCTCCCTCCCCACCCTTAATCTCAAAGAAATTTCTACGTTAATCCATGAAAAAACATCATTAAAAAAGGGTTTATCAGTAATCACATGCTCGAGGCCGCTGGGTATGAAATGGGAGCAACAAAAAGAAAAAAGAAATTAAAAAAAAAAAAGAGCAGAAGTGTCATGGCTGTGCTGTGTTCAAACAGTGGCTCGAGGGTGGTGATCCGACAGCACCATCGTCTCCCAATTACTTACTTTATAATTGTTTATTGATAGTGGAGATTCCACTTAAGTGAAAGTCTTCAAATTCCGGAAATAAAAATTAAATTTTAAACTGCCTTAATTCATCTGCTTCACCATGTTAAACATGTTCTTTGAAACACAATACATAATTATAATAATAGATTCGATCGGAGGAAGTTATATTTGAAATTAGAAGAAACCAACCCTTGCATTCGACGACGAAGAAGGTCAAATATATACACGTCAAGTCTCAATACACATTGTTTATTTTGGGGCGAATCCTGCATAGATTTATTCGGATTAGTCTAACTGGTATGAGTTGAGTCCTCCGATTAACAGGATAGTCGTTTTTGCATTCACAAGATGAACCGTCAACAAGTGGCAAAAATCTTGGTGCCCTATCAGCAAACATTAAAGACAGATGGGATTTCAAAGATGTTGACTCTTCCTTAATCTTGCCCAATACAAAATCTTGATTTGGTAAAGGGTAAACTTACGTATTTTTATCACTTTCTGACCCCCTAAAGTTGTAAACGTGTACAACAATTAACGTTCTCATTTCATGATTACACACCCAAATCATAGTCAAGATTTGAAACACAGTGTCTTGATTTTGGTAATAAGATAAATCTGGTCCGACACTTGATGGATTTAGGTTGTGGTTAGTGGATGAGACGACTACATATATTTTAGTGACAAACTAATAGTTACACAAGGCTTATTATTAATTGCTATTTGCTAAACGAAGAGGAATTCGAAACGTGTAATGATGACTGACCCTTTGACGAGCTCTTCGCCTGCATGATTTAACATTTTGAATCTTATACGACAAATATTTTAAAATATAACACATAAGAGGGCTGCACGTGGATGATGTCCAAAACAGCAGATGCTCTCACCTGTAGAGCGAGAGAGAGAAGTGTAGAGAGAGAAGATTAAGAATATTAAAAGAAAAGCTGCCTGCCACATCAAAATTAAAATGGTAGGAGAAGTTAGAATGTTGGTAGGAGGAAACGCAAGTTAACAAACAAGGAAGGTCTAGCCATGGCTGAGGCTGTGTGTGTTCTTCCCTCCCGACACATGCATACCAAACATAATTCATTTCTGATTTTTTTAATAAAAGTTTTGAGTGGCCAACACTCAAATCTCTAATTTTCCATAAACGTCGGCTTTTGGCGGCCGTTGAAATCCTGCTTCCCTCTCACTTCCTTTCCTTCTCCAAACAAAAGAAGCAACAGATATAAGAAAGGAGCTGTCTTCTTCTACACGGTATAGTATGAAGAGATGTATATTTTCAAATTGATAGCTGGGGGGGTGGTCAAAAAGAAGCTAACTACTAGTATTAGGTAGTAGGATTCAGATACAAAAGCATTATCTTTTAAGATTAAGGTCCCTTGTTCTTCCATAATTACTTGATTAAAAACTTAATCTCTACCTCTTTTTGCTTTATGTTTGCACTTTCGGTAGACAGAAAAGCTCGTACCGCCTAGAAACACAGGAATCGAATAATTTATTAATACCTAGTAAAATGAGTGTGTAGGAAGAAAGCTGAAGCTTCAAGAGGGCTTTGCAGAATCAACAGTGGAATACCACTTAGGGTTTGAGGCTTGTCTTTCTTTTTTTCCTTTTGTGTCGGCCTGCATGGGAGACAAAGCAACATGATCGATGATCCCCTCACTGTTGCCAGTCTCCTGTGAGTGAGCAAACTGGAGTAATCTTTTTCTACATTTTCTGTCCACTGGAACTGCTTCTCTTTAATCAACCGTTTCACATTTTCAGATTTTAATCCATTCACTTCAGATCCTCCAACCCAAACCACATCCACACCCTTCATCATTGCTCCCTCTCTTCTCTTCTCTTTGTTACCTCCCTTTTCAGCAACAGCCAACAAATGGTCAGCAAAAATTACTTAATCATGTTCTATGCTCCCCTCCACTGCAATTATGTAAAAAACTCAACCCCACTGATTGTCATATTTTGAACCCAAACTTACAATCTTGGGTTTTGCTAGAACGTGGTTGAAATGAATGATTCATAAATAAGACGTCGTCTACAACTAGTACAAAATATTTTTGGAATGAAATCCCACAGTTGTGAGGAGCCAAACATAAAACATACTATATTGTATTAATTGTTGGAATTTTTGCTTTAAACAATTACGTTGCACTGCGAGTTTTTTCGAGCCCAACTAAATAAAATTTAGGTTATCAAGCCATAACGCTATGGTCAGTAAATTTTGCGAAGTAATTAAGCATAGATATGAGCACTTGGTCTTTTTTGGCGCCATTACGATATGCATATATTAACACTATTAGTGATGTAAACGTTCATTTATAAAATTGGGTTGACATTACAATATGTCGCAATCAATGGGAAGGAAATGTCCAACTAGTTGACATTTTAGATAGTCTAGTAATCATGATGATCTTCACTAATGATGGTTAGAGATAGTGCTAAAAATTAGTATGATTCTATGAACAATATGATTTTGTCGGTAAATGTTAATATTTTTTCTTGGCAAAAAAGAACCTGGTACTGATTTTCTTTCTGATTTCGTCATATGTCACGTTTGGTGGCAAAAGAACACATGAAGTTGTCCTAGAGAGTGAAACATCACTTCTCCAAGTGTAGCGGTTTTCATTTAGTAGACTCGGCTCACACCCGAGAGACCCGGGTTCATCCCGGCAACGGAATTGTATGTTTTTTAAACAAAACTGGCCTTTTTTGAACCGGGCCGAATATGGACGATGATTGTGCGGTTTTGAGTCTTTTAACCCGTTTCTTGATCTCTTCGCGCGACAGATGAACCGGACCTCAAAAATTAGTATAAAATTACAACCAAACCGCTGCGGGACGATGGCTCGGTCGCAGTCAATTTTCCCACAAATAGTAATTTGAATGATTCGACCCATTCTCATATAGTATACTCTATAGCTTGAATACCTAATTAAAATTTTATCTTATGATTATTTATACATTTTTAATAAAAATTTATAACAAATGGGCCAAACTAGCAGGCGGGCCATTGAAACTTTATGTTAGGGACATAGATAAAGTGGTCTGTTTCAAATGACCAAACATGGTAATATTGCACAGCCTTTTATGACATTTTTGGTTTAGCAAATGTGAGTTGATAACAAACAACACCACACAAGAAAAATGTGAGAGGCTACTAGATATGCAAACTTGTAGACATTTTCCATGTACCTATCGATTTTCAAACTGTAAATTACATCGTCGAGATGAATTATTATGCTAATTTCCTTTTACGCTTCTTCGAGCAGTATTTTGTTGAATTCCCCAAGTTTTCGACTGTTTTACCCTGAAAATACTTATGAATTGTTATTTCAGTTGTTATTTGATCTTGAACTCTTTTAATCCTAAAACTTAACTTAAAAGATGATTTCTCTCACACTTATAAATTAATTATCAATATTTTTTACGAGCGACATGAGATAACTCAATAATCTCTCCCTTACACATCGAGTGTTGGGTTGGAGAGTTAACAACCCAATTTCTCTCCGCGGGCTGCGATCTTGTCAACCCCACGAGCCCCCAAGATCACCCAAAAGCCGTTACAACTATAGAGATCCATAATGAGATCACAACAGGTGGGTTCTAAGCAATATATGGGAGTCTTCTGATAATGAAAACCGAAAGATGCAGCCAAAATGCTTAAATATGGAAGAAAAGAATCAGACAAACGTGGAAGTTAAAAAGTGCACCAACCCCAATGCTTATGGGCTAAAGCCAGCGCCAGAGCCATTCTCGAGAAGCAACGATTCATACTTAACTCGTTTCACTTCATAATTTCCGCTGTATATAAACTTCGACCACCGGCTCCTCCGTGAAATCCTAATCTCTGGTTTGTTTCGAAAATAATTTAGTATGTGGGTCTTAGTTCCTGTTCTTCGACAGAAGCCACGAATGGCGGCGGCTGCCGCTGTGTTGCTTATGGTGTTGCCGTGCTCGTCTTGGTTGGCTTCTGCATCGCCGCAGGTCCCCGCGATGTTCGTGTTTGGAGACTCATTGGTCGACGTTGGCAACAACAATTATCTCAGCTCAATTGCCAGATCAAACTACGCTCCTTATGGCTGCGATTTCAGTGGTGGTCCGACTGGAAGATTTTCTAATGGAAAAACATTGGTCGACATGTTTGGTAACGCTTCTAAGTCTACCTGAACTTTCTCCTTGCCTTTTCTTAATTACAGAAGTTTATGTACGACGAAAGATAGAATTAGCATTATTTTATGGCACAATTTTAATAATATGCGCAGCTGACTTTCTCGGAGTTCCTTATCCGCCGCCGTTTAAAGACCCCAATGCAGTAGGAGGCAGAATACTCAACGGGGTTAATTATGCTTCTGCTGCTGCTGGCATTCTTGATGAAACTGGCCAAAATTACGTAAACTCTCTCTCTCTCTCTCTCTCTCTCTCTCTCTCTCTCTCTCTCTCTCTCCCTCCTATGTGTGTGTGTGTATAGTTTCATAAAAACAGTTGAGAATCAGACAAACTATTTTTCCCTACTATGGTATTTTTTGATCTCATCTCATTTGCTGGATATGTGCATGCGCAGGGAGAAAGACACAGTCTTAGCCAGCAAGTGGTTAATTTCGAAACGACGCTGAATCAGCTAAGGGGGATGATGAGTGGAGGAAACCTGACCCAGTACCTTGCCAAATCCATCGTCGTTTTAGTGTTTGGAAGTAACGACTACATCAACAACTATCTCCTCCCTTCCCTTTACACTTCCAGCCTCACATACACTCCTCCTCAGTTCGCCAACCTTCTTCTCAACCACTATGCCCGTCAACTTCTGGTCATCAGTTTTAAGTTTACGACAAATAGTTTAATTTATTCAATTTCAATGAAATTTAACTTGAAAATGTATTATGCAGGCATTGCACAGCGTAGGGTTAAGGAAATTTATGGTGGCTGGAGTGGGACCATTGGGTTGCATTCCGAATCAGAGGGCCACCGGAGTAGCTCCGGCGGGAAGATGCTTGGATTCCGTGAATGAAATCCTTGGAACTGTGAACCAAGGTCTTCGATCACTCATAGACCAGCTAAACTCCAACCACCCGGGAGCCATCTTCGTTTACGCCAACACCTACGGCGCCGTCGGCGACATCCTGAACAACCCGGCCACCTACGGTTCGTTTCCTTTTCCTTATAAACCCAGCAATAGAAATAGCGATCAAAATTAATTCGTGTTGATTTTTCTGAAAAACTGGGGTGCCGGCTCCCAGGTTTCAGCACGGTGGATAAGGGATGCTGCGGAATAGGGAGAAACAGAGGGCAAATAACGTGTCTTCCCTACGAACTTCCATGCTCCGACCGGACGAGGTATGTATTTTGGGACGCCTTTCATCCAACCGAAGCTGCCACCGCCGTTCTTGCATGGAGGGCATTTAAAGGCCCACCATCTGACTGTCATCCAATCAATCTCCAACAAATGTCTCTCCTTTGACCATCTCTTCTTCTTCCTTTGGTTGCATGAATAAATATAGAAAAAACCTATTGGTTTGTTCCAAGCGTGAATAAATCTTCCAAAGAACTGAAGACTTTTTATCTCCTATTTTTTTTTTTAATATTAAAAATAATAAAAGTTAAAAGACAATATAGTTTTATGTTTTACAAACTAACGTTTTCCAGTTTCCAGTGATTATTATTTTGTAAGTTAAATATTATTTGCATATAATAAAAGTACTTTCGATAAAGGCTATGTAAATACAAAACAATAGAGATAATGATAAGGGACCCTTAAACTAATGCTTCTATTTTTTCTTTTTCTTTTTTTTTCCGGTTAATAAAGTCCCTCTTTCCATTTAATTTTTCATTGCAACCGGGGGCGAGTGTCCAAAGCCAACTTTTGAAGTTCAAGGCGAACAAATGAAAATATAAGAGTAAGAAAACTGTCTCGAGGACGGAATTTTGAATTTTAGCCAGGTGCTTGGTGCATGTCCTCTCTCAATTTTAAAGGAAAAATAAACATGATAAGTTTAGTTAACAAATAATAATTTGAGAGTTATGTTGGTAACGAAATTAACTTATTAGTGAATTTATGTCTCTAAATATTTTAAATTCTTTTGTCAATTTAACCATTATTCTTTTAATAATATAATTGTTTCCCTTTACTCACAAAGGAGCTCATGAATAATACTAGTCACACACATACTTGCCTAAATCAGATATAACCCAAAGTTTATTTATTACAATCGATAAAATAATTGGAAATTAAAAAGAAATAAATAAATAAATAAAAAGTGTCGCATCGCATTGACAAGATGGAGTAGTTAGATTATAACTATACCACATCGTCTAGTTTGAAGGAAAAGATAGCCTTTAGAGTGCGGAAGAGGAGGAGAGACCAACGTCCTTCGGGACATCCGATAAAATTGGAACGATACAGAGAAGATTAGCATGGCCCCTGCGCAAGGATGACACGCACAAATCGAGAAATGGTCCAAATTTTTTTCTTTTACCTTTTTTGTCCCTGACTATTTCTCGTATTCCCGTGTTTTATCCTCGTCCCTTCGTCTTCGCAGGCTTCCCTCCCTTGGGCTCAGCTCTACTTCACCGGCTTCTCTGTCATCGGTTTCTTTATTCGAAAGAGCTCAAGCTGATACCTTATTGTCCCTAGTTTCTTGTATTCCCTTATTTTATCCTCATCCCCTTATCTTCGCAGGCTTACCCCATCGTCTTGCTCCCTCGAGCTCGGCTCTACTTCAGTGGCTTCTCGGTCATCGGTTTATCTTTATTCCTCGGAACTGAAGCACGATCCGAATAGAAGAGCAAGGTCTTAAATATAACGTCGTTAAGTAGCTGCTAATAATTTCAATTTTGAAGAGAGCTTGCTTCAGACTTTTCTCCTTGCACTCAGTCTCGTCTTGCTCGACTGTCGTAGAACAGAATTTTTTCACTTTTAACGAGTTGCAACTCTCAAAGATTTGGGGGATTGAAATAAGAGCAATGGGCGGCAAACGCAGTGAATTAGATTACAGAAACTGGTGTTCAGAAGAATTGATAGAGAAATTGAACTGTTGGACGAGAAAAGGAGAAACATATAAACTAATATATAATATATGTAAAAAAAAATCGATTTTTATGGTGTTAAAATACTTGGTTCTTCTGTTCTTAACACTCAAAATCATAATAATGTAGAGCTCCTGTCGACATTATCAATCCCAGGAAGAACAAGAAGCATTGAACTATGAGGAGTCCTCGTAATATAGATGAAGCCCAAGACCAAACCGAGCACAAGCCCGACGAAACGCCATGGCTTCTGCCTTTTGAACTGGATCTCCATATCCCTTGTCCTCTAATGCAGCAGTTCCTGTCGATTCTCTGTGCAGCTGGTTCGAAAAAGGCGAACCCAGAAAACACGAAGTTATAAATAAGCGCATTGGAAATAAAAGAAATTCAAAAACAAGAATGAAAACGACACCCCCTTCCCTAACTTCCAACATGACTGTAATTCTTAGACAATCTTCTCAAACAAGTAAAGAGAAAATCCAATGAGTTCAACCATGACACAGCAGCCTCTGCTGATTATACGACATGAAAGTCCACATGCCAAAAAACATGTTTATAGAAACATCATCTTGTGGTAGCAAAAAATATCCCATGCTCTGCTGTTTAACATTAATATAATTTTCATCTATTATAACACAGAGAAATACAATAATACCTCTGCATCAGTACCATAGAGGGTCACGCGATAAACTACAGTCACGGATTTCCCGTCGGAGGAATATGTTATGCTTCGGATTTCACCAGACCATTCTAAAAAACATGGAGAAAGATCAAACATTCCGGTGAAACATGGATAAACTAAATGATGGATGTAAATTTACCCGGAGCATGTAAATTCATAATCCGATTAGCAATGTGCCTGCAAATAGTGCAGAGCAAAGGAAGTCTATTATCAAAGTTGTCAGTAGTGACTTACTATACTAAAAGAGACAGGATTAGTCAAAATGCGATTTAGCTTTTGAGTTAAAAGAAGCAGCAACTGAATCAAAACACCATTGTTTTAATTTCTTAGAAATAAAATTGATTGAACAACGCAACAACATTTGTGAGTCAGAATCTAATTCGGGAATCAAACAATCCAATCAAATGGGGCGAAAAGCACAAACAAAGTCGAAGCAATTGCAGAAGTAATATCAAAATTAAAACAGAAAGATTGTCCACTGAAAACCTAGCAGCATCTCTGTCCCAGCACGTAACAGCAAGAATGGTGAAAACGAACAAAAAGGAAGGAAAAGAGATTACCATGGAATAAACTTCATGGAGAAGCCATCTTCAACTCGGAGTTTGAGGAGGGAATCGGGGACTTTTTTGTTGAGTTCCTTGAGGATTTCAGAGAGGGGGCGAGCGAGTCCAGCGGAGGGAACGACGTCGTCAACATCTTCAAGGGGGTCTTTGTTTTTAGCCCCAGAAGAAGAAGCAAAAGATGGGGACTTGGAAAAGTGGCGGAGGGAGAGAAAGAGCGACGATTCGAAAGCAAGAGAAGAGGAAGCGCGGAAGGGCGCCAAAGACTTGAACTTCTGCATCGGTTTTCGAAGAGAAATGGAGTAAAGTTGGGCTCTTGAATTTCGAAGTCCCTTTCAATGTCTTAAATTTATACAGTAGACAAGAGATCATCTCCTCAGAACACGAGGATATTTCAGTACTTTTCCCATGTAGAAGTTCTAGTTTTCCTTAAAACAAAATCTGTACTAGTTTTCTTTCTTAGTGGCTCTTGCGACTCAAATTTTATAAACTCAGGCAAATACTTAATGCTAAATGAGGAAGAAGCTAATAGAGATTAACTATTACAGAAGAACGGCGTCCTTTGTTGGAGCGAAGGCCGTTGATGCGGAGATTCGATCAAACGGAACCATGGACGGAAACTCTCCCTCCAAGTAGTAAAATCCGGGAATGTCAACCCAATGAATGCAAAGCTCTGACTTAGAAGTCAATGAAGCAGAGGTGAGCTCGACGGAGGAAGTCGAGGGAAAGAAGGGTTCAGGGAAGATAAAGAGAGGATAAAATAGGGAATACAAGAAATTATGTGGCCCAGTCCGTAATTATACGAGAAAGTAACTCCCTCTTGAAAAATGAGGAGACAGCAATGACGGACATAATTATACAGTAAAATCCAACCCCACGTTCATCATGTCGCGTGCAACTTCCTCAGCGAGGGTACGTGTAAGCCACTCGCGACTGAATGCGCACGATTGATGAGTACATAACGAAGGGATGTGGGGCTGCTGCCCTTGTATATTTTAGAGAGATAGAGAGAGAAACAGTCCTCTCTTACTTCTGCTCTCTCTTTCCCCCCCCCCCCCCAACCCCCCCTCTCTCTCTCTCTCTCTCTCTCTCTCTGATGATCAACTTCCTCCGTTCTCTCACCCCTCTAATTCTCTCGTTTCATCACCTCTCTCCTTCCTAGCCTCCTAGCTTGATCTGTTCCAGTAAAAGTACCAGAGTTTTAGGATTGACTTGACCTATATAGCCGTATATTTATATCGTCATTTTTCTATCTGGCCAGTGTAAATCTTGAAGTGGGTGAAAAGGGTGTGGAGGAGAAAAGAAAGAGAATGACTCCATCTAATTTGGCGGCGCAATTTGGCGATACGACTTACACCAAGGTTTTTGTTGGGGGGTTGGCATGGGAAACCCAGAATGAGACGATGAAGAAGTACTTTGAACAGTTTGGTGACATCTTGGAGGCCGTTGTTATTACTGATAAACCCACCGGAAGATCCAAGGGCTATGGATTTGTACGCCCTTTTCTTTTTCCTCTTTGCTTTCTTAATCTTGTACCAATTTCCCGCTCTTTCTCCGTCGTTTTACGAGTGATCGAATTCATCAGAAAAATCTGTTGTTTGAGATCGTTCTATGCTAGATCTTGAAGCAAATGGAAGATCTAAAACTGCTACTCGTTCAAGTAGTCATTGAGATTTTCTTTCTACTGATTATTTCAGTCGAACGGATTAGTTCTTTTTATTTGGTTTTCATCTGGTTGTCTTGAATTATCCCACATTATTTCTTTCTGTGTTCGAGTTGAAACTTTAGAATAAGATTTCCTCGTCCGAAGGCAGTAGGATACTTGTTTTTTCCTACGTGTCTAAAAAACACACTTCTTAGTCAAAGACGATAATGGTCGTTAGTTAAATCGAGTTAATTGTAACATTGTAGGTAACGTTCCGAGACCCTGAAGCCGCCATGAGAGCTTGTGTGGATGCTGCTCCTGTGATAGATGGAAGGAGGGCCAACTGCAATCTCGCTTCTTTGGGTGTTCAGAGATCCAAGCCTTCAACGCCAAAACATGGTATGTTCTCTCTAACCCCAAAAAATCATTATCGTCCTTTACTTTTCTGTTCCAATATAATAATTCAGGTCAAATCATATGGGTCTCATCTAATTCAACATTGAAGAATCTCTATTTTGGAGTTCAAAATTCTAAGCTACCATTATTATTTCTCTCATGATAATTGATTCCCAACGATAAAGATTAGAATATGGGTACTGAATATTCGTTGCCAGCTCTACTTGAAAGCTTTGAATTGAGCATTGCGTAAGACAATGGTCGCCCGACATGGATAAATTCTCTACTGACTCTTGTGTTTGATTTCTTTTCTTATTTATATATATTTTTTGTGTGTGTAAAGGATAAATGTAGAAGTTGTGTATAGGATGACTAGATGGGTAGGAATAAAAACGGATGTAAGACAGGGTAGGAATAAATATTATTATATTAATAAAATAGTGAAAAATTGGGGTAGGTGGAGGAGGCAGGAGCTTTAGGGTAATGGGCTCTTTTCAGACAGGGTTTGGAGGGAGGGCTGGAGCATCTTTTCCTTCGCCTGCAACCTTCCCTCATTATGCCTCTCAGCAAGGGATACCTTATAATCTTTATGGGTATGCTCTCTCTCTCTCTCTCTCTCTCTCTCTCTCTCTCTGTTAAAGGGATGTCTGTTGTCTAACGTGCATCGCCAGCTAATTCACAACTCTCTCCTATGAACAAATCATTGGATAGCTTCCATCTTGCTCTTCTCCTCCTATCTGTTTCTCTCCTTGAGAATATTTCTGTCTGTGGTAGTATTTTCTAGATACAGAATTCCTATTTATCACGCATTTGAGAGGAGTTTACACATTCATACATGCATGAATGCTTTGTCGTAGCTCAAATCTCTTACATTGACAATCCACATACATACATGTACACATGGGATTTTATTGAGTATATCAGTCTAAACCCATATTACAAAATGTCTTCTTTTTTCAAAGAAATGAAAAAAAAAAAAAAAAAAAACTATGATCTAATATGACGAAAACAATTGGAAAAATCTGAAATTTGTTCCCATTTCTCCCAGCAATTGAGTTTCATTAGGAGAGTTCGTACTTCATTCTTCCGGTTATTATTTTATTCATAAAATTTAAATAATTTTCCCAGCAATTGAAATTTTTCTTCATAAAATTTGAAACTTTGTCTTCCTTTTTCTTGTGCTATTTCAGGTATTCTCCTTACTCGCCAGATTACACTTATCTTACGGTTTGTTCAGACGCCTCCTTTCAATGTCAATTACATTATGCAGTTTTTTTTTTTTTGGTCTGGGACTGTAGATGGATCCTATTTCACCAAGGGATTAGAATGATATAGTTATTAGATCATTTTTTTCTTCTTCTTCTATAGAATCTCTGAGATGCGAAAAATTGATGTTATTCTAATGCATGCTTTAAAATGTGATTCTTAGATCACTAAACATCTGTTATATTCTCTAATTTGCAAGCTTTTATGAAGAGAGAGCCTGCCAAACGTTGACAAAATGATGATATATGTGCCCTTTTTCAGAGCTATTACAATGTCTATGGAGGTGCAACCACTCAATACCCAGTGTACGGGGCAGGGGTCGGGGGGATGATGACAACCGGAGCAGCAGCGGCAGCCGCTGCCTTTTACCCTTTTCTTCAGTTTGGAGAGGGAAGTAGTGGGGCTAATTGCTACTCTTCTGGTCAAGGCTATGGCTTCCAATATCCTCACCATCTCTTTCAATATTCACCTATTACTTCAAATGCTACCACTTACACTCATCACTATGCCCCACCCATGTCTCTCGCGCCTACTCCTGCTTTGTCATCAGGTTTCTTCTCATTTCTTCTCCTACTTTACAATCTTGAAGTGATATTTAGTTCTCATTTGGCTCAAAGTTTATTTGCTTCTAATTACAATGTATTCATCTAATGATTTTATATGAATTATTACAAAGATATGTGTTGAAAGAGGTACTAATATCTTTGACAGTGTGTTTTGCAGTGCCGCAGGCGTGACCATGGCTCTCCATGCATCAATGCCTCATCGCAAGAGACGACTCATCTCGAAGTATCCAAAAAATCAAACTCTTCCTTCCTTCTCTTGGCTCTTGAAAATCTCAACAAAACCTTCGGCCTAACCATGGTTCTCTCTCTCTCACCCCCTTCTCACCCCCTTCTCTCTCTAACTCACCCACGAGCTCAAACATGCTTGCAAAAGGCATTTGGGTTGTGTCTTCTCCGGATGAGGAGATATCATGCATGTTTTTTCTGCATTGCATATTCTGGAAGAAGGGTATTTCTAGGAGAAGCATCTTTCTCATATGCCGACCTATGCTAAGGGAAATAGCTAAGCCAGCATATGAAAAAGTTCACTTTTAAAAAAAAAAAAAAATTTGATTTGGCCATGGAGTGGCCAAGAAAATCAAGTTTTGAGTAACACAAGCCTGTGAAAGGCCAAGGGAAAAAACGGACACTGTAAATTCATCAAAAAGTAGAAGTTTTGGACTGGCTAATCCCTCCAACTTGATCAGGTTGTTATGTGTTTAGTAAGAAGTTTTAGGGCAAAGGGCATATGGAAGGGCCCTAGTTTTATATCTTAGGACATCTACTTTTAGTTCCATCTGAGCTTAGTTAGGAGCAAGAACTTGTTAGGACTAGTGTTGAATTTGTGGATCTCCTCCCTCTCACTCTCTCTACTTTTTTTCTTCCTTTTTTTTGTTTTTTTTTTAAACTGAGGTCAGCTTTTTTATTTGACTAATTAACCAATCATCTTCTCTTAGGGCAAGGGGAGAAAGTGTAGGTTAATGTAAATTCATTGTGGGTAAAACAATTGAGAGTTGTAGCCCCATTTCAATATAGAATAGAATTAAGTGGCTTTTGTAGGTGTGTGTTAGAAGTAAGCATTAATTTTGAGACTTCATAAATGGATGTGGAGCTCAAATCATTTGCATCTGAATCAACTCATGGGAGGTATTTTGATTCCCTTGTGTTCTTCTCCACTAACCCACCCCCCCACCATGGTTAGGACTTAGGTCTCTCTCTCTCTCTCTCTCTCTCTCTCTCTGCGACATCTACTTGGAGACGGACATGAAATATTCTATGTTGTATTTTAACTAGAACGGATGCTGCGTAGAATGTGCGGTTATGATATACTCTCAAACCATCAATGGTGGTGGTGGAGAGATATGATGCTACTCCCTTCGATGCTTTAAATATGAGAGACTCGTGTTATTGTTTTGAGCTTTAATGTCCATCATGAGATTGGCATTACATGTCATAAGACTACGCATTATTCTACTTGATCGACAACTGGGTTTCCAATACATATTACACGATGTGAAAATAGGGACCTTAAAAGAGTGACTAGCCAGAGTATCATTTGAGAGATGAACCAAGAGTTCAACCTTTGCCATTTGCTGGGGAGATTGAAAAGTTGCATTCCCCGCATTCATTCAAGGAAGGCCCAGTACACATTCAAGGAAATCATAGTTTCATTTCACAATGTGGCCTTAACTTGTGCAAAAGCAAGTTCATATATTATTTTACACGTGATTTGGACAAATAATTGGAATAATTGTGCCACAAACATACTGATTAAAACTTTCTTTGTCTATGTTTATTCACTGCATTCCAATCGAGTTCAACTATGTATTCAGTCATAATTTCATATCCCAAAAATTTTCAACACCTAGATCGGCAATCATCATAACAAAGACCCAAACTATATATGGTTATGATCATTCTCCCTCAACATAACATAATCCTCGAGCAGATAGCACCAATTTCCTTCTAGGTTCATTATTCATAGAAGATGTTGCTAGTTTTCAAATAACGAAAATAGATGGGCGTGAGTACTAGTACCGTGGTTTTCTGTATTCTATGGAGCCAGGGCAGACCTCATTTAGAAATTGCGGGAGTACTTTTTTATTTCATACATGATTGAAGAGATGGAGACGAGATCCTTGTTTAGAGCCGAACCACCCGGGACTTTCTTTACGCAATCCGAGAGTCTTGTATAATAAAGCAAAAGCTGAGTCAATGCAGCTCTCAAGATCTCCATCCCACATAAGAAGCTGCTGAAAGATGTGATGACATCCTTGTGCATCAGCTCTATTGCAGCTTTCCATCTGCCTCCAAAATCTTTCACCAGTGGTTCAACTTCCGCGATCGTTATAGGCATCTCAGAATTGGTATTTGGATCCTCCGCTAATAATTAAATCTTACATCAATCTATTTGATAGGAAAAAAACCAATACAAGAACAGAGAATGAGGGATTTGCAAGGATGCTTACAGGCTCGAGTTTTAACGAACTTGATCAAATTGCTGAAATGCTCAACTAGAAGTTCTTCCTGCATGAATCTCTCATAAGACCAGATTAATTTAGCTTTTAGTTAAACGTGCCATCATGAAGAAATATTTGGCCTCGGTAGTTCATATATGTATGGTCATTTCTCATTTGTGCAGTTTATCCTCTATTAAAGATATATTTTGAAAAATAATGCTTCCCACGATATTAAATTGCATTTAATATGGAAACCAGAATATTATGACGTTTAAAATCCATCAAAAAATACTAGTCAGCAGTAACTTGCCACAAACAAGGCCGTGTTGCTCTTCAGCAGCTCCTCAAAACGCCCTTGAATTTTGCCATATTCTTGACCAGCTTCCTGAAGGCAAAAAATTTATTAGAAAGAGACAGATAAACAGCCAGAGAGAGAGACTGGTCCTTACCTTTAGTACAGAAATTGTCATGTCATAATTATTTATAAGAAAAACTATTTGTTGTTTAGCTCTTGGAAATGTTTTTGCGAGCTTGCCAAGCAAATCGTCCATTGCCATTCTCAGTCTTTCCAAATTTAGTTCAAGCTGCAACATTGAACATTATGCGGTCACTTCAATGAAAAAGCAAACAAAATTTACAAAAATAAACAGTTTGTGCCATCTTCACTTTTTTCAAACCTGTCCATCTCCATGGTCAACATTTAGTTGAATAAGTGAAGCTGTGAATTCCGCATATCGCCTCATAACATAGTGAGGATGAACATCATCTTCCCACAACGTCTTTACATTTGCATTGCGAAGGCTGTTGAGGTGCATGTCAAATACCATCTTAAAACGAGGCCACAAAGAAATGTTAACCTGTTACCATTGAGTAGAAACAAATCTGTATTACCATTAAATAATCAACAGAATAAAAAATCGAGAAATAAGTGTTAATGAAGACATTATTCAATGCTGCTAAATTGAGAGTACAATGGGTCCGTTAAAAAACGTAACATGCTTAATACTGTTCAAACAAACTCTTAACTCTCAAATTAAAATCTGAACCTTGTCTAAATATGAATCCAAGCAAGGAATACGTCTCCGGGACATTACAAGCTGAAAAAAGGTAAGCAAATAGTCAAAAAAATAATGAAGAATGAACCCATCAAGAAAATATGTAATCATGGGGAGTCACAACAGGCAAAGCAAATTCTTACAACAAAATAATATTGATTACTGAAAATAGTCAGCCCCAAACTACATAGAGAAAGATTGTATCTAAAACAATCATAGACAGAACTATGACGCTTGGTATGCAAATTAGTTTAGTCACTGTGTTAAAGCAACTCCTCTTAATCCACTAAATCATAAGTATTTTTGCCAACAGATTGCGAGTATCAATAAAATGACACAGAAGTCCCTAATGATCATTTTGAAGGCATATTACAATCTTTTTGAGTTTTTTGACTACAACCATGACATAATGACTACTCAAATGGCATAGTATGTATGAATTAGAAACATCAAATTACAAATTATTCTTATTTGCCAAAGCTATCTTATCCGCAACAATGATGATTCCTTTTCTTTTATGCTAAAAGCTACCTTATCAGCAACAATGACCATATCTATTAGAAGAATCTTTTATTACAGAAACAAGGTTTAAACTTTAATTGCCTACATACAGTTAAAATCTTTATTTTCTGTCCTTGTGGGAGATTTCTTCAATTTCCTTTGGTAACAGGGTATATAAAACCTATAAAATTGCCAAAGTAGCGTCCATGGATTGGCGAAAATTTATTTGACTGTCCACAAAAATAGATAGTAACATGCAACCAACCCGGGTGAACACAGCGCATGTGAAATTCACATAAAAACATTACCCTGAAAACATCATAACTTTCAACAAACACACCATTCAGTACCTAACAACCACAGTTCGAATAAAATTACTGCATCCAAAAAGAACAACATTCTTTGAAGCTCAGAAATTACCTGATGCTGGTGGATTAAGCGAATCATAAGCATTAGGCCTATAGCATCATAACAGTTTGGTAGAATTGACTGAAAGTGTTCATCAATGACAGCAAAAGGACCTGCACACATAAATAAGAGAAAATGAGAACTTATTCTTACTACGTTCTTTCTTTAAGACAGTTTCTTGTCCATTCAGATGCCTTAACAAACACAAACAACGAGGATTTTCAATACTACATTCCTTACATCAAAATATGTTTCTAAGGAAGCTACTGGTCTTATTGCTCATTAATATGACATTATGGATTGTTGTTATCCTTTACACTAAGTGCAGTCCATTACCATGTTAGCCACGTATAACATAATGACATGTAAAAGGAAACAAATTCTGCAATCAATAAAATTTTATAGGAATTTCTGAGCCAAACATTACTACTTATAATAGAAACTATGAAGTAAATAGGCTAACCCAGGACGAAATATCAATAATAATTACCAGCAAAAATGTCATAAAATATTGATTCTTCCCCAAAGAAATCATCACAAAAATGATATCTGCAGATGAGATAGAAGAATCAGTATCCAAATAGACAAGACCAACGTGTTGCCATTGACATATAATATCAAGTGTAAGAGCAAACTCTAGGGTACTCGGAAGTAGCAGTATCCATGAGAAGCTTCTGCAAACTCCTGAAGAGAACTTCATAAGGATATCTAATGGACCCAGCCTCAGCAATGTGTGGAATCAATGCAGGTTCATCGACTGCCTGAAACACAACACAAATGCAAAACAAAGTGTCTTTAATAATCCAAAGTAAACCTAATGTTTATAGTTCATTAACTTAATAATGATACTGATTTATTATAGTTTTAATTTTTCTACTTTTTTCCAGTCCGTTTCAAAGTTATATACATAATATAAGTTATCATATACAAGTAAATTCCTATTTCCATAGTACAAAGAAGAGACACGATGCTAAAAAAATAGGAACTTCGACATGAAAAGAGAAATTAGTTTCCAATCCCAGAGAATTAACTAAATGAATTGTCTATATCGTGAAGCACTTTCTCTGGAGAATCTCTTCTCTTTCCACTTTATTTTTATGATTTTTTAAAATTTTATATAATATAAGGATTTACTAGAGGGAGCAAAAACCATTGCTCAAACCTTGCCAATCTTTATAAAGACTCTACCTACCTAGTAAGATAAAGTGCTACCCCATCAAAGTGGAGTGAAAAAAGTAAGTTTTAAGAGCACCCAAATTCAAAAATAGCATCATCAAAAGTAACCACATTTCTAGAATTCCACATGCACAAAAAAATAGTTATTTGTTGCCTGCCAATGATATACTCTTTTGTACAGCAGTTATAATATCTTTGGTGGATTTTTATTGATCTCCGAGCCTGTTTCATGGTTTAGAATCACAATGAACAACTGGAGATTATTCAGATTGGGGAGACACTTGGCCACGAATGTAGGGTGTAAAGTCGTAAGTCTTTAAACTTCCTATCTCGTTCTTTCTCTTGGAGCTTCTTGGCATTGATAGTGACCGTTTGTAAGGGGAATTTCCTTTGGAATGAGAAACTGGGGCATTGGATCCTTGGGCAATTTGGTGAAATCTTTCCCTTGCGAGATCAATATAAAAGGATGAGGAGATCAAGAGGTTTGGCACCCTTCCTTGCAAAATTCACGCGTTTCTAGGAATAGGGACAATCATGACATGACTGTGTGCAATCCCAATAAAAAGGTCTATTTTCTGTTAAATCCTTCTATAGGGAAATATGGTAAAGCTTGTGATATATGTATAGGAGCGTAGAAGTTTAAAGTGCAAGCAAAATCTCACCCAAATTCATCTGGGCAAAAAAGGTTAGGCACACACATAGACCACAGCTCAATTTACCCGCAATGATTAGTAAGTATCCCCTTGAACAAATATTAGTCTGTGATCTCATTTAATATAATACGAAATGTACATCAGAAAAAGTAAAACCCTAACATGTCTAAGTATTTTAAGTGGTGGCACAAAATAAAGAAATAAGAAAAAAAAAAACTGTAAGGATTGAACAGCTGTGCAAAAAAATGGGAAAAGAACTTGATTTTATTTAATTGCTCAAGTATCTTCCACTATAACAATTCTTATGCATGTGAAAATATTAAAGTTGCAACTATGGTGGTAAAGCACTGCCCAGGTTCAAGCGCTAAAAATTTGCAGGGAAACCGATAATACAGGAGCACACAGATACAAACAGTATGATCAACCAGTCATAAAAAGAGAAAAAAAAAAAGAAAAAAAAAGAGAGGTTCAATAAAACCTTTAGAATCTTTATCCTTTCACCAAGAGCAAAAACAGCTGATCGGTTCTTCAAAGGCTCCCTTCCTCTAGAGAAAAGACCAGTACTCCTTGCCTCCACACCAATCAAATCACTATATGTTGCTATATCCAACTGTAATTTTTCTAGTGCCTGGATGTAAGCCCGGAAATGTGCACTGAGAACCTACAGAATATAACACTAAAGTTCAGCACTTAAAGATACACTAACCTCAGATTCTATAAGACAATTTTCTAATCGACTGATTAAACTTGCATCTGCAATTGAAGATAACATTAGACCACAATACAATAACAAGATTTGTGAGAGAGTACGTCTCTTTATGCATATAGAAAGGGAATTGCGAAAATACTTTTGAGATGATTGTTTTGTTTATGCATGTTCTAGGTAAAGTTATCTAGCAAAACTCAACAAAAAAAACTAGAGAATGAGATGGTGACAAATTGCATTATTCATAGAA